>OZ020306.1:42630011-43230011 GCA_963971305.1 Arcuatula senhousia
TTGGGTAAAAAGGGGCCTGAAAATGGCTCCTCAAAATCAAAGTTGAATTTTTACTGGCATTTCCAAACCGGCTGGATTAGGAAAAATTCCTTTCACTATGTAGTAGGTATATATAAGAGGTATCATACAAAAAAAGAATTTTTAAAATCGGACTTACCATTTTCAAAATATTTGCAAAAATTCGAAAAAAGGGGAGATAATTGAATACCACATTAATTAAAATTATATCAAATCTTTAGTATTTCTAGGTAAAATTTTTCTAATTAAATATCGCTGACTACTTTTATACAGGTTTTGGTGTAGAAAGTAAATGTGATATGCCAAAATGATTTTTGGTCTCAAAAAAAACTTTGGTCGATTTTCAAAATGGCCGATCGTTTCCCGCCAAAATTGAAACTTGCTCCAAATTTGATGAAAATTGGTCTATAAGGTAATAGTGATATGCCGAGTTAATTTTTGGTATCAAAATTTGTTTATCGACCGCAATTTTCTAAATGGCCGCCACTTCCGGTAAAAATTCAACTTGCTCCAATTTAAACAAAAATTGATATTGAGGCGTTTTAAAGGATGCGGAATTGAAGTGTGTTGTTGAAAATGTCGAAAAATTCAAAATGGCCGCCACTTCCGGTAAAAATTCAACTTGCTCCGATTTTCACGAAAATTGATATCTAGGGGTTTTAAAAGATGGCGAATTGAGGCGTGAAGTCGAAATGTCAAAAAATTCAAAATGGCCGCCACTTCCGGTAAAAATTCAACTTGCTCCGATTTTAACGAAAATTGATATCTAGGAGTTTTAAAGGATGGCGAATTGAGGCGTGAAGTCGAAAATGTCGAATAATTCAAAATGGCCGCCACTTCCGGTAAAAATTCAACTTGCTCCGATTTTAACGAAAATTGATATCTAGGGGTTTTAAAGGATGGAAAATTGAGGCGTGAAGTCGAAAATGTCGAAAAATTCAAAATGGCCGCCACTTCGGGTAAAAATTCAACTTGCTCCGATTTTCACGAAAATTGATATCTAGGGGTTTTAAAAGATGGCGAATTGAGGCGTGAAGTCGAAAATGTCGAAAAATTCAAAATGGCCGCCACTTCGGGTAAAAATTCAACTTGCTCCGATTTTCACGAAAATTGATATCTAGGGGTTTTAAAAGATGGCGAATTGAGGCGTGAAGTCGAAAATGTCGAAAAATTCAAAATGGCCGCCACTTCGGGTAAAAATTCAACTTGCTCCGATTTTAACGAAAATTGATTATTAGAGGTTTTTAAGGATGGCGAATTGAGGCGTGAAGTCGAACATGTCGAAAAATTCAAAATGGCCGCCACTTCCGGTAAAAATTCAACTTGCTCCGATTTTAACGAAAATTGATATCTAGGGGTTTTAAAGGATGGAAAATTGAGGCGTGAAGTCAAAAATGTCGAAAAATTCAAAATGGCCGCCACTTCCGGTAAAAATTCAACTTGCTCCGATTTTAACGAAAATTGATATCTAGGGGTTTTATAAGATGGCGAATTGAGGCGTGAAGTCGAAAATGTCGAAAAATTCAAAATGGCCGCCACTTCCGGTAAAAATTCAACTTGCTCCGATTTTAACGAAAATTGATATCTAGGGGTTTTAAAGGATGGCGAATTGAGGCATGAAGGCGAAAATGTCAAAAATTCAAAATGGCCGCCACTTCCGGTAAAAATTCTACTTACTCCGATTTTAACGAAAATTGATATCTAAGCTTTATTGGATGGCGAACAGAAAAATGTTCTTGAATAAGCCGGATATTAACAAAGAGGGGTACGTGAGGGGACATTTGTGACTCGCTTTGCGATCACAATTATACCTAGTTATTAAGTCGCCCAAAACAAAGTTTGGGAGACTTATTGTTTTTGCACCGTTTCTTATTATTATTATTATTCTTATTATTATTCTTCTGATTCTTTATCGAGAATTTGTCCTCCCTAATACAAGAAAACGGTCCAAGGAAATTGAATAACACTTGTGAGATTGGATAGTGGGCCACTCAAAGTTGTGTAATGCACTTTTAAAATTTTCAAGATGGCCGCCGTTTCAAAATGGCGGCCATCGGAAAAAGTGGGTGGAAATTTTTTTTTCATCGGATCGTCTTGAAAATTGGTCATCTGGGTAAAGCAGGTATGCTGAGCTCAAATCTGCGACCGGATTCGGAATCCGACTTACCGTTTCAAAATGGCGGCCATTTTACTACACCCGCCCCCCCTAAAAACTTCAACTTTGTCCGATTTCAACGAAATTTGATTTCTAGACTTATTTTGATGCACTGATTTGATTGGAACTCTATCCAAGGCGATTTTGGGCGACTTGTGTGTTGGCATCCCAACACAATTATACCTAGTTATTATTATTATTATTATTATTATTCTTCTGATTCTTTATCGAGAATTTGTCCTCCCTAGTACAAGAAAACGGTCCAAGGAAATTGAATAACACTTGTGAGATTGGATACAGGGTCACTCAAAGTTGTGTAATGCACTTTTAAAATTTTCAAGATGGCCGCCGTTTCAAAATGGCGGCCATCGGAAAAAGTGGGCGGAAAATTTTTTTTCATCGGATCGTCTTGAAAATTGGTCATCTGGGTAAAGCGGGTATGCTGAGTTCAAATCTGCGACCGGATTTGAAATCCGACTTACGGTTTCAAAATGGCGGCCATTTTACTACACCCGCCCCCCTAAAAACGTCAACTTTGTCCGATTTCAATGAAATTTGATTTCTAGACTTATTTTGATGCACTGATTTGAATGGAACTCTATCCAAGGCGATTTTGGGCGACTTGTGTGTTGGCATCCCAACACAATTATAATTATACCTAGTTATTATTCTTTTCCTTTCTTAATCATGAACTTGTCCGACACATTTTTTGAAAACGCTTTGACCAATCAAGATAAAACCTGCTGAGATGGATGGAGGGTCACTCAGAGGTGTGCAATCTACTTTTGAAATTTTCAAGATGGCCGCCATTTTCAAAATGGCCGCCGTTAAAGATTTTTGGGCCCCTCTCAGATCTCCGAGATGGGTTAATGGATTTTAATGAAAATTAGTACACTGGTAGAGTGATCCTTCCTGAGCATTATGGCGAAAAAAAATTGACGTGAAAGCCGCAATTTTAAAATGGCGGCCATTTTACCACACCCGCCCCCCAAAAATGTCAACTTTGTCCGATTTCAACGAAATTTGATTTCTAGACTAATTTTAATGCACTGATTTGAATGGAATACTATCCAAGGCGATTTTGGGCGACTTATGTGTTGGCATCCCAACACAATCAGCACTAGTTCCTTTTCTTTCAGTTCAAATTGTATCTCAAATAATGCATGAATTACCCCATAATAACCTTCCATAAAACCGATTGTGAGTAGATTTAATAACATCAATAATAGAACTACCTTTCACGTGAAGGCCATTTGACAGGGCTAGGTTGATATTTGGCAATATTTGGGTGAACTGAAAAACGCAAAGAAAATGCTCTGGCAAAACGGTTAAACAAAATAAACAAAATACTAAACTTTTATGCAAAAAATATTTATCTAGACGCTGCTACACATTATTAAGCAATTGAATGTGTAGTTTAGGCTCCACATAGACTAAAAAAAGACGTGAAATATCAGTCATTTTTTCAAAGTGTAAAGATGAACCTTAATTAATCTGAGACCGGTATTTTTCCGTATTTATCAAGCCGACTTTTCAAACATGTGATAAATTTATCAAATATTTAACCTGTTTGCCTAAAGATTATTTATCGTATCTATAATATGAAAACTACACATTTCAGTAAGTATACTTTATATACACTTTTAAAGCCATTTTCAATATTCACATCGTATTACCTAATACATTAAACCCCGACATGGCAAAATGATACATCAACACCCTTTGGGTATTGATACATCAATTTCTTTAATTATTTACATCAGAATCGTCAAATTTGGATCGAATGCATTAGGTAAATAATACGGTGTGGTTTCACCGTATGGACTCGTGAGCGGAGGAAAAGGCTTTTCACGCACATGGAAATGGTAAATAACACACTTTGAAAAGGCAAAATTTTCCAAAATAGCAATATGTCATCAAAAAGGTCCATAATAAGCACTGCAGCCATTCTTATACAGAAACAAATGCTATTGCACGGAACACCTCATATCTTTAGGTGTTTAATTTTGTTGGCATTATAATTCATTATTGAACTATTTGTTCCACAACCTCTTTACAAAATCAATACTTCATATGAAATATGAATGTATTTACAAAAAAAGTTTTCGCACACATTTCTGCTCATACAGGTTAATATTTTGAGAACAATCATTACCATACGCAATCTGTAAACATGATAAATGAGTACATTAACTTATATATCGCTTGTAAAGGCCGATGCACCGATAACGCAGGACGAAAAGGTTAAAAAATACGTGAGAAAAGCTAAAAAGGGTCAATGCGTAATATATTACATTATGTACAACATAATAATGCAAATAAAGCACAAAATTTGTTTAAACGTTGTTTTTTTATTCTAAAATAATATAGTTTTTAATCAAATGTTGCATATACATGAGGCGAATAAAACACATGAATAACCAATCTTTAATTGCATAAATATACATACATTTTGTACATCGTTTATACATAAATATGTGTTACTGTTTTGAACATAACTTTAATATTTAGACAAACGAAAAGAGGTTGGCAAATAAGGATAGCACGCGTAGAAATTTGATGTATTTGCTTGTCTTAATTTAACCTGTTATCTATCAAACTTGATGTTAACTTTTGGCTTTTAACTTAATTACCAACAATCAGGAACAGGAGTTTCTTTACACAGTTTACTGAATTCCAGCAGAAAATTAATTTAAAGAGTTGTTAAGGCATTTAAAATTATACTTCATAGCTTTATTTCTACAAACTATCAGTTAATCCAGAAAAAAAGCTATAACTGCTGCAATTTTGAATAATAAAATTAATGCTTGTATTGATTAAGTAATATATGTCTTTTGTAATACGGGACAATTCAGTGGTTGATAAAATCAGCGCAATTTTGATTGCACCACTTTAATCGGACATACAATGTGCTTACGTATACACCACAATAAAATAATGTGACTTATAAGTTAAACTATATTTATTTACAAATCAAAACAGTATCAAGGGATGCTCTCGATATACTTGTAAGACTGACTGGTTTCGTTGATGTTGCATTGTCATCCGTTGAATCATATGAATTGGCACCACTTTCATCTTTTTGAGATTTTAGAATAGCAACACTCGAATATTCTATCGTTGTATATTTATTTTCAGACTCCAACTATACGCGGTATTTTTTTGGTATACACGTAGGGTCACTAGTGGTTTATGCTAATGATTGCAAGGAGACCTAACCGTTTATCGAGAAATATGGTCCGTTAAAAGGTGTTTCACGGTTTTTGTGGTCCGTTAAAGTCGCCGTGACAGTCCGTTAACCAGGTAATAATCGAGAAAAAACCCTGAAGGTCAGTAATTAATTTGTTATATCATAATTAATACGCATTTTTGATTTATAAAAATTACATCTGTCAAAATGAAATTGAATGACTGTTCGATACGATTTGCATTTCTGTAAAAAAAGCTCTATAAAACTTCAAAAAAATGAAAAGGCGTGTGGCTCCGTAGTATTTTAAAGGTCGCAAATGTAAACATTATTACCTCATTATTATCAATTTCTCTTTTTATAAAACAAAACATATGTTTTGGTTGATATCCATAGAAAGTACAATAATGTATCAACATTCTGTTTAATTTTCTATGCTCTATGTTATATAATAACTTTGTAATAAGGGAAAAGTTATAAAATATGGTCCGTTAAGGGCTGGTGACATATGATTTTGTCCGTTAAGTTTGTCCGTTAAGTGCCTGTGACAAAATAATATTTCCGTTTAATAACATAAATAGATAGAACATTAAAATAGTTTTGTTTATATGACATATCATAATTTTACTATAAGGACTGAACGCTATTATACAGAAGAAAAGACAAAATTCATGTGGATTTATCGAAACTAAAATACATACGTTTGAATGAACCATTGTTAAAAGGCTTTACTTGTAAGACCATTCTAGATCATTCTACGAAGCAACGGTATTGAAAACATACAATACATGTGTATATAATATATGAAAGACGCAATAAGCTACTAATTATTAATAAATATAATGAAAACGGTTAAACACAGTCTGTTTGGTTATTTATTTTAGGCAATGAAAAGAAAAAAAATCTATGGAAATAAAAAATATAAATGAAGAAAAATATCTAAATATGAAGGGCTTTGTACCACAGACACATTTTCTGGAACTTTAGACCGTACTGAAACCGACGAAATTTTCAAAACTCCACACATACAAACTGACGTCCAAGAAATACACTCACTACTTCTTGAAGTGATACTCCAATTGCAGATCAATGGCTTTTTCACATACCTCTTAATATTTTTTCGACTCGTGGCAAACAAAACCTTCGACTTTCCTTTTTTTCTGCGACATTTTACGATTTTGGGCATAAACAACTACAACTCTCATGCGATATCCGTTCAAGGCAACGAAACAGTTTTGGTCACTCGGCAAAATTCTATTTCACGGCAAATCCTTTATCCGATTCATGTCCGGTTACAAAAACACAGGCCAATTCTCTATCGAATATGGTTCATATTATTCTATTTGTATCATATATCTAAGTATTTCCAAATAAAATACATTTAAATAAAATTAATAATTATGTTCAGATTTATTTCCATTGCCACAAACTCGTGTGAATATTTTAGGCATTTATATTATATCAAAAATAATACAATAATTCTGGGAAACCAATCATTACAATCTTCTGACAAAGATATCATCGATTTTGCCAATTTTAATAATTGGGATTCGCTATATTAAGGTTTATTTCCATCAGACCTGCATTTTCAAAATGTGAGACATGCATCATTATTAACGGACCTAAAAAGTGTCACGTGCCTCTTAACGGACCATGTTTCTCAAAGTAATACCAATTTTGGCATTTTTGTCCCAATATTAATATTTTAGTCCAGAAAATCCTTCTCTTATAATTTTTATTGAGCAAGTAGCACAAGACTTACTCCAAAAAAAATGTTTCAATGACGAAAATAACGTATTTTAATGCATTTTTCGTCATTATAAGGATACATTTTTGCAGAGGGTAGGTCTCCGCCTTTTCGTTTTGCGAAGAAGTGTCAAATCAAATCAAAATGGTTTTTGCGGGAAGTTTTTTGTGAATAAAAACCATTTGGAAACACCTATCACAAGTTTCACTTATTTACTTTATTTTAGCCTCAGAGTTAATTTCGTAAAAATAAATGTGATTTTTTTTCATAAAACTACTTAACGGACTGTCACGGCGACTTTAACGGACCACAAAAACCGTGAAACACCTTTTAACGGACCATATTTCTCGATAAACGGTTAGGTCTCCTTGCATTGGATTTCAGTGCCATATTTTTGTTTTAGTCGGTAGAGCCATTGTCTTGTTTTCTTTCTTATTGGCATTTTACCTGAAAAAAGTGTACTTCTTAATTCTTAAATGAAGGAAATAAACTGATATTGATGCATAGTGACAAAATTTTACGTAGATTAATTGTTCTTAAGCGAGCAATGGAGTTGAATGTCAGACAATCTGGTCGACGTTGAAACTAACTTTTGCCAAGAAATTTTCCTTCGATTTATAAGGGTCACGGAGACAGAGTTTTAATATGGACACCTTTTGTGTTTCGGGTTTTACATGTGTAAAATGAATTTGATAAATACTTTCTATTCTAAAACGTATATTTGAAATTTAAATGGTTGTCATGTTTCAATATGCTTAATATCGCATTGAAATAGTTGACGGAAAAGCCGAAGACATTGTACATGTTTTCAAAGATGATAAAAGCGTTCATAAATTAGGATTCCCAACTTATTATTTCAAAGCAGTATTTTTTAAATAACGATTTAATTTTATTTGTACCTTTTTTGCCCGGCAGTCTTTAGACGGCCTTTCTTCCGTATTTGAATGTACAATAACGTTAAAATGCCGTCTTTGTCGCCTAAGACCTACCAGTGTGGCACCACTTCCATAGAACAACTTTTAATTGTAATACTTTGAAAAAAAATATAATAGTTATAACATATTTTAGCAAAGAAAATACTTCTTTAGCCCAAAGTTAAGATAAAAACCGTTGACCATATTAGGCATTACCTCCGATTTTGCGATGTCCAATGGACGTCGGTGCAATTTTTGAGAGGTCTCAAAAATAGATAAAAGTACATCGGTTTTAAAACTCAGACATTATTGCAGACAAGTTCCACTTCATGCTAAATCATTTTGCTTGCACGTGATTCATTAGCTGCTTAGTAACGGGTATTCCGGTGGTTTCTCATTTGTGACATGGACACTGACTAGTAGATTTACAAATTGAGTTAAACAGGCTGTTGATTATTTCGGAATGAGAAAGATTAACCGTTATATAAACGATACAGAAAAGTGGAATAAGTGTACGCGACGCAACCAACATTTAAGAAACGGCAATTTAAACAATCACAATGAAAAACAGTCATTTAACCATCTCCTCCAGCATTAATCATTTGTTGTTTTTTGACCATTTTTATATGCGTTACCGGTTGATAACCTGTTCAGACGGCATTGCTTTAGTTTTCGCGCATAACTTTAATCATAAGATTCTATTTAAAAAACGGTGTTTTGGTATATTTCGTATTCTTAAAAGTACGTGTATGCACATTATAATCTTTAAAAGGGTTATTTCATTAGAGAAAAAATATGTTTTATTGTTAATTTTTTTTGTAACATCATTTTGACATTAGGTTGGAAGAAAACTGAAACATTCTATCGAAAAATATCTTGCATCTTAAGAAAGGGAATGATTTCAAGTGTTCCGTAAGCCATGGCATTTAATATTTAATTGAAATGGGTAAAGAAAAATGATACTTAAACATGCCCTTTTTTATTTTCAATCCGTTTATCCCTTTTCAAAGTGTTATTTACCATTTCCATGTACGTGAATAACCTATTCCTCCTCTCACGAGTCCATACGGTGGGTATTGAGTGGTGGTTAGTGTGCTTCAATTGACGTTCAGGATCATTTGTAGTAGAGTGACTTTTTAGAAAAAGACGTCTAGTTTAGGAGATTAATGTACCCACCTAACATACGCCTAAATTTGGTATCATTTGAAAGCTTGTACTTGTAGCTATATGAAATGCCTGGTCGTAAAAACTGAAAATGATCACAACTTTCTAAAATTGGCATTAAACATCAAGGGAGGTAATATGCTTGAAACACAATTTTCTGATAAAATAAGGAGTTAGTCGCAAAAATTCAACAGAACAAGGATAACAGATCACTTGTGAATGAAAATGTACAATAACATCATTTGTATTGTACTGTTTCTATGAAAAATTTCCGTTTTTTGACAAAACTTAAGAAAAGTGTGTTTTATTGAAGAAAATGTAAATATCGGACTTATTCTGAATATAAAATGGTCAAAAGGGGGTTAAAATAAAAGAGTTAAGTTATTTTAAGTTTTCTAGAACATAAAAAATAACTATAACAATAAGTTCTAAAAAAGAATGATCTGTAAAAAAGGGGGAGCTTATTAGAGAATTTACAGGATAGTAAAAACGGTTATTTATATTATGCTTCATTTTATGTACATTAGAAATTTCGTAAAATATGATAAATGTTTACTCGAATAATAGCCAAAATATGCGTTTGATCGACATTGAAGTCAAAAAGCCACCGTAATAAGGATTTAAGTATTCTACTGTATAGCGGGAAATTTTCGCGAGGTTCTAATTTTCGCTATATTCGCGACCATTACCCTTGCGAGAAATTTAGAACCCCCCCCTTAATTAGAATCAACATAATTTTTATTGAAAATATAATTAAATCGCGAAAATAAATGTCCGCGGATATAACAACTCAGTCAATTGGCTTGAAATCGCGAAATTTGCACGCCGCGAAAATTACCCGCTATACGGTATTTTTGTAAACTAAATACTTATTTCGGATTTCTATCACCTATTTACTATATACAGGTGCATGTTTACGACAAATACAGATATAAGAACAAAACCACATGGCTCCCTTTGCCAACATAATCATGATTATTTAGGTCAATCGCGGATAAAAAGGTTAAACAAGGAAGCAGAGGTAACAATGGGGCATGTGACATGTAAAACATGGAAACACAACAATCACTAAATATCAATCTAGAACACGAACTCCAGTAGTAATCACTAATGGGTGTGAACTCAGGTGCTCCGGAAGGGTCAACAGTCAATTCATAACATATTATGCTTTTCAAACTCTACATGTATGTAGTATTTTAATAGGACTGTAAAACAATTTGATCCCCCAGATAAATACGAATGTGAGTTTGTTATGATGGTACAGGAATGTATTTCTTTTCTGGAATTGACTTTTTATTAAGCGGATCTTCTAGTTTAATGCAACAAGCAGAAACAAGTCACCTTGTCGATCGCGAAAATTAACTCTCGATAAGACACAAGATTGTGTTGCTGATGACATTCTTCATTTCGTAGAGTGCTGTCGCCTGTCTACTAATTTGATTTTTGTTTTAGTTTAAACTTTATGGGTTCAAGGGTCCCTTGCAACTGTACCTTTTTACCTCTTTCAAATTTAAGTAAGCTATCCCCTTTATTAATTTTATTGTGCTAAATAAATATTTTATAGAATTAAAAACGAAAGAATATGGAATATGTGCCAGAAAGACACAATCCACATATTGAAATGATTTTGATAAATGTACAATGCAAAATTTCACTGCGTGTAAAGCGCTTTTCTGGATTAACCTTCATCAGACACGCTAGGAGTATTCATCTGCCGTGCGGTTATCTATTACGCCAATTTAGAGGATGAAATTCCTGCGTAAAATGTTTTTTTGGATTCCATTCATGATATCAACCTTTTATGTATACCGTAAGGTCAAGAATAAGTTACCATTTTTCTTTTACATACATGGTACTGCTTTACAAATTGTGTTCATCTTTAAAACAATCTTTTGTAACAAGTAATTCTGCTCACTAGTTATATACCCGCTTCTAAAATCATGCATTGGGTAAAAACTTAATTAAGTATAAGGTTATCAGGAAGTAAAAGGCATAGGAGTATCAAATTGCTTAACGCCATATGGTACTTAAGAATAAAGCTACATGCAAAATAGCTGATATCTGCATAATGTAGTAGCTTAGAAAATTTTGATTGAAAGTTTACATGCATGAACACTATATGTTCAAACCTAAGTATTCGGGAAAAGAGGAAGAGCATAAAATTGCTATATATAGCGTTTGAACGATACAATGAGATCAAGCTATGTGTACATTTTTCGATCTGTACGTTATGCAATTGCCTTAAAAACTAACAAAATTTGTTACGGGCGATCAAACGGACAAGGGTAAAATATCATACCCCTCCTCTTGTTGGAAGCGGGAGTATAAAATATTTAAATCGTTTAAACTTCATCATTTTGTCGACATGTAGAATGCTTTGATACATTGGTATATTAAAAGGGTAAACCAAGAATGCTCTAGAGACACAAACGTATAGTTACCTATTTATGATTGGTGCTTTGGTAATCATTAGACTTTATACATGGTAAATTGCAAAATCGCTTTGTTCATTCATTTACCTTAAAGGTAGTGATGAACTAAAAGGCATTATATTTTGTAAAACATATCCTGATAAGAACAAAAAAAAATCAAGTTCCCATTTTTAATGTTACAAATCATGTAAAAGGTTGGGCTCTTATTAATTGATAACGATGTTTAACCAATTTGGGCCAGATCTACCAAGAAAACTGCAAAACGAATTGTGAAATACTATAAGAAGTCTGTACTTTATGGAATGGTTGTGATGTTTTAGGAGATAATTAATGTTATATTAAACTTTATTTGGTACAATTTACGAAGCATGTGCCTTCATGGAAACTCAATCAAAGTTGAAGTTAAGGGTTTTGTACTTGTCCTTACCCACTTCTATTAATGCTCTTAATTTATAATACGAGGACAGATTCGACAAAACATTAACATGTAATTTCATGAGCTTGAAACGCCGACACAACACAAGAAAAGTCGGTGCTTAAGAAGGGAAGAAAATTCCCTTTGGAAGGAATATAGTGGTCGCATTACAAATGGTCAGTTACGAGAAGATAAAAAAGGTCAAGAAAGACATTTGATTGTTAGAATTCTATAGAAAGCCAACTTCTGCATGCTAATGGTCGAAATCGCGAATTATACTACGAGGACATGACGTTACAATATTAGAATATACAGGTCTATGATAATATTGGCCATCAAATTTAGTTTTTGACTGAAAAAAAAACTATTAAAGAAAATATTGTGTTTTGCAAGTAGTTCTTGTTTTAGATAAGAGAAAAGTCAATTATGCTAGCTTTATGAAAAAAAAATGTTCTTATATTCTTCCTCTGAAAAAATATGCAAAATTGTTAGATCTGACAATTTCCAAATACGGTTTAAATAATGCAACTGCCATAATACCCCCTTCACATATACGAGATTTCCTTACGAGTTCTTGAAAACTCGTATTCGATCGCAATGACTCGTAAATCACTCTTTGTTACTCGTAAACAGGTCTTTCTAGCTCGTTTGAAATCGTAAGAACTCGTAAAAGTTTTACGAGGATTTTTGACATGCCAAAAATTCTTGTAAGACTTTTACGAGTTGAAAAAATAACAATGTCATAATTTAACTCGTGAACACATCGCAAATAACTTGTAAAGAACTCGTAGAGATCTCAAATGACTCGCCTTTATTCGTAACTAACTCGGGACCACCTCGCAAAGGAATTCTTTTACGAGTGGTATGCAAGTTATTTACGATATCGTTTCCAATATCGCAATTCACTCGTAAAGACGTCGTAAAGGCACCGTAAAATGCTCGTAAACACTTCGAAAATAAAAATTGTATCGTCTCTGGACGGGAGTGCGAAAAATTTCCGCACAACTGACGAAATCGTGACAACTTGGAAATAGATCGTAAAGGGTTGGACGAAAATCTCGCAAGAACTCGTAAAACTATAAATTTTGAAAATCGCAAGAACTCGTAAGAGAATATCGTATATGGGAAGGGGGTAAATATTTTGAGAAAATTGGCTTAGAATTATATTTTAATGTTCTAGAAAACTTTAAGTAGCTTAACTCTTTTATGTAAACTCCCTTTTGACCATAATACATGCAGATGAAGTTTGATATTAACATTTTCGTCCAAAAAGACACCTTTTCTTTCTTTTATTTTAAAAAAACAGAAATTTTTCATAGACACAGCACAATACAAATGTTGTGATTGTGTATTTGTATTGACAAGTGACCTGTTTCCCTCGTTCAGTTGAATTTTTGCGATTAACATTTCAATTGAGGTTAAAAATCCTTTTTTTAATCAGAAAATTGTGTTTCAAGCATATTACTTCCCTTGACGTTTAATGCCAATTTTTAAAAGTTGTGACCATTTCTAGTTTTCACGACCAGGCATTTCATATAGCTACAAGTACAAGCTTTCAAATGATACCAAATTTAGCCGTATGTTAGGTGGGTCCACTAAAATCTTAAAATTTGACCTCAAGTCACTCCACTATTGATAGAAACTAGTTTATTTGTCCGTTAACAAATTTTGTTTAGCTCTTCGATAATATATGAACACTGGTAGTTTTTCTTTCTTTACAGTAATGAGTATGTAAATTGACTGCAGCGCATTGTTCAAAAATGTTCTAAAGAAACGAAACAAATGATGAAATGAGCACCAGTTTGATGTAAAGAATCTATGTCTGTCAAAGAATGCAGATTTTGACCTATATGTTGATGATGGGAATAAAAATATCAGCATCTTATGAATAAGGCATAATATGTTGTGAGTTGCGTTGCCAATGTCTCAAAGCAATGTTATTCAACCAAAATAAACACCTTGTTTCAAAAGGTGAATAGTGAGGTCTTATGACAATCTGCTTATGTGATGAATATGAGCTCACCAAGTTTTTATATTTTTATTTTTATTGCCAGGCAGCCATTCGTAACCACCACCGGTTCTACGATCTCCCCGAAGAGCTTATGTCATGGGTAAGCTGATTTTTCTATCCATCATGTCCATTGCATTGAACATCCTTAGCTTTGTACTTTATTTCAAAAATAATACTGTATTTTTATTTTATCAAAATAACATTCATAGGCAAAAAATCTAAATAAATTGCATTTGTTTTACTTAGCCTTTGCTCATGATTTAAAGAAAAGATATTCACATTGTTTATATGCATTAGAAAACATGTCTTCCATGAGATCCCATAATTGACGTCATTAGCATATTATTTTTTTTCCCGTAAAATGGGATTCAAAACGTGCACTTTATTATCTTTTATTATTTCTTAATTTTGTAAAGACGGGCAATCAGGCAAATAATACAAAAAAATATTTGTTAGGACAACAGAATAATCTCAATTAGATTGAAAGCAGATCTATAAATTGTTCTTTGTTGTCTCTAAGTGATACGTGTAGATATGAAACATTCTTTTCTACTTTCTGTTCGGATGGCTTTTTTCGTTATCTTCCTAATTTATCATAAGACTTTATGCTTCAAAAATCTTGGAATTCAAAATTCAAAAGGTCATCAGAACAGAAAGTAGAACTGGATGTCTTCATATGATCCATGCAGAGACGGAAAGAAACAATTGAAAGATCTAATTTTAATCGGACTGGAATAACCTTTGCTTAGATGTAAAAAAATCATTAGGAAATCGTTACATTTGCCTTTAATTTTTCAGTTGTCAAATCTTCTTTTTGTATGGCGTTAACGTATCACAACTGATTCGTTATTCCAGAGTTTGTAGAGGTTAAATCGATTGTCCTGATAGAGCGTGCCGTCTGGCACAAAACTTGTTAGCACAGGATCATGTTGTAGTGTTCATTGAAATGAAATTTTATGGAAGACGTCGTGCTCTAACAGACAAATACTAGTATAGGGTTTCTGTCTATCAGATGAGTGCAGATATTTGTTTTTCATAGGGCTTTCTTTTTATCCCTGACTGGATTTTATATACTGAATTTACTATTAGCAGCGCGACGAGTGTGCTATAGCTAACAGGAACAGTTTAATCTTCCAGAGCACCTGAGTTCATTCTACGACGCTAGTTCGCGTTGGTGAATGCTGTTCGTTTTTTTTTTTTTGTGGTTTTCTTTTGCATTTTCTGTTTCTTCGTGCTGTTCTCGTTTGTGTTAACTGGTTTGGTCTTTGCCCTTTCAGACTTTTGACATTCGAATACCACTGTCTAAGGAGGATATCATTGACAATCACAAATCTTTAATTTCCTCCTTCGGCCGTTCTGTTGGTGGCAATAATGATGACATTCCATCCCTGTATTGGATTCCTAAATTACATAAAAATCCATACAAACAGCGCTTCATTGCATTGTCATTCAACTATACAACTAAGCCTCTTTAAGTTCTGTTGACTTCAATACTTACGGCAATAAAATCCGGCCTCCAGATATATTACGATTGTTGTTATTCTAGAAATGGTGTCAATCAAATGTGGATCCAATGGAATTCGAAAGAACTGATGGAGATTCTTAACTCTTGGTCGATTGCGTCTTGTAACAGCATCAAAACATTCGATATCTCCACCTTTTACACTTCTATTCCACATGAACAACTGAAATCGCGATTGGCACAACTGATTAAACGCAGCTTTTTAAAAAAGAATGGAAAAAGCAGGTACAAATATCTAGTAGTCGATTATACCAAGACTTACAGTGTCATCAATGAGTCTAAGAAAAAGAGCAAATTTACAGAAGACCAAATAATCGACATGCTCAACTTTCTTATTGACAACATATTTGTTCAGTTTGGTGGACGTGTTTTTCAGCAAACAATAGGGATTCCAATGGGCACTAATTGTGCACATTTGCTTGTTGATTTATTTCTTCGTTCTTATGAAGCAGACTTCTAACAATCTCTTCTAGACAAAAAAAAAAGACCGTAGACTAGCTTTCTCTTTCAACCTCACGTTCCGTTATATTGATGATGTCCTTTCACTAAACAATTCTCGATTTGGTAACTTTCTCCATCTCATATATCCCAAGGAGCTTGAGATAAAGGACACAACGGATTCTAGGAAGTCTGCTTCATATTTAGATCTACACCTCGAAGTTGACTCTCAAGGAAAACTTTCAACAAGGCTCTATGACAAACGTGATAACTTCAACTTTCCAATCGTCAACTCTCCCTTTTTGTGTAGCAACATACCGTCAGCTCCAGCTTATGGAGTTTTTGTATCTCAATTGATTCGTTACTCGAGAGCGTGCGGGACTTACATCGACTTCCTTCACGACACGTCTGACGCAAAAATTGCTCACACAAGGTTATGTTGCTCTCCAGTTGCTGTTTTCACTCAAGAAATTTTACGGAAGACATCATGTAATTATAGACAAATATAGGATTTCGATCTCTCAGATGAGTGCAGATGTTGGTTTGTCATAGTGTTTTGTTTTGTCTTCCGTTACCGGATTTGACACGCTGAATGGATTATTGGCAACGTGACGGGTGTACTATAGCAAGCAGGAACTGCTTACTCTTTTAGAGCATCTGAGTTCACTCTTGTTTCGACTGGAGTTCGCGTTGTTGATTGATATTCTGTTATTTTGTGTTTCCATGTTTTACATGTTGTCTGTTTTTGTCCCGTTCTTGTTGGTGTTTACTGGTTTTGTCTCTTCCCTTTCGAACTTTTGACATTCGAATACCCCATTGGTACTTCATCTTCCCACATAAGTATCTCTTGGCTTCTTTTGTTCTTGAAATGTTAAATAAGAAACAAATAATATTCTTTAAAATGAAAGCATTTTGATGTTGTTGAACAATTTGGATAAATCCCCATTTTCCCATATATATGACCCTTTTAAAATTTCACATTAAAATTCTGTCTACTATACATTTGTACTGTAAGCCGAAATCGAAACTGAAACAAGAATCATGGAACATAAATACAGTGTCAATTCAATCATTTGTTACTTTGTGATGTTCAAAGAACGTTTTGTTTGTGGTTTAGCCTAAGGCATAATGGTGTATTGCTAAGTCATTGTGGTATATAGTTTAATCATAATGTTATGCGTTTGTGTTAGACAAAGAGACTCAAATGAAATGAGCATTTGAAAGTTAAAAAGGGCATTATTGAAATCAGTAAACATAAACGAGTGTAACACGAAGATCAGATAATAGAAGAACAAACAAATACTACCAAACATCAAGCAGCAGCACAAACTTGTGTCGTATACGATAATTGATGTTGTAATGTTTTGTCATTTTCTTTGTCAAATTCAGTTTATTATGTCTATTCAGACAAAGATTCTAAACGTTGTTTTGTCCATAAATTTGCATTAGTAAATAAATAGTTGTACTACTTGTATTAATCAAATCTGATTTTAATTTGTAAGCAAATTAATTTTCATGTCTTCAAGTCTCTGTGTGTGTTAACTACAATCTGAACCTCATGTCATTTGACAATTATAAAATTAGCTAATACTTTTTTCAATTAAATTTTTACGATGATAATTTCTATCTAGGTTTAATACAAAAAATAAAGAAGGAATGTGTCCATGGGACACGGATGCCCCCGCTAGGCCCACAACAGGATAGTCGCTCAGGACATACAGTTTGTGATACTGAACCATCCTACCAAGTTTCAAAGCATTCTCATGTACGGTTCCTGAGAAAAGCTTGACAGAAATTTTCAAAGTCATGTTCACATATTTTCATCTGAAATGATTTTGATTTTTTCTTCCAATGAGGTATTGAAAAAAATGTTTGTAGTCCATTTCATAACATTAAGTAAACTGCAGTTTCGGTTTTGCTTTTGGTTTCGGCTTATAGTGAAAATGTCTATTGGTCAATAAATGGGGAAAAGAAACCATTAATAAGTTTACTTTTGTTTTCTTTTAAGCTGATTTCTCCAAGATATTCGAAAAAAGAAATTTGCGAAAAAAGTCTTGATGGTTGTGCTTTAGTTGTAACATCTCTTTTGTAAATATGAAAATGTTGGAATCTGGCAAAATTGCATGATATTATTGTCGACATGCTCTTGCATGTCTTAAATACATATTTAAAGAAATATTATTTTTTTTAATGAAGGATTGAGGGCTTGTTCGGACTTTGACTGTAAGTATACATTAATTTATACCAGCAATAGCAGTACCAGCGATAGTACTACATACACGGCTACAGCACTGTCTAAGGAAGAAATCATTGACAATCACAAATCTGTCATTTCCTCCTTCAGCCTTTCTGTTGGTGGCAATAATGATGACATTCCATCCCTGTATTAGATTCCTAAATAACATAAAAATCCATACAAACAGAGCTATATTGCAGGGTCATCCAAATGTACATCTAAGCCTCTTTCAGTTCTGTTGACTTCAATACTAACGGCAATAAAATCCGGCCTCCAGATATATTACGATTGTTGTTATTCTAGAAATGGTGTCAATCAAATGTGGATCCAATGGAATTAGAAAGAACTTATGGAGATTCTTTACTCTATATCAGTTTCATCTTGTAACAACATCAAAACATTCGATTTCTCCACACTTTACACTTCTATTCCACATGAACAACTGAAATCGCGATCGGCACAGCTGTTTAAACGCAGCTGTTTCAAAAAGAATGGAAAACGCAGGTACAAATATCTATAGCTAGTAGTCGATTATACCAAGACTT
Organism: Arcuatula senhousia; assembly: GCA_963971305.1. Taxonomy (NCBI): domain Eukaryota; kingdom Metazoa; phylum Mollusca; class Bivalvia; order Mytilida; family Mytilidae; genus Arcuatula; species Arcuatula senhousia. Next base: position 42,648,796 of record OZ020306.1, read on the forward strand.
ACTTTATCATCAATGAGTCTAAGAAAAAGAGCATATTTACAGAAGACCAAATAATCTACATGCTCAACTTTCTTATTGACAACATATTTGTTCGCTACTCCAGAGCGACACGTCTTACGCAAAAATTGCTCACACAGGGTTATGTTACTCCTCGGTTGCTGTCTTCACTCAAGAAATTTTACGGAAGACATCATGCACTTATAGACAAATATGGAATTTCGATCTCTTAGATGAGTGGAGATGTTGGTTTGTCATAGGCTTTTGTTTTTTGTTCCTTAACCGGATTTGACACGCTGAATGGACTATTGGCAACGCGACGGGTCTACTATAGAAAGCAGGAACTGCTTACTCTTCCGGAGCACCTGAGTTCACTCTTGTTTTGACTGGAGTCGCGTTGTTGATTGCTATCCAGTTATTTTGTGTTTCCATGTTTTCTATGTTGTCTGTTTTTGTCCCGTTCTTGTTGGTGTTTACTGGTTTTGTCTCTGCCCTTTCGGACTTTTGACATTCGGATACCCCATTGGTACCTCTGCTTCTTATATCCGATATAAGCATGTTTATTGATTTACCTGTATTTTGTGGCAATATCTTGAAGTTGTGATGTCTGTTTCATGGTAAGTTTAGGTCTGTCCCTTTCTGAAGAAAATACCTTATTGTATTTCCTATGATGATTATGATTATTACAAGTTTGACGGTCTATATATTATGCTTTTGATTTGTTAAAAACAGATTTATATATTATCCACTTAAATATATATGTTTTATTAATAACAGACACTGGGTACCTGGTCATCTGAACTCACTAATGTCTTGATGTGAATTGATTTTTTTAAATTGTCGTTTATATTTTAGGCTGTGTTGCGTATACTTATTCCACAACTCATTATTTTCTATATTATGAAGCTGATTGCCGTTTAGCTGTGTTTTATTCAATTATAGTGCTTATGTCATTGATATTTACTGGTTATATACCAGCTACATGTATGAAAATGTGGTGGAAATATGGATTTACCGGTTGTGTTTACTACGTAGATTTTTTTTTAGCTCAAGGCAATGCAAGCTTTTGTCATCACTTGGCGTTTGTCGTTCGTCCGTCGTCCAATTTTTCAAAAAATCTTCTTTCCAATCGTTTGGCTGAACGGAATGAAACTTATAAGGGTTGTTTATACCTATAAAAGTATTGTAATCATTTTGGTGGTTTATCATTTTCTTTGTTAGACTATGTTTATTCAGATATGTTTCTAGTTACAAATACCAAATAGTGGTTATGAACGGTTAATTTGAATATGCTTTATATTGATATTTCAAGCAGTAACCTCTCATAAGTAGCATTTAAATCAAAACATTTGAAGGTATATTCCAAATCTGATAAAAAGGAAAAGTAGTCAAAACCAAAACAAGGAAGCCAAATCCAGCACCAAGGATATAGACCATGTGCATTACAAGGGAAGAAACCTGGTGGTTTTAACAATTTTGAATTTAAAAATCGGAAATTTCAGCGACAAAATATTAGAAATTTTATGGTTAATCTTGTCAGACATGTCTGAAGACCAGGCTGGTGATTATCCTTGGGGACCTCTGGTCCACCAGCAGCGGTAATCGCCCAATGGTTTCAAAATTACAAATACCAAAATGCAGTTATAAACGGTTAATTTTGATATGCTATCGAAATTTCAAGGAGTTACATCTCATCAGTAGCATTATAAGATTCATTATTCTCTGAAAAAGATGAACCAATTTTAAGTCTGCACATGTGTATGTCTACTGGTTTATGCATTTATCTAGCTAGCTGTCATTTCAGTATACACTTCCAAAATGTCTTTAAATTAGTTGTTATTTAGACTAGAATATTTGTTTATTATGTTCTAGCATTTTAATACAGTAAAAGCTATAGTTTACCAAATATGAAAGTTTCATTCTAAATTCTTCTTTTTTTTATATTGAAAATTTTATTTACCCATTTTTTAAAGTTTTAGTTTTATTTCAGATCCATTGATTTTTTTCTCAATAAAAATTTTATTTTTTTATAAGCTCCCGCATAGCTGGAGCTAAGTTGACTGAGTATGTTGCCTTAAACCGGAGACATTCAAGCTAGTCAGAATTCTGCACCCAAAAACACGGAATGCAAAATAAAATTCCTTTCATTGTAATTTTCAATTTTGAAAAATAATAAACATAGTTATTGTATTAATATAAATATTTCAAGTATTTACAGCCATGAAATGTTTTAAATGTAAAGAATTTAAAAATATAGAACTTCAAGCATGTTATAATTATTGGCGTCCATTCTTTCACTAGAGGTCGCGTCCATCAAAACAAAATGACAGAAGCGCGGGAATCTGACATTCTAATTTTTACTATCATTACATTTACTTTGACCTCAGTAACCAAATTTGGTTTTGTCATTTTCTCTCTAGCCGGTTTTGCACATGTTGCATTCGAAAATGAAAGTGGAAATTCTTTACAGGGTGGCCTCTGCGAGATCAGTAGTGATTAACTTCCTTGGTCTGTTTGCAGGTGCGTTATGCAAAAGCTTGCGTTTCTAGCTGTAATTGAATTTAAAGGTAATGAGTTCTTGCTGTAATTAAAGTATGAAGCTCCATTTATATATACAAGAAAGTTACTTTATCTCCGGGAGCTAATCAGGATTAACCTGCATCATATCAAATAATTCCACCCCACCATAAGAAAATGGTTCGTGCGTAGGTTAAAATACCTAAAAAGATGTATACATGTAGTTTCTATTTTCGAATATTTGATGTACATGTATTGTTTTAATTGTACGTTCAGGGTTAATTGTCTAATAAAACTTAAGGGGGCTCGAGGGTATAAATTTTAAATTATATTTTTTTTTGTAATTTGGCACATTTATAGTCTTTTGTGTATGGATCAAAAATATGCAATTAAAAATGGGGGTCACCGTTCATTTAAGCCCTGTATTAAGGTTATTAAAATAGGCTATTTCCCATCTATTTTATATAGATAATATAGGAAAAAATTATAATTTAAAAGCTTAAAAATGACTTTTAAAAAGACCTAAACAACATAATTTCTTCAAATTTGCAAAGAATGTGTGTTTTAATGCATTCTTCAAATTGAATCAATAAAAAATAGGGGTCACCGCACACAAAAAATGAAATTAAAATAACTGTTGAAATTTTGGCATTTTTCACACAAAATATTAAGAAAATGAGGATTTCAATGTCAAAAAATTGGCATACAGGAAGAGCTGAACGATAGAAGTTCTTCAAATTTGCACAGAAGGTGTGTTGTTTAATGAAATCAGTGACGACGATACAGACATTGGGTGGATTAACTGATACAATACCGCTGCGAAAAAAAAGATAAGCAAATTTAGACCCGCGAGCCTCCTTAAACACAAATACTATGTAAAGATCAGTCTGAGTCAGTATGAAAAAAAAACAATTTCATCGGAGATAAACACGTTTACTTATATTTTTTAGAATTAAAATAACGTTACTATGTTAATTCTTTGGTTCGTTAGAGACTTTTACTTTTCAAAAATAGTAATCACAATAACATCCCGAAGATTAAGAAGTAAACATTTCTGATTTAGTGCTAACAGTAATCACAATAACATCCCGAAGATTCAGAAGTTAATATTTCTGATAAAGTATAAACCATGACCCGAAGATCAAGAAGTAAATATTTCTTATATAATATAACTACATCCGGAAGAAAAAGAAGTAATGTTATATGTTATTTAGACAATTTTCTAGGATGATTTTTTTGCCATTAAAATGAATGTCCAATGGTAAAATAATTTTTTTAATGTTGTGCAATAATACCTAGTTCTCTGGAGATGAGACTATTTTGCGTATCTATCTTTTTATGTTTCACAGTCTACTTGTTATTAAAATTTCTAATAAAAAAATGGAACTTTTTTTATTTGAATACTTTTTTCACACGCTTATTAAGACTCTCCACCTGGATTTCTTATTGGCAATTTGCCCATTGGTTAAGCTAGCTGTCCCTGGGACAGCATACCTCTTGATATTTCTTTTTTTTTAACGTAAACAAAAGGTCAAGTGAGTGCATCAGGTGCATCTATTAATAACACATGGTTTCACATAAGTTCTCACTTAAAGACATAGAACCTATCATTTTGGCAATTTTAAAAAAATAATGAAATTCACACTATTTGAAGAATGCATTGTAAAACCTTTGAAAAAATGTTAAATTTTCAAAAAAACTACCAGAAAGTATTCTTTTCGATGGAAAACTGAAGAAAATAACGCAGTGTCAAAAAAGAGGACGAACTAATTATAGAATGTAAACACTTACGGGTGCCGGTAAACTGGGAAACGAAAAGTAACCAAACGAAACGGAGCGGAACAAAAGCGATATCGGTAAAGAAGGAAACGTAAACAGTAAAATAAGCAACCGAAATCTGTAAAGAAATGAAACGAAATCGAGCGAAACTGGTAAAAGAAGAAAACTGAATCGATTTTAGCTGACACCAGTCGTTTTTCTTAATTTACCAATTTTGTTTTCTCTTCGCCTCGTTTGGTTACATTTTGTTTCTAAGCCTATAAACAGTACCCAGTTTACCAAAAGTAAATATTTATAGTGGACAATACTTAATCAACGCGAATAATTAAAATAAGATTATTTTATAGAAAACTGCAAAACATTGAGTTTTTATGTTGGTAAAGGTAAGTTTTAGATAGTATATTTTTAATATGTACTTTTTATTCAATGTAAAAAAAATGCAAAATTGATAGGTTCTATGTCTTTAATACCTCGGAACATCCTTCGATAATGAGCTAAAATTTTTAAGACAATAGAAAACACAATAAGATGAATAAACAATAATGTCATACACAGTGCAACGTCAAACATATTTCACGCTATCCGCTTTTCCATTTATATTTCATATAAATTAGTATTTTAGATAAAGTTATTCCCAGGCACAGATTTTTATGAAATAAAAACCAAATATGCTGAATTTGTGTTTGTTTATTTGGAAATCTGTTAAAACCTATTGGTTCATTTCTACACGTGAATAAAAGACACAGAAAAAAAATTGAAAAAAAATGGTTTGAATTATGAATGAAAATGAGTCCCAACATACTTCATTTGTGTTCTAATTACGAGTAAATCTAACCCATCAACAAGTTAATAATGCCAAAATATAGAAATTAAGTTGAAATATTACTGCATCTGTTGGTTTTTATTTCACTAAAATCGATTCAAAAATGACTGTCAAAATATTTGGAAAAAATGTATATTTATATGAAATATACTAGTAATAAAAAACTATAAAGCGTGAAATACCTGTGTAGTTATCCGTTCAATTTTTCTGTGTTTGAAAGTTATCATGTTATTTGTTTTAAAATGTTGTCGATTATCCGTCTGTTTGTTCGTCCATCCGTTCGTTTTTCTGTAACATTTCCGTTGCAGTTTTTTAAGCAAATATGTATGAGGTAGAGATCTGATAATTTTTATACAGCTTTCCCCTATAGAACCATATAGTGGTTACCGATCTTATGCTTCAACTAGATTATCCACTTCACAAAAATTCAAATGTTTTTACACACAATGGACATATATGCAAAATTTCCACTACAATCTACATGAGATAGCAATCTGATATTTTGTATGCATGTATAGCTTTATCCGCTAGTACCGATTCGGGTATACCGATTTTATGCTCTTAGATTAGCTACTTCTGGTTAACCGTATGCTTAGGTTTTTACACATAGTGCAGAGATATGTGAAATTTCCGTCACAGTTTTAATATCAACTACATGAGTAAGATATCTGATATTTTTATACAGCTTTATCTTGTGGTACTAGTATCATTTGGTGTAATAAAAAATTATGCTGTTGGTTTATCTACTTCCTGTTCCTGTTTACCGAAAACTAATGTATTTATACAAGGCATAATTTTGGGAATGGGGATATCACTAGTGAGCACAAGCTCACAGATTTACTTGTTCTACAACCTTTTAAAGATCTATATACAATTACAAAACAAAAACATTCTACCATTATGATATTGTTATCCATTAAAGCTCAATTTTACCTGCATTGGTCAAACTACTTAAGGTCAAGTGCTTAATTTATGGACTGCAACTGCAGACATTTGAGGTATGTCCAAGACACGATATCGTCGACATCGTTTTCTCTAGCTTATTGCAACCTGCTGAGTTTTTTTTGTTTATTTGGAAATCTGTTAAAACCTATTGGTTCATTTTTACACGTGAATAAAAGACACAGACATAAAATTGTCAAACAATGGTTTGAATTATGTGGGAAAAATGAATCCCAACATACTTCATTGGTGTTCTAATTACGAGAGTAATTGAAATAAAGATATGATAGTAAACCTTACCTGTGACATCTTTACCTATAATGTTGATATCATCGATATCATCGATATCCTTACGATATCGAATGTTATTATATATATGTCAACCACTTTGGTATATATAATATGGTTTTTTCAATACTGTTGATATCGTCGATACCGATACGATATCGTTGTTTAAGTAAATATGTAGATTATGTAAATATGTAGATAAAGTAAAGATGTATGACTCAAATCCATGGAGATTTCCAAATATATGTATGATTTCAAATCTGACGGATTCTGTCGTAACAGTTGTTTCAAAAACACCAAATTTATGGGCCCTAATCTCAACAGACGCCAAATCTTTGGCCCCTAATCTCCATTTTAACACTAAAAGAAGCAGAGGTACCAATGGGGTATCCGAATATCAAAAGTCCGAAATGGCAGAGACAAAACCAGTAAACACCAACAAGAACGTTAACGGGACAAAAACAGACAACATGTAAAACCTGGAAACACAAAATATCTGAATATCAATCAACAACGCGAACTCCAGTCGAAACAAGAGTGAATTCAGGTGCTCCGGAAGAGTAAGCAGTTCCTGCTTGCTATAGCACACCCGTCGCGTGATAACTGCTCTAAATTAACTTTTGGACAACATTTATATTCGTTTTGGGAGAACAATTTATCGCCAAGTCATTGGTATCCCTATGGGAACTAATTGTGACCCACTTATTGCTGACCTTTTCTTGTATTGTTATGAATCCCAATTTATGGCAAAACTTCAAAAGGACCCCAACAGACAACATCTCATTGAAACTTTTAATTATACATACAGATATTTAGACGACATTCTTTCACTAAACAATCCCACATTTTCTAATTATATTACGGAAATTTATCCCAAGGAATTAACTTTGAATAAATCTAACCTTTCTGGTGATAGATGCCCATTTTTAGATCTAGATTTAAGTATAATCAATGGAAAATTACACACTAAAATATATGATAAACGGGATGACTTTTCATTTCCTATTGTGAATTTTCCTTTTCTAGAGGGAGATGTACCACTTGCTCCGTCTTACGGAGTATATATTTCACAGTTGGTAAGATATGCTAGGATCTGCAGTGGTGTGTCTGATTTTAATGATAAAAACCGGTGTATTACAAAAAATTACTAAAACAAGGATATCGTTACCACAAATTAGTGAAGTCGTTTACTAAGTTTTATCATAAATATCTATACCTTATTGGAAAATTTAACTGTACACGACGACTTTTGATTGTAAAGGGAATATCCCATCCAGATTTCTACGGTAATGTTGTTTATAGAGCAAATAAATTCAAAAACAATCCCTTGGGAATGCAAAATTGGCTTAAAACTTTATTAAATAAAGGTTATGAAATGGATATTTTAGTAAAATCTTTGAATTTAGTCTTCTTTGGTAAAAATATTGATAATTTGATACTTACTTTAAAATGTTAATTGCCTTTTTATACTTATGTCATTTTTGAGCATTACAGCGGTCAAGTGTGTCGGTTTTGTGTGATGATGCATCATCAAATCATAAGTGTTTGACGTGTTGTGTCGGATTTAAAATCGACATACTTGATTTTTTTACATCAGTCGATGGATGCTTCTTAGCTAGCTGTCAGTAACTTCGAGTGTTCTCAAGAGAGTATCTTTACGTCCCGTTAATTACTTGTTGTCCTTTTGTCTCAGATACTCTCTTGTTGAATTGAACTTCTATCGATTTGATTTTTACTGTGTGTTAGTTTGTGTTTTGTTATCGATTATCATTAGGGGGAAGGTTGGCGCCAAAAAACTAGTTTAACCCCGCCACATTTTAATGTGCCTGTCCTAAGCCTGGAATCTTTATCAAAGCTGATGTTTGTATTTAGTCGAATTTATGTTAATTGTTTTTGTTTTTTTTTTGTCAAGAAGAGGGTCTTTCAATGCACTTTGGGATTGGGCTTGAATCATATGTATTTTATTTTCAATCCAGGGGCCAATTGAAAAACAGCGAGCAGCGACCGCTGGTCACATTGAAGGCTGCTGGCTGTTTTCCATTGTGGGTATTTAAAATATACGTTTATAATGTAGGTTGTGTCGCGTACACTTATTCCACATCTCATTTTCTTCTATTCAAAAGGAACACTAGGGACGAACGATAGCACATAATTTGTAACCTATGAAAATACTTACCTTTACCTGATAGTCGAAACGACTCTCTGCTGTTAACCTGATAACTTACATGGCTAATTGATACTACAGGACAACACATGGACAATCTAGAGGAACTATTTGGAGAACACAATATAAAATCATTAACCCATTGAAATGCATGCCCTAAACTGATAGCCGAGGCGGCCCCCTGATGCTAATCTGATAGTCGTAACGGCTTTTTGATGCTAACCTAATAGTCGAGGTGGCTCCCTGGTGCTAAACAGATAGTCGAGATGGCTTATGTATTTCTTGATTTCAAAGTTATTTAATGCTAACTGATACTACAAGACAATCAAGAGTAACATTTCTTAACCTAATCCTAGCCCCTAACCCAGTCTTGGTCTACTCTACATTTAATTCCACTTCGACTTGAGTTCAAGTTGCTGAGTGTCAAACTGGTAGTTGTTTTGCATTTTTGTTTCGCTCTCTTTGTTCTGATGTACATGTATATTCTGTTGTTTGTGATACCTATTTTGTGTGCCCAGATGTTCAATTTAGTATGTTCATATTTAAAGACCTTTTTGGTATCCACTACAACAAATCTACTCACATTCAATTAATACATGTCTCTGCATAAAAAATGACAAACCATTAAAGGCTTAGTTCTTGATGCTACATGATGACCTAGTATCATAATATCTGTTTAATGTATGTCGATATCGATTCGATGTCGAATTGTGTATGTTGATATCCTCGTTATTGACATCAAGATATATCACCACTACAATCTAACAAAAAAAAACGTATATGTCGATATCGACTCGATATTATACTGTTTATATATATTTCGACGAAATCGAAATCGAGATGTAACATGGATCAATATCGACTCTATTGTCGATATCGACGATATCGAAATCCATATAAAACTTTACACAAAAAATAAAATGTCGATATAGACTCGATGTCGGAACATGGATGTCGACATCGACGATACCGTAATCTAAATACAACTCTACATAATGAGTTGTCGATATCGACTCGATGTCTTATCACTGATTTCAATATCGACGATATCGAAATCACGTTCGGTCTTGGACATGTATGAGACATTTATGAGTATAGTCTTATGACAGACACTAGTGTTTAGTGTAGTCTAGTAAACTAGACATTATAAGGAAGTAATTGTTTCCATTGATTGTAATGTTAACGTTTTGAACAAACACTCACAGAGGTAAAAAGTGTAACATATTAATCACTTTTTTGGAAAGTTTAGTTCGTCTGAGTAAATAAGAACCTCAAATTCATAAGTCATCACGGCAAAATTCACCTAAGATTGGCCTCTTGGTTACCACCAAGTGCCCAGTATCATTTTAAAAGTTAAAAAAATCGGGAGGTTTCCCCCCCCCCCAAAAAAAAATAGGAAAGTTTTTTGTTATGTCGGGTTCCTGAAGTTCAAATGCTCCTTATATTGTATTTGCTTATATTATCTCATATAATACAAATATAAAGTAACATTCACTTCCACTCACCATCTTGTATGTGAAATCCAGTTGGCAACACGGATATTTATTTCAACTTAAAAAACGATAAGAGAAAACCTTAAATACCTGTCAATTTTACACAGTTAAACTAATCGCAAAAAAAAAGGGTTAAAAGAGTGATATTCAGTGACGTTACGAAAGTGCCAAGGCACTATAAAAGGTAACACAAAAATTACAAAAATACGTATTAAGTCTAATCTAACCTGATTAAATTATCTGATAGCATAACATTTTTTTTCATTATTAATTAATCTAAAGTACCGTGGGTTTATTTATTTTCATGGGTACCAGTTTTTATGGTATAATGCAAAAGCACCAGTTCATGGATTCTTAAATTCGTGGTTCTAAAGTCAATTAGTGTTAAATTTCTGTTTCGTGGGTTGAGGTATGCCACAAAAATCACAAAAATTGATAACCCGCGAATAATTATAAAACCACGGAATAATGTTCATTTGTTTCACCCCGGAAAAAAATTGCTGATATTTCACGTCATTTTCATACTATGTGCTGTTTTAATACACATGCATTAATTTATTTTCATTATAACATTCGGATACCCCATTGGTACTCTACTTCTCTGATCAGTTTTGCCAAAGATTTTTTTTTTATTTTTTCAATTCATTAAAATATCTTGAATACCCGGTAATGTTGCTTCCATGTGCAAGGTTATGTCATTATTTTTTTTATTAAATCTATTCACATACCTTAAGTTTACGTGACAAGTTAGTTCATGCTTAACTTATGTTGCAACTTAAATGAAAAGAAAATAGTACAGAAAACCACAAAAGTTATTTTGTAAAAAAGCAGATGAAAATGATCTGCGAGTCGTAGATATAATCACTGCCATACTTTATTTTCTATTTGTATTGTATAAAAGTAAACTTGGAGCAAACCAGTGGACCCGGATTACTTTTCTGGTTTGGTTTGCTTTGCTAGGCCTAGCAAAACACGAAACCATTGTTCACATTTTTTCTAGTTTGTACGAAACAAAACAGCATAATCATGGTTTGTATTTCTCTTGTCTTTTGCGCTGAATAAGATATAATCAGACAAATTGGCATACAAATGTCTGTACGGTAAAAAATCTTAACGCAATTTAAGGAAGATAAATAAAAGAAGCATTGTAATAGTTTAGGTGTTGCAAATGTTCTAGCTTTTGTTTTATTCCAGGTAAATTACATTTATTTGGTGGTGGGTGGCCATGTTTTGCTGGTCTTTATGTCGTTTTTTCGAGTGTTTTTGACATGCCAAACAAAAAAAACCAACTTTTTGATTATGCATTCCAATCCATATATTTGCGTGGGAAAATAAGGGACGGAAACAAAAATCTAGTAGTTCTAATTTCATTTTATTTTGTTATGTCTCCATGAAAACAATTAACAATTAAACCGCACAAATATTTTTACATTTGCTAAGTCTTCTAGCAACATTAAAATGATCTGTCACATAGTATCTTAGTCTACAAAAATTATTTCCAAATGTCAAATTTTCCTTATTTCCTTTGCCATCTAATAAGAAGGATTTTACTACAATCATCAGCATTTCCTCTTTTTGTTTATTATCTGTTTATATATATATATATTTCAGTGGAATGCATAGGATCGATTATTGCAGGGAGCATTACACTGATGGTTTTGTTTGCTGTCATTATCCTTGTAGTATGTATATGTGTATTCAAGGAAAGATTTAAACAAAGGATCCTCGAGCTAGTAGTGAGTATTCAATCGGGGACATGACATGTGATGGTGTTCTGTTATTATAGTTTTACTACAGTTTGCCAAAGGGACTCATGGTCACTGAAAAAAGGACATTCAATTTATAAATCAAATGACAAGAATGCGATATTACTTAATTCAGCTAAATTGGGATTAAAATGGGACTGTAAATATGTACATGTACTCACATATGATTATACAATCTATAGATGAAAATTGTAACCATATGGTATTCTCACTGTTTTAATTCCTTAAACTATTGCCGATCGGTGTTAAATAATATAAAGAAGGACAATATATCATGTTCACTGCAGTTGTCCAATCAGGGGTTATTAGGAGAACGTTACGAACTTTGACCATTCTTTTGTCATAAGTAATTACTATTACAATAAATTTTGTTTTCTGTACAACGAAGACACTGCAGCTAGTTTTTGCTTGGCAATGAGAAAGCGGTCGTGATTAGCAGTCGTCAGCTACATATTAACCACAGTTTTCAAAATATGTCCGAAAATAAAAGCTCAGTGTATTTAACTCGGCCTACTTAATCAATGGTCCACGTCTGTCTAGATGACTTCGATCAAGAGCTCATAAGCCAATGACTTTTAATGCCGGATCCGAACTCATACTACCACCTAAAAATAGAAATTAAACATCTCCTTTGTACGTTCGCTGCCTTTTGAGTTCTTCGAGATGAGTAGGTATTATTGTGCATATCCTTGCTCGTCAGAAATTATCTGTTGGGCCTAATTGCCTATGGCTGTACTCATTCATGTTTGAAAAAGTCCTCGGTGTAAAATGAAATATTGGCTAGTTTTATAACACTCCTGGCAGTCCCAGTTCCCGTCCCACGATCCTTACACTTATCACTGCACCAGGCTTTCCGGACTTTTTCAATAATCTCTTGTGCACCACGGTTACCTATTGTGAACCAGTTTTCCTGATTACAAACTGTGACAAGTACTCACACGAACACAATCACGTTGCTTATTGTAGAGCCTATGTACACTTAGTATCATTCACTTTTAAATAGTGCATATTGGCTTGAACCGGTGTTACATACTAGTTTTTCCCCTATACTAGAATTTCCCCCCGGAAAAATGAGTATATACTGAGCTTTCCCCCCGGAAGATCTAGTATATACTAGATTTTCCCCCGGGGAAAAATGAGTATATACTAGGTTTTCCCCTAAGGGAAAATCTGGTATGTGTAAACACATACTCATTTTTCCGCCATACTGGTCATTCCCCCCCAGTATTCAAGACCGGTGCACTATTACTAACTGTGAATTGCATGAGACTTTCAATACCAATTTAATTAATTTTGCTTAATTAAAACATTATTTGCCATAAAGCTGGTGATTTAGTAAATAATGATTAATTTTTTAACACTTTATTGAAACTAAAATTTTCGACAATAATCTTGTCATATTCATGAAAATATCTAGCAGTGGAGATTATCCCTTACTACTTTCAGTCGGCAAGGTTAAGTACCTACTGCGAAGGAGTTGGTAGTTTTTTTAACAGTTTTGTCTCAAGATTTCCTCAAAAGAAAGAGACAACAAAGGTTTGCCTTTTTGTCACGTTGATTTCCTTTCCTTCTTGAAAACAGCTTGTAATATGGGATTCCTAAATTACATAAAAATCCATACAAACAGCGCTTCATTGCAGGGTCATCGAAATGTACCACTAAATCTCTTTCAGTCCTGTTGACCTCAATACTGACGGCAATAAAATCCGGCCTCCAGAAATATTACGATTGTTGTTATTCTAGAAATGGTGTCGATCAAATGTGGATCCTGAAGAATTCGAAAGAACTGATGGAGATTCTTAACTCTAAATCAGTTTCATCTTGCAATAGCATCAAGACTTTCGATTTCTCCACACTTTGCACTTCTATTCCACATGAACAACTCAAGTCACGATTGACACAGCTGATTAAACGCAGCTTTTTCAAAAAGAATGGAAAACGCAGGTACAAATATCTGGTAGTCGGTTATAATAAGACTTACTTCGCCATCAATGAGTCTAAAAGTAAGAACAAATTTACAGAAGATCAAATAATCGACATGCTCAACTTTCTTATAGACAACATATTTGTTCAGTTTGTTGGACGTGTTTTTCAGCAAACAATAGGGATTCCAATGGGCACCAATTGTGCACCTTTGCTTGCTGATTTGTTTCTTCATTCATATGAAGCAGACTTCTTACAATCTCTTCTAGACAAAAAAGATCGTAGACTAGCTCTCTCTTTTAACCTCACGTTCCGTTATATTGATGATGTCCTTTCACTGAACAATTCTCGATTTGGTGACTTTCTCCATCTCATATATCCCCCGGAACTTGAGATATAGGACACAACGGATTCTAGGAAGTCTGCTTCATATTTAGATCTACATCTCGAAATAGACTCTCAAGGAAAACTATCAACAAAGCTCTATGACAAACGTGATGACTTCAACTTCCCAATCGTCAACTTTCCCTTCGTGTGTAGCAACATTCCATCCGCTCCAGCTTATGGAGTTTACGTATCCCAATTGATTCGTTACTCCAGAACTTGTGGGAGTTACATCGATTTCCTTGGAAGAGCGTCACGTTTGACACAGAAATTGCTAACACAGGGTTATGTTGCTCCTCGGTTGCTGTCTTCACTCAAGAAATTTTACGGTAGACACCATGTACTCATAGATAAATATGGGATTTCTATCTCTCAGATGAGTGCAGATGTCGGTTTGTCATAGGGTTTTGTTTTGTCTTCCTTTACCGGATTTGACACACTGAATTGGAAATTGGCAGCGCGGCGGGTGAGCTATAGCAGGCAGGAACCGCTTACTCTTCCGGAGCACCCGAGTTCACTCTTGTTACGACTTGAGTTCGCGTTGTTGATTTCTGTTCGGTTGTTTTTATGTTTTGTATTTCCTTGTGCTGTTCTTGTTCATGTTTACCGGTTTTGTCGTTGCCTTTTCGGACTTTTGACACTCGAATGCCCCTTTGGTGCCTCTGCTTATGGTATACCGTCATTTGCTGTTTTAGGTTTTTTTTTAATAATAGTCGAACAGATAACTGTTTCTTGTAGCTTGGTGGTTACATGCAAAGTAAAGTTTAATGTCCATTACTATACTTTATGTGTTGCCAGGTGAAGTTGAATTATCCGCCTGTGTCCTTTTTTGTAGAACTGTTTTTATATAATCGTTAGAGCGCAAAGTAACATGTGTTTGTGTTCAAGTCCCATGTGTCATTCATTGATGTTTTTGACTAAAGCGAATGTTGATTAAACTAATATTATACAATTGTAACAACGTTTAACAATTGGGAGAAAGAAATCATGAGGTGTGGTCTTCTAATATTCAAGAAGCAGAGGTACCAATGGGGTATCCAAATGTCAAAAGTCCGAAAGGGCAGAGACAAAACCAGTAACCCCAACAAGAATGGGACAAAAACAGACAACATGTAAAACATGGAAACACAAAATAACTGAATATCAATCAACGACGCGAACCCCAGTCGAAACAAGAGTGAACTCAGGTGTTCCGAAAGAGTAAGCAGTTCCTGCTTGCTATAGCACACCCGTCGCGTTGCCAATAGTCCATTCAGCGTGTCAAATCTGGTAAAGGAAGACAAAACAACACCCTATGACAAACCAACATCTGCACTCATCTGAGAGATCGAAATCCCATATTTGTCATAAGTGCATGATGTCTTCCGTACAATTTCTTGAGTGAAGACTGCAACCGAGAAGCAACATAACCCTGTGTGAGAAATTTTTCGTCAGACGTGTCGCTTTGCTAAGGAAATCGATGTTAGTCCCGCACGCTCTGGAGTAATGAATCAATTGAGATACGTAAACTCCATAAGCTGGAGCGGACGGAATGTTGCTACACAAGAAGGGAAAGTTGACGATTGGAAAGTTGCAGTCATCACGTTTGTCATAGAGCCTTGATGAAAGTCTTCCTTGAGAGTAAATTTCGAGATGTAAATCTAAATATGAAGCAGACTTTCTAGAATTCGGTTTGTCCTTTATCTCAAGTTCCTGGGGATATATGAGATGGAGATAGAATCAAATCGAGAATTGTTTAGTGAAAGGACAACATTCATATAACGGAACGTGAGGTTGAAAGAGACAGCTAGTCTACGGTCTTTTTTTTTTGTCTAGAAGAGATTGCAAGAAGTCTCCTTCATATCAGTGAAGAAACAAATCAGCTAGCAAAGGTGCACAATTAGTGCATATTGGAATCCCCATTGTTCGCTGAAAAACACGTCCACCAAACTGACTAAAATGAATGAAAATTTTAACTTTTATATTCTTACATTTGAATTTAACATTACCACTGAATGCTGGAGTGATTTAGATGATATGTAGTCGTTTATTAATAATTCAACATAGAACCCGAGCTGCCACTCACTGCAGCTATCACAAAATACTCCTTTTGGGCGTTTTTATTGGAAGGAAACCAGTTCTGGTTTGGTTTCACGGTTTGGAAACTGGGTTGAAACTGGTTTGTAAAGTTTTAAAAAACTGGAGTCGTTTCAGTAAATGCGTGGTTTGTTGTTTAAAAAATGGCTAAATTGTTTATTATAGCAGACTTATTTCTTGAAACAAATCAAGATAATAGTGTCACCATTTCTTGCATAAATCAAGGTAAATCAAGGCTGGAGTCATTAATTCTCTCTCAGTCAAAAAACAAAAGGAGAAGAAAAGCAAGAGTTGAAAATTATGTGGAAACAGTTTTGCCTTTATATCATGTAGAAGACTTCAGACAGAGATTCAGAATTCACAGGGACACTTTCAACAGATTAACTAAAGAGTTAACACCTATCTTGATACTGGGAGACAAGGATGGCTTCATGAAAATTCCAGTCGAGAAACAAGTTTTGATATACATAAAATATGCATCATCACAACAAACAATCCAATCCATTGCTGATTTAATTGGCGTATGCGAGGCAACAGTTCACAATCTTGTTAAACGTATTTCCACCGTTATATGCTCAGAACTGATGCCACAACTAATTAAATGGCCCACAGGCAATAAGATACAGCAAAATACTCGTGACTTTGAAGAACGTACAACATTTCCTGGTGTCATTGGTGCCATTGATGGTAGCCATATTCCAATCAGAGCGCCTAAAGACCACCCGGAAAACTACATAAATAGAAAAGGTTTTCATTCAGTTGTAATACAGGCAGCATGTGATCCTAATATGCACATAATTGATGTTTTCTGTGGATGGCCAGGATATATACATGATTCACGTGTTTTAAAGAACTCTAGTCTATATTGGCTTGCTACTAACACTAATACTATGTTCCCTGGAAATCTCCACTTATTTGGTGATGCCGCTTATCCACTTCTTGATTGGTTACTTACACCATTTTAGGACTCCGGCAATTTGAATGAAGCCCAGAAGAGATACAACTTTATACATAGCTCAACGAGAATGGTGATAGAAAGAACATTTGGATCTCTAAAAGGTCGATTTAGGCGCCTGAAATTTATTGATATGATGGATTTGGAAAGAATTGTAAAACTTACTCTCAGTTGTTGTACTCTGCACGAATTATGTTTACAGGCAGGCGATGACAGTGATGAATTTATCCAGGAAGGCATGAATGATGATGAGGAGGTGAATAATTTTATGAACATATTTGGAAATGACCAGGCCGCTCAACAAAAGAGAGAGAACAGCAGTAACTTGCTTCAAAACAGACAAAACTAGGAACAGTATTTACTCAGCCTCACTTTTTTCTTGATTGAATTTCACTATAATAAAAACAATTTATAAGATGTTCCACAATCAATCAATCAATCAATCAATCAATCAATCAATCAATCATTTATTGGCCAATCATGGGCCCTCGTGGGGCAAATACAAAACAACACCTGGTATGGCACTTGAAAACACAAATATTGCCCAGTATTGTCACTAGTAATGTATTTAACCTTTCAAACTATAGATTGTGGTGGTCAATGCATACAAAATATAACATCCCTGGGTGAACATATCAAACCAAATTAGTTAATGTGGCACATGTTTTAAGCAGGAAGGAAAGCAGGAAGACTCTGACCAACATTCGAATTATACATTTTGCTTCTAGGATTTATCATCTCTGGGTTCACTTACCATACCAAGTAATATGGTGATTTGTCACTTGCCAGTTAGACTTAGACTTGAACAATTTTTTCTGTAAATGGTCATTCATGCAGAAAATATAGGTCGCAACTAACATCTTAGGACTTAGCGTCACTTGAGGCAACTACCATACTACTAGTACTGTAATCAATATACTAGTAATAGTCACCAGTATTTGACACTTGTCAGTTAGAATTGGTCTTAAACCATTTTTCTGTATAGGTGCTCATTCACGAAGAATATATAGGTCACCATGGTTAATCCTTGAAACTATCGATATATAGCATATCCATTTTAACCGTTTATACCTGTTTTGGTATTTGTATCACAGCCAGCATCTGAAAACATGCATCATGTTTAGCATCTCTAGGTGCACCTAAGTGACCAACCACACCAACATGGTTGTGGCACTTGTCAACTAGCAGGAATAGACTGAAACCATTCTTCTGTAAATGGGCATTCATGCATACAAGATCATTCTAAATCAAAAATCACTCTATATCATTCATTGTTTTGACGTGGGGTGTCGGATTTAGAATTGATGTATTTCATTCTTTTACATCAATCGATAAATGTTTCTACGCTTGTTGTCAGTAACTTCGAGTGTTCTCAAGAGAGTTCCTCCACGTCTTGTTGTTTTCGTACAGTATTGTGTCTTAGGTTCTCTCTTGTTGAATAGAACTTTTGTCGATTGAGTTTTACAGTGTTTTATATACATGTATGCTTTGTGTGAGCTTATCAATAAGGGGGAAGGTTGGATAAAAAAACTAGTTAAACCCCGCCACATTTTATATGTGCCTGTCCTAAGCCAGGACACTTTGCCAAAGCCTTTGTTTGTCCTTGTCATTCTGTGTTAACTGTTTTACGTCTAGAATTGGGTCTTTCGTTGATGATTTAGGGATTGCTTTTGATACTTTTATATTATATTGTAAGTCTTGGACCAATGCAAGACGGCAAGCAGTGACCTCTGGTCATGTTAAAGACTGCTTGCTGTTTTCCGTTGTGATTTTTTGAATTGCTGTTTATGTTTGTTGTGTCGCGTACACTTATTCCACATCTCAATATCGTTTAAGAGTTAACACGGAAGTATGTCTAGCCTGTTGGCACCATCGGAAACAAAAATTCTTGGGTTATTTCCACTATATTTAACATTGCTATTATATTCATTAAAATTGTCAGTCACTCAACCGGAAAATCAAGGTCAAAAGATGAGGATGCAAATGTGCTAAGCTACTACTGGGGCATATGCATACCAAGTTTCATTAATGTAGGACTTATAGTTCTTGAGATATGGAGCTGCTCATGAAACCTTAACATAAAAGTCAAAGCCGCCGGTAAAGTAACACTGATGTCCTGCTCTGTTTCGCAGGCGAGACAAAAATGTAGGGCACACCAGCATCAAGCGTTTATTGAAATGTTACAACTTTTTTACCTATCATACCTATATTGTTCGTGTGGCACCCTTCATTATCGGTAAGTGGAAAGTCTTAAAACCAGGCTGATGCCAAGGCTTATAGGGTTTCCTTTCTTAAAACTCTTATGAAATCCAAACATGCAGACATTGTGGCTTATGCCATAGGACTAACTAGGGGACCTAGAATATCAGTGCAGCTCGGCAATAACTTGCATCCTAGAACTCAACCTATGCATGTATAAAGACCATCTCACGTTCTGTACAATTATATACATGTATATATTAAACATGTCAAATAATTAATTTTCAATAGGAAAGAGAAAATCCTACAAATACCCTAAAACTATGACCAAAATATATATTTTTGAAGATCTAATCAAGGTACATGTATTGAAATACAAGTATTTTTATCTGAGCTGTAATATCATACTGCTTGTAAAAGGAGTCTAACAACTTTGAGACTTTTGTCGAGCTGTTGAATTTCACTAATGATTTCTCACATGAATTTTGAGTTATATATGAACCAAGCTCCTACTTAACTTGAGCTGGATTTGGCTTCTCTGTTCATAATGTTTGGTTTTGAGTACTTTTCACTTTCAATAGTTTAGGCCTTCCAAATGTTTTGACCCTACTGCTGCTGATGAAAGCTTACATGGTCGATATCCTCAGTACGGAATATGGCTTCCCTATTTGAACTTTTTGTATTCTCAGTTATTTTCGATCAATGCATTTGGCTTTTGACCTGTCAACATGGTCAATGTGAATGATTCGTTTACTCCATGAAATATTGATATACAGCAAAACTAAATAAACGTTTTTATACTGTATCATACATGTACAATTAGAACGAAGGAATGTAGAATATATGCCAGAAAGACACGACCCACATAGACATGATATTGAAAAAAGGTCGAAATGAATTTCACTGCATGCATGTGAAGCTCTTTTCTGTATAAACCTTCATCAGACACACTAGAGTTCGCCAAAATGGGAAGACCAATAGTTTGGTACACATGTTTTTTTTCCTTTTGTTACTACACTTTAACAATAGTGTCAAATTGAAGATTTATTGTTGTTATAGACAAAGACTTGTGCTTATTTTGTACATGAATAAGGCCAAAAAATGTCTGTTTCTTGCTTCCCTACCTACCAAATTTTTGGCACTACCATAAAGTTTTTATTGGCATTTTGGAACAAGCACCGTTAAAGATGAGGTTGCTTCCCCATTTATTCAATGTAAAATAATTTTACACAAAAAAAAATCCAACACCTGCGTCGCCATTTTGATTAGAGGACGAAACCATCAAAACCGCACTCGGAGGTGGTTTGCTCGGTTTGCAGAACTGGTTTTGGTTTTCAATCAATAAACTGAAAAACTAGTTTCAGTTTTAAACCAGTTTCAAACCGGTTTGCCAAATAAATAAAAAGTTTGTAAAACCAAATCAAAACCAAAACTGGTTTAGCAGCAATAAAAACGCCCAAAAATTTGCAAATACAAAACTCAAAAATGCAAATGTAACTGAATAGCAATCAGCAATAAACAATGCAAACTCAAGTCGTAACGAGAATGTGCTCGGATATTCTTTCAGAGTAAGCAGTAGCACACCCATCGCGCTGTCAAATGTCCATTCAGTGTGTCAAATCTGACAAAGAAAGACAAAACAAAATCCAATGACAAACAAACATCTTCACTAATCTGAGAGAAAGAATATATTTATCTATATATTAAATATTTCTTCATTTTCTATATAATAATGATTAATTTCATTATTTACTTGATTAAATGCTTGATGGTCTAGAGTGGGTAAATTGTTATTACCATTTTCGATAGGTGTCTCGTTCAGTTCTTCAATAAATTCAAACTATTGTTCAATATGGATATAAAGGTTGTTGTTTTTTTTTTAGAATTTCCGCTTTCCAGAACTCTTTCGGGTCTTTATCGCGCCTAACTTTTATAATATGGCAACATATTTGTCGCCTTCGGAGGAGAAATTTTTCAACAACAAATCGGCATTCCAGTGGGCACCTATTGTGCTCCTCTCCTCGCCGATTTGTTTTTATACTCTTACGAGACTGAATTTCTTCAGGGACTCGTAAGGAACAAGAAGATGAATGAGGCAAGGTCATTTAATCTTACATTCAGATATATTGATGATTTCTTTTCTGTTAATAACACTTCATTTGGTAGATGGATTCCTTCAATATATCCTCCAGAATTGGAGATCAAAGAGACCACCGAATCAAATTGCTTCACGTCTTTTTTTGGATTTGCACCTCGAATTTGACCCAGGTGGTCATCTCAGTGCAAAAATTTACGATAAAAGAGACGATTTTAATTTTTCAAATTATTAATTTTCCTAATCTACAGAGCAATATACCTACTTCCCCTGCATACGGTGTTTATATTTCACAACTTATGAGCTTGCACACATTTCACAGATTTTTTTTTATCAGACACCGATTTCTTCGTGACCGACTTTTGGAACAGGGCTATAAGAAAATACGTCTCATACGAGCCCTAAAAATTATTTCTTCGTTATCAGCCACCAGTAGAAAAGTTCTAAATTGAGGTAAAAAATGTGGTGGTTAATTGTTTTAATTAGTGTTTGACTGGTCTGCTGTACTGAGATGATCACCTCAATATCCCCATTGTGTTAGTTAAGTTTAGTTTAAACATATTTTATTTGAAATCTATTTCAAATGGGAATTGGACACAAGTACATAGTATTTATGATGTCCTCTCCCTATTACAATACAAACAAAATAATAACATCAATTGACATGCACGTAAATATACAATTCTGATATAGGAATTAGATTGAAAGAAAAGGGAAAACAGAGATAAGTTCTGTGAAATTTGAGGGGACAGGAGCGAAAGGTTTTCGAATAGTAAACGTCTAATTATTGCATATTGAGGACATTCAAAAAAGAAGTGGGTGAGAGTTTCTTGCTGATGTCCATATCTGCAAAGAGAGTCTTACACGATGCCTACTCTGCTAAGATCATAATTAAGGAAGGTGGCGCCACATCTCATTTGTGTTAATATTATATTTAACTTTCTCGGCCCGTAATAGCCTAACTGAAAAGACGAACAGTGACTATAATTTAGGTTTTTAAAGCCTTTTTGAATTTTGAAATATTGGGAAGATTTCCTATAGAGGGTTCTAATTTGTTCCATTCTTTGATCGAAGATGGGACAAATGATTCTGTAGTTAGAGATAATCGACAAAATGTTATTACAAGATCATCTCTATTTCTTAACGGATAGTTTGATAAGCTACCAATACTAGGAGGAGTCAGTCTACAAAGAAATGGGGGAGCAAGATTGTTTACCATGGTATACATCATCTGTAATTTTCTACGTTCGCGTCTAGTTTTCAAGGTTTCACAACCTAATTCATGATAAATCTGTTCTTTGTTAGTAAAGATAGGTACACCTGTAACGATTTTAGCTGCTTCTAATTGAACACTTTTAAGTTTGTTTGAATATAATATGCCACAATTATCCCAAAGTTCACAGGAATATTCTAACATCAGTCTTATATAAACGATATATAATCGTTCTAAGGTAGATCTTGACAATCTGTATTTAAGTTTACGTAAGACATTGACATGCTTCATTGCGCTTGTTATCAGGTTATCTATGTGTTTATTCCATTTACCATCGCGATTCAGAGTAACCCCTAAATGCTTATGGAATGTGACATTGGGAATTCGTTGACCATTTAAGGCAAAGTTCATATCGGGAGCTTCAATATTTAAAAATAATAAAACCTCTGCTTTGTTTGCATTAAAACTCATGAGCCACCTTTTTCACCAAAGGTCTAATTCATTTAGATCGTGTTTGAAAACTGTATTTGCTCGTTGTCACTTACCGAAAATCCGAATGATGTATCATCTTCAAACAATCTTGTGAGCGAAATCAGATTGTCGGAAATATCATTTATATATTATAAATAGTAAGGGACCCAAAACAGAACCCTGAGGTACCCAAGCTTTAATACCAAATAGTGGTGATATCGAGTTTTTTATCATAACGTTTTGTTTTCGATTCGAGAGATAGTTAGAGAACCATAGTAACAAATCACCATTTATTCCATATCCCTTCATTTTATGCAACAAACCTTTGTGCCAGACCCTATCAAAGGATTTAGAAAAGTCACAAAATACAAAACAACTAGTTTCTTTTTTTTCAAGACCATCAAGTATGCTGCTATATAGCTCAAATAATTGGTGCACAGTAGAAAACCCTGGCAGGAAGCCCGATTGGTATTCGTATATGAGATTGTCACTCGACAGATGATTAAAAACATGTTTATAAACTATTCGTTCCATGACTTTTCCAATACAACCTATAAGTGATATTGGTCTGTAATTAGATGGTTGATCTGTTTCACCTTTCTTCAAAATTGATATAACATTAGCAGTTTTCCAACTTGTAGGAAATTTGCAAGATTGAAGAGATTTATTAAAAAGTATTTAGAGGGGGGTGGCTATTTTGTCTGGATTTATTTGAGCATTTTGTGACTGACACTTTCGGGTCCTGACGCTTTATTGGGATCTAAAACTTTTATGATATCAACAATTTCGCTTTGTTCAATAATTAGTCTATTGATTGAGTTGTTAGTTTTCGATTCAAAGTATGGGAGGTCTTGGTTTTCATTTTCTAAATCTGAAACTGAAAAAAAATATTTATTAAGTAATGAGCACTTCTCGTCATAAACAGTTTCCACAAGCGATGGATCATTTATGATATTTTTCAGAGGTGGTATATTGTATGTTCCGTTGTCTGATTTTATAAGCATTTTCATTATTTTCCAGTATACTTTGGAATTAGAAATATTTTCTAGTATAAATTATCTAAATTCTTTTCAAATTGTTGTTTTGCATTCTTCTTCATGTTATTGACTTTATTCCGTTGACGTTTGTATTTTTCAATATCGCTTTGTCTTTTATGTTTGAGAGCTTTTTTCCGAATTCTATCCCTAATACGATTTTTTTTTCTCAGTTCGCTATTCATCAAAAGCTTTCATTTGACCTTATGGTTACTAACTTGGATGGTATACATTCTTCAATTACAGAGTTGAATTTGTCATTAAATAACTCGCACATTTCGTCAATATCTTGTAGATTATCAAACAAAACGTCCCAATCTATTGAGTCCATAAGGGTGTTAAATTTGTCATAGTCAATTTTGTGTATGCCCAGACTTTGCGTTTAAATGATGGATCTTTGAAAATTGGACATTCAAAAAACATTTTCGACGCATCGTGGTCGCTTATTGATCTCGGTATTTGAAGGACGTCCCAAAAATGGCATTTTATAATATTACTTGATATTATGGGATCAAGCAGAGTTTCAGAATGGTCCGTTACTCTGGTAGCTTTTTTGATAACACTATTTAGATCATACAGATCAGTAAGCTTATTGTTATGTGTCACGAAAAAATCGGAATTCAGATCACCCGTGATTGTAATACTTTCATTGATTTGTTTAGCGGTGTCGACTGCATGAAAAAGTAAATCAATAATCATTATCTGACCAGTCTGACCTATATGTACAACATAGTAAAAATTTAAGACCGTTACCACGTGCTTTTACCCAGATAGTTTCATCAATATCATTTTCTAAGTGACATAATCTTGTAAAGGATATTGTGTTTTTGGAATAGATAAGGAGACGTCCACCGAAGTTGTTACGATCTTTACGAATGAGATTAGAAAATGTATCAAGTTTGAGGATACCATTACTAAAAGTTGGATCTAAGTGGGTTTCAGTTATTGTGACGATATCAAATTCTTCCGTAAAATTGTGCAAGAAATTTAATTTGTTTCTTATGCTTCTAATGTTAATGTTGCATATTGACATGGATTTCTCTAACAAGCTGGTAGGCTCTGGGCCTGGATTTTGTTCAACGTTGCCGATTAGTAGAATAAAATGCAAAACAAACAACAAGAAAGCGGCATTTGAATTTTGAACAACACTTTGTAGCACTGATAATTGGACAACGAGAAGCGAACAGTATAGATTAGTAAGTAGAATTGTTTTAAAGCTTTCTTGATACGGTTTGATAACATCTTTTGTTCGAAGTGATCCCCGACAAATGTTAAACAAGCCAATTGCAGCCCTGTACTCCGCCAAACCATTATCCATTGGGTTCTATGCACAACGGCAAATAGGCTGGACCAAGTAAAGGGCTTGCAAGGTTTTTACACACACAACACACAACGCATTTAACATAATTAATTTCTAACACCAAATATGGGATAGCACATCTTATTCGGCTTTTATCAATTAGAAATTGCTTAATATTACAAGAAGAAAAATCAACTTTAATGTACATTAGAAACGGCCCGATTGACTCGGTTGCATCTCTTAACACATTATAATCAATATAATCATATTCAAATTTCAACATATAAACTTGATTAAAAATGAAAATGATTCTGTACGTATATTAGACACAAACAAGCAGCTGGTTCAAGTTGAGAAATGTAGCCACCAAGTAAACCGGGAATACAATTATCTGACTATACAGTTTGTATGTTAGTATCTTAGACTAATAAATATACATTGTATAAGTCAACGGTCCGGTGAAACCAATTCACAACCTCCCCCCCCCCCCCCCCCGAAAAAGAAAAGAAAAGAAAATATTGGTTATTTGGTTATTTATTATTCTAACTTTTTCAAAGAAAGATAATTGTTTCTTCACCTGGACTTTTGTGTATTGGGTAGACCGGGAATACATTTATACCGTTGGACAGGTGTTTTTTCACGGTTGGTTATAAAGGGTGGGCTATGGAACGCCAGGACTGCCTTATGTTGGTCACCATCATTATACTCAGTCGTAGCGTCATTATACTCAGTCGTTACAACTTTATACTCAGTCGTTACAACTTTATATGCAGTCCTTACTACATTATATGCAGTCCTTACTACATTATATTCAGTCGTTACTACATTATTCTCAGTGGTTAGAACATTATACTTAGTCATTATAACATTATGTTCAGTCGTTAAAGCATTATGTTCTGTCGTGTCAACATTATACTCAGTCGTGTCAACATTATACTCAGTCGTGTCAACATTATGTTAAGTCGTTTCAACATTATACTCAGTCCTTAAAACTTAATACTCAGAAGGATAGATATCTGTAATAGAATTAGAAAATGAAGGATTGTTGAGTGCAAGAATGTCATCTAAATATCTAAAAGTATAATTGAAAGTTTCGATTAGGTTCTGTTTGTTCGGGTCTTTTTGTAATTTAGCCATAAATTGTGATTCATAACAGTATAGAAAAAGGTCGGCTATAAGTGGCGCACAATTAGTACCCATAGGAATACCAATAATTTGGCGATAAATTTGTTTAGCAAAACGTATGTAAATATTATCTAACAAATAATTTAGAGCAGTAATAGTTTCTGCATCAGTCCAGTTAATGTAACCCTTTTGAGTCTCGTTACTAAAAAATGATTTACTAAATGATTTTGAAACGCTAGAACAGATATAATCACTTTTAGATTTGTCAAAACACCATTTAACCAAATATTCAAATTTCTTTTTAATCAGATTATGTGGAAGATTAGTATATAAAGTAGAAAAATCGTAACTATCAACGGTATGAAAAGTATTTTCAAATGCACGAAGCTTGTCCAAAACATCAAGAGAATTTTTTACACTCCAAAAATAATTAATTCCACTGTTTTCGAATACCCTTTCACAGTATTGAATAATGAATTCCTTCATAGTAGTTAAAGTAAGAGATAGAACTTTGGAAATATGGGTTAAAGAACACTTACTTGAAGCAGAGATAAAACGAGATTTATATGGATTTTTGTGCAATTTAGGTATCCAGTACATAGTAGGTAACTTAAAGTATGTCGGGGCAACTCGAAGTGCTGTGGTCGCTATGATATGATCGTCAATGATACCTGATTCTGTCGAATGCACGGGAATGAAAGTGTTCGAATTTTTTATTTCGTGCATTAAAACCTCAAGGTAATACTTTCTTCATACCACAACGACATTGTTAGCTGCTTTATCGGCGGGAACAAAAACGTATCGCCAACCAAGTAAACGGATTTTTGACTTTATTCGATTAAGGTAAGTATTAGGCCTATAATCTACAAACGAATTTTGAAATTGGCTAATTCTGAGTTGAACAATTGCCATAAATTTATTAATAAAACGGTCTAGAGATTTTGAGTCGGCCCCTTCTCTCCTGATCCAAGATTTGCAATAAGAGAGAAGGGAAGTTTTGATACAATTTAGGCAGGAATTCCAATTAATTTTAGTAGGTGGTCTAAACTTTGGTCCTTTTTTCAAGAAATTGATAACCTCTGGGTCATTGACGATTGAAAGGTCTCCGGTAACAACATGATCACAAGGAGCATATCTGAAATCAGATTTAGCACAGTCGCATGATAAAGGAATATTCGTGTCTAGTTCTTCATCAGTAGTAGTTGTTGTATAGTTAAAAATAATGTTACGTGTAGGTTTCTTATATTTATAAGATACAATAGGTGGTTCGGTATTAGAAAAATAAGGTGGAATGAGATCTTGAATATTAGGATCCATAAATATACTAGATATATTTATGAAGTCAAGTCCTCTATTAATGTAGGTTAATTTTATAAAATGTCGAATGTGGTCTTCTGGGTTTTCAATTTTGGGAAACAGTTTATAAAAACAAAAAGAAGAGATGATGAGTGCACCTTCATATAATGGACTTGCATGAGATATAGTACTACATTTCAAACGGATACTGTTTAATTTAGAAATGGGTATTGAACATAATTTACAAAACAGATGATGACGTCCATTATTTTTAAAGATTTTAATAAGATCAGTAATACTTGAGTCAGAGCGATGTTGTTTTCTGACATTACGATTTATTCGTTTACCATGTGACCGCTTGTTCCGTTTACGAGGAATCACTAAATTCATGACATTTATGTTTGATGATCTTGATATGCTACCCTGTCCCATGATGTTATCGTTAAGACCCAGAGGGTATGCGGTTTGTAATTTTTTGATCCAATCAAGTTCAGCAAGTCGTCTTTCTCTACGAAACTGTCTTTTACTTAAATTTAAATCTCTATTAATAATTTCAAGTGGCTGAACTTTAATAAACTTAATGTTGTGGTTATGTTTATGTAAGTGTTGATAAAGATAGCATTTATACTTTTTAAAGCGGCGAAAGCGATACAGATGTTCAGAAGTTCTTTTCGACAAATACCTACCAGTCTCCCCGACATACTGAATATTACAATTAGGTTCGGTTCAAGATATTAAATAAATTAAATTTGTTGTGTGTCAGTTAACATCTTGGGTCAATTTAGTAGAGAAAGTTCGTCCATTTATACTAGATGTAACAGTGGTGTTTCTGATTAACCTGTTTCACGTTTGTCATTTCGATGCATTACAGGGTAAGACTTTAGGATATCCACGAAAAGAGCTATTAAACGTATTGCATGTGTTATGAAGATTCTTTTGTTGTTTGGTATTTGGTATTTAGTTTACTCTGTTGTTCAATATTATACACTGTCGTTACAGCATTATATTCAGTGGTTATCACATTATACTCAGGCATTACACCATTATACTCAGCTATTACACCATTATACACAGGCGTTACACCATTATACTCGGGCCTTACAACTTTATACTCTGTCGTTTCATCATTTTACGCTGTTGTTACAACATTATACTATGTCGTTACCACTTTATGGTCAGGAGTTACAACATTATTCTCCGTGGTGACAACATTATACTACGTGGTTACAACTTTATACTCAGTCGTTGGATCATTATACGCTGTCTATTCAACATTATTATCTGGGGTTACAACATTTTACTCTGGGGTTATACATAATACTCTGTGGTTGCATAATCATACGCTGTCTTTTCAGCATTATACTCTGTGATTGCACCATTATACTTTGCTGTCACAACATTATACTAAGATTGTGCAACATTATACTCAGTACTTACACCATTATACTATGTGATAACAACTTAATACTATGTGCGTACATCATTATACTATGTGGTTACAACTTTATACGCTGTCGTTACAACATTAGGTGCTCTTTTAAGTGGTTGTAACTCGGGGGAAATCGGAAATCAACGACATTTTCCGAACTCGGATACTTTTCACACTCACCGCCTAACAAATTGGCAAGTATGGAGGCGTTTCTGTCTAATTTGGGAATGGGCACTTGCCGAGCGTTTTCTTGAACAAAAAATTAATATAAAAATCGCCAAGCAACTATCAGACGACGAACTTGCCGCTCTTGGTGTCGTTACAATAGAGGACAGGATCCGTTTAAGGGAATCGCTGACGAAGTCACAAGCGGGGCCACAAGCCTGACACGTGCACCGTCTCGACAGAGGAAGAAGAACCATCTACGAGCAGTGATATTGTTTCTGATCTTTCAATAAATTAATTTCAGCCAATCTACAGGGGAAAAAAACTCGTATTTTTACTTTTGTATCAGGAACACAGAACAGATGTGATCCGTTAAAGTACATATTGTTGACCTTTTAATAAAAGTGTTTTCTCTATTTAGTTTTTGTGCATCTACTTGTTTTATATCCAATCGTCTTTTGTTTCAGCAACAGCTAGACCAATGAGGTGATGCATTACATGTACGGAGGATAGCTAAATTACAGTCTTTGTTAACTTGAGTTTGAATCAAATTAAGATGTAAATCAACTTGATAAATCTTTGAGCTTATGCACACTAGTGAAATCCCGCTTCCAAAATTAGAGGTTGTGTAAATATCTGCTAAGTATTTGGTAAACAGGAAGTAGACGATCTAGGAACATCAGATTGCTATACGCTATATGGTACTATAAGATAAAGCAATATGCAGATATCAGGCCTTTGCATCATGTATAATTGTATTTCCTTAGAAAACTTTGACGGAAATTTTGCATATATGTCCAATATGTGTAAAAACCTTATTATCCGGTAGACAGGAAGTATATGACATAGGAGAATAAAATTACTATACTCCATATGGTACTATACGTAATTAAGATGAAGCTACATTTATATGCGAAATATCAGGCCTCTAGCTGTGTCATGTATTCGCTTAGAAAACTTCTTTGAAACGGGGATATAAAAAAAAACTTACCATTCAAAAAGATAGAAATGTTGATAAAAATAACTTAAAATATCGGGCTTTTGTGTACATGTTTTTACAGTAGCACCATTCAAGTTACAGAAATTCTTTCTACAGCTAGTGTGAGACCTAGACTTTGTTATTTTCTTTCAAACTCACAAATACACATAGTGTACTGGCTACATACCGAGTTTCATAAATTTCACTGTGATCGGAAACCTATGATTAAGAAGGGTAATGGAAAAGTCTTTAGATCAATGGGCAATAAATCCCACAAAAAATTAAGGATTGAAATTTCCTGTTAATTTTGCACAACTACATATTTATGATGTCCTTGCTACACATCAACTTTCTTTAAGGAGCTGAGCGGAATAAGTGTGACGGACAGATGACAGGACAAACAGACAGACGGACGGACAGAATAAAAATATGGCTTCCCACCAAAGTGGGGGGATTAGCACAACAAAATAAAAATACCTTGACTGGAATAATAGGCGCTTGATTCTAAGAAATGCTTTATCTGTTAAGAGTAAAAATGTGTCCAAGGATTATTATTACTTGTGCCTGTCCTAAGCCAGGAATCTTTGACAAAGCTCTAGTTTGTACTTTTCTTTTTGATGTTTTCTGGTCATTGTTTAAGAAGGTGGTCTAGCTGTGACTATTTCAGTGCTGGATTTGAATTATATGCATTTTATTTAGACCATGGGCCAATTGCAGAACCGCGAGCAGTGCCAAATTACCTCGTTGAAGGCTGCTGGCGGTTGTACATTGTGGTTTTTCTAAATTGCCGTTCAATTGTGGGCTGTGTCGCGTACACTTATTCCACATCTCATTATTCTCTATTTCCTATCTACGTCTTATGTGTTTAAGTTTAAAACGTACAAAATTTGGGTACAGGGATTTAGCATAAGGTACTGTTACAGCTAATAATATCTTTTTCGTATACTAGTTCAAGTAAATTCTTCTGACAATATTGGTGAAGCAGAAAAATGAAAATTCGAAGGATTACCTTTAGCAAAAATGTACTACTATGTTGTCTTGAATGAATAACTGTAGGTTATATATAACACAAACATGGGACGAAAAAGCAAAGGCGAAAAAGATTTGTCAAACTTGCAAAAAATGCAACCAACATTGAGGTTTAAATAAACAGATGCGATTCATATGACCTTGTATAAACCTTCACGACAATAAATACTTCTTAATCTAAAGCGTACGATAAGTACCTTAGAAATCTGTTACGAAAAAAAATCCAATTTTGACCCCTACCTAAAGCTAGCTTAACCATGTAAGTGGGCATTTTTATTAAGGGCAGATGGACGAACCTGCACATCAATTTACTTTACTCACCTCTACTTTCGTAAACTGCAAAAGTGGCAAGCAACTTCCTCCTACCAACAGGAATAGGACCTTTCTTTATTGTAGAGTTATTTAGATTTCTGTGTTTGTTTTTGTTATTTTTTTAGTTATTTTTCATTTTTCCCCGCCGAAACGCGGAGCGGGCATATAAAAATGTCGAGCGTCCGTCCGTCCGTTTGTCCGTCGCACTTTTGCCCGTAACATATTTCACAGCTACTAATAATCCAAGGCTTTCAATATTTGGTATGCAGCTTCAGGTAGGGGTCAAAATAGAAAAAAATTCGTAACAGAGTTCTAAGCTTCTTCTAGTCGTACGCTTCCATATTTGGTACGCAGCTTTAGGTAGGGGTCAAAAATGGAAAATTTTTCGTAACAGATTTCTAAGGTTCTACTTATCGTACACTTTCCATATTTGGTATGCAGCTTTAGGTAGGGGTCAAAAAGGGATTTTTTTCGTAACAGATTTCTAAGGTTCTACTAATCTTACGCTTTCCATATTTGGTATGCAGCTTTAGGTAGGGGTCCCATGTGGTGAGATGCGTTTCAAGGTCTGAGGCTTACCTCCTTCCTGTTTAACGAGCTGACTTAGCATTTTTAAGGGTCATAATGGAAAAATTTTCGTTCAACATTTATTAGCAATTACTATTCGTAGGCTTTCGATATTTGGTATGCAGCTTTAGATAGGGGTCTCATATGATGGGAAGCATTTCCATGTTTATCGCTTGCCTACCTCCTGTTTAACGAACGGACTTAAAGTTTTTGCCACACGGCAAGGGGGGAACCAGGAATTCCGTTCTTGTTGGTTTTGTTTTTTTGTTTTTGTTTGTTTGGATTTTTTCTGAGAGGGGATATGTGAATCCCGGGTTTTTGTTCTACCATTGTTGCATTGTTGATGCACAACCACTATCCGACCCGAAACTTACCTATGTTTTCATTCGTGTATTTGCTAGTTATCACCGCGCTAGCGAAAGCGCGTGGATAATGTTTTGCTGTTCGATGTACGTATGTACGTACGTATGGCGTTAATTTACGGGATAATCTCTGTAACCACTAGGAGTAGAAAGATGAAACTTGGGACATTGATTGCATTGTGGGTTGGGACTGTGCCGAAGGTTTCGGAATTTTGATATGGCCCCTAGGGGCTGGGCTGTATAGGTAACCTAAGGGCACAGTATTCCTTTGTCACGCAACTCCTCCCAGGTTATTTGGAATATGGAACTGAAACTTGGCTCAGTAGTTGCACTATATATGGATGTAGATTCTGCCGAAGGTTTTGGAATTTTGATATGGCCCCTAGGGGCTGGGCTGCATAGGTAGCCTAAGGGCACATTATTCCTTCGTCACGCAACTCCTCCCAGGTTATTTGGAATACCAAACTAAAAGTTGGCTCAGTAGTTGCACCATGGATGTAGATTCTGCCGAAGGTTTCGGAATTTTGATATGGCCCCTAGAGTCTGGGCTGCATAGGTAGACTAAAGGCACATTATTCCTTCGTCACGCAACTCCTCCGAGGTTATTTGGAATACCAAACTAAAACTTGGCTCAGTAGTTGCACTATGAATGTAGATTCTGCCGAAGGTTT
The DNA here is from genome assembly GCA_963971305.1 of Arcuatula senhousia. NCBI lineage: Eukaryota > Metazoa > Mollusca > Bivalvia > Mytilida > Mytilidae > Arcuatula > Arcuatula senhousia. The sequence goes on from OZ020306.1 coordinate 42,682,150, forward strand.
CGGAATTTTGATATGGTCCCTAGGGGCTGGGCTTCATAGGTAGCCTAAGGGCACATTATTCCTTTGTCACGCAACTCCTCCCAGGTTATTTGGAATACCAAACTTAAAGTTGGCTCAGTAGTTGCACTATGGATGTAGATTCTGCCGAAGGTTTCGGAATTTTGATATGGCCCCTAGGGGCTGGGATGCATAGTTAGCCTAAAGGCACATTCCTTCGTCACGCAACTCCTCCCAGGTTATTTGGAATACCAAACTAAAACTTGGTTCAGTAGTTGCACTATGGATGTAGATTCTGCCGAAGGTTTCGGAATTTCGATATGGCCCATAGGGGCTGGGCTGCATAGGTAGCCTAAGGGCACATTATTTCTTTGTCACGCAACTCCTCCCAGGTTATTTGGAATACCGAACTCAAACTTGGCTCAGTAGTTGCACTATGGATGTAGATTCTGCTGAAGGTTTCGGAATTTTGATATGGCCCCTAGAAGCTGGGCTGCATAGGTAGCCTAAGGGCACAATTCTTCGTTATGCATAATTCTTTACATTACTATCACTCCCACTACCAGGGAAAAGTCTCATATTAATACATATACATTTGATAGTACTAGTAATGCTCATTATAGTCATAGTTTATTTCTTTTTGACAATGAATCATATACATGTATCACACATTAAAGTAAATATGAAATCAGGTCAAGCAGTCTTTTGTTGTTGTACTGTTCAATCTGTTGCTGTGTAGTGATTTGACTTGCGCCTGCAAAACTTAGTTAAAAACCAAAATAATAACTACATGTACATAAACAATAACTTTTTTAATAGAATGTGCACTTTAAAATCCCATTGTAGATTAATTTAAGACATGAAATTAATATTTTAGGAACTTAATAACGTGTATTTAGATATCTATTGTTTTGGTAGGGGGATAAGGACTTAGACCTACTACTAGACAATTCAATTATTTGCCCTTATACTATCAAACATCAGAGTAGCGCTGCTTCGACTAGTATTTATCATGTTTTGGGACACGTAGGGAAATCAGTGTCCCATGGACACATTCCTTTTTTATTGGGAATAACGTTCGAATCCAATAAAATTCATATCAAAATACACTAGATGACATTAAAACATAGTGCACACTCAAAAAGTAGACCCTTTAGCCCGCACCTATGTACCTATAACCCCCCCTTCCGGCCGAGAAAATTTAATTATCAAATATCTCAGCTCACTGAGGGCCAGTACCAGGATCGTAGAATGTTTACCGAAAGTCACGGCTTGCTTCGCAAGTGGTAAGCTTAGCTTTGTTTGTATATTTGCGTGTGGTGAGTTTAATCTGAGATCATTCAATTTAGTTTTTAATTTTCTCAGGTTTTATTTACTCCTTTTATTTTTGATTATTGAATAAATCGATTCTTGATATATCGAGTGGATTTATAGAACTAAATACAAATTTAATGCTTTAGACACATACTTTGATAATTAATGTTACTTATTAGGCCAACAAAAAAGTATGTGTTTCCGGTTTCATCCCTGAAAAAATAGGGTCGGTAAGTAGGCATTTTTTTATCTTAATTTTTTACCTTGAGTTAATGGTTGATTTCAAGTTTAACGGTGCTTAAGGAAAAATGTCAATAAAAAGGCTAGGATTAATTGGCATGATAAAAAACAGGTAGGTAGGGAAACCTGAAATACACATTTTTTTATTTGGCCTTTTCTAAAATACAAGCTAAATAGATTATAGTACTTTTCATACAAATACGCCATCATCTTTACGTATACACTGTATATAGGTTTGAGGTTGAATTGGCTCAAGGCCGTTCTATTAATCGACTATGATACACATCCAATATAAACAAAGACGGGTTTTTAAAAGGTTATTTTAAAAGATCGCATCTGTTCTGTGTTCCTGATACAAAAATGCAAATACGAGTTTGAAATGTTTTTATCACCCTGTAGGTTGATTGAAATTAATTTATTGATAGATCAGATACAATATCACTGCTCGTAGATGGTTCTTCTTCCTCTGTCGGGACGGTGCACGTGTCAGGCTTGTGGCCCCGCTTGTGACTTCGTCAGCGATTCCCTTAAACGGATCCGGTCCCAATGTCATGTGCTACTTGTTCCTTCATAATATTTGTTCCTTGGAACTAATGTTATATAAAAATTGTTCCTAAAGGAATTTGTTTTATGTAATATTTTTTCCTTAGCTATAATAAAAGTTACCATAGCAAGGACAAAATATTATAAGAAACAAATTCCTGTAAGAACAATTATCATATAACAATAGTTCCGATTTTACTACTATTTATAAATTACCGAAAAATGTTGCACAATCATGAATGCTTAAAATGGTTTTTGACGTACACGGGGACGTACATAAAAATGTAACGACACCAAGAGCGGCAAGTTCGTCGTCTGATAGTTGCTTGGCGATTTTTATATTAATTTTTTGTTCAAGAAAACGCTCGGCGAGAGTGCCCATTCCCAAATTAGACAAAACCGCTTCTATACTTGCCATTTTGTTAGGCGGTGAGTGTGAAATTAAATCTTACAAAAGTATCCGACTTCGGAAAATGTCGTTGATTTCCGATTTCCCCCGAGTAACAACCACTTAAAAGAGCACCTAATGTTGTAACGACAGCGTATAAAGTTGTAACCACATAGTATAATGATGTACGCACATAGTATAAAGTTGTTATCACATAGTATAATGGTGCAATCACAGAGTATAATGCTGAAAAGACAGCGTATAATTATGCAACCACAGAGTATAATGGTGCAATCACAGAGTATAATGTTGAAAAGACAGCGTATGATTATGCAACGACTGAGTATAAAGTTGTAACCACGTAGTATAATGTTGTCACCACGGAGAATAATGTTGGAACGCCTGACCATAAAGTGGTAACCACATAGTATAATGTTGTAACAACAGCGTAAAATGATGAAACGACAGAGTATAAAGTTGTAAGGCCCGAGTATAATGGTGTAACGCCTGCGTATAATGGTGTAATAGCTGAGTATAATGGTGTAACGCCTGAGTATAATGTGATAACCACTGAATATAATGCTGTAACGACAGTGCATAATATTGAACAACAGAGTAAACTAAAGAAAGGACTGAGTATAATGCTAAAACTGCAGAGTATAATGCTGTAATGACTGAATATAATAATGTAACGACAGAGTATTAAGTTTTAAGGACTGAGTATAATGTTGAAACGACTTAACATAATATTGACACGACTGATTATAATGTTAAATAAAGTATGTTGCACTGTGGCTTGTGTATAAATAAAATAGATAAATAAATGGATGGTGAAGCCACATTTAAAAGGTAAAAACTAAGTAAGAAATACAAAGAAATAAAACCTTTAAAACAAATAAAACAAGAATGCCCAAATTTTCGGACATAAAGTCCTTCTTCAGGGGCTAAAAAGTAAAAGGATGTTCACACATCGACTGACGAGGACAGAATGACATAAAATTGAATCGAAGAACATCATGTGGTATTTTGATCCTGAACTTGATGACTAATATATAAATATTAAGAAAAGGTCTGTCTTTTTACATTCATACCAAAGGGTTGAAAAGTGCCTAAAAAGTTGATTATTCTTTGCTCAAGAAACTGGCTGTTTTCCATTGTGGATATTTAAAATATACGTTTATAATGTAGGTTGTGTCGCGTACACTTATTCCACATCTCATTTTCTTCTATTTGTTTTTCGCCGGTGCATGTTTCAAGGAGAACTGTCACCTGCATATCCTTGACGCCATGGTTTGGCAATGAAAAGTGCTGGCCGACTGGGCAATCGTCGCATTTGAGAACACTTCTCCTGTGTTCAGCAAATCTGTCACCATTTTATGTCATTCTGTCCTCGTCAGTCGATGTGTGAACATCCTTTTACTTTTTAGCCCCTGAAGAAGGACTTTATGTCCGAAAATTTGGGCATTCTTGTTTTATTTGTTTTAAAGGTTTTATTTCTTTGTATTTCTTATTTAGTTTTTACCTTTTAAATGTGGCTTCACCATCCATTTATTTATCTGATTATAATGTTGACACGACAGAACATAATGTTTTAACGACTGAACATAATGTTATAATGACTGAGTATAATGTTCTAACCACTGAGAATAATGTAGTAACGACTGAATATAATGTAGTTAGGACTGCATATAAAGTTGTTTTATACTGTCTTGTATAGAACTTTTTATACTGGCTTTTTGTACTGGATATTTTGTGTTGTATTCTTTGGGGTAACTTTGGCTCGAGTATTCCGATGTTACTCTGGGGAATCTCACAGGTAGAGCTTAGCTTGCAGTGTCAGTGTATGAGACTGAGATGGTGATGTTTGTATTTATGGATGGAAATGAAGATATGGCCGACATGCCTTTTTATAGGAGATTAAGGAATTTAATTTATTAACCAATGAAAAATAAAAATCAATCAATTTTGCGGAATAATTTACTTGTAAGAACTTATTTTCACGGGGGACTGATTTGTGTAAAAGGTCTATAATCAAAAACCCTTAACAGACGGTTTAAGTAAGAGATAAAGGAATTAGTACAATAGCCAAATTAGCATGTCATATTTTTGAGACACTTTTCACAGGAAGGATTAATTGAATAATAACAAGTTCTTTTTGAAGAAATGCCGAAACATGTCCCCGACTAATAGTTTTATGTTTGACACTTAATGCTTTAAAAGAAACGTAGACAAAATAAAGAAAATGAGCAAATAAAAGGAAAAACTAAATCTTAAACTAAATCTTAAAAGTTAAAATCAATATTATATACAAAATAGCTTAAAAATGACAAAACATGTAAACTGAAATAAGAGTGTTACAGCGTCACCAAACTTAGGTCAGAAAAGACATTTTATCATTAAAAAGTTTTATCAATGTAAAAGTAGTAAAATAAATCAGAAATTAAATTCAAAACATTAGAATAACTATTTACAAAATTTTAAAGACAAACACACTATAACAGTTGTAACGACTGAGTATAAAGTTGTAACGACTGAGTATAAAGTTGTAACGACTGAGTATAATGACGTTACGACTGAGTATAATGATGGTGACCAACATAAGGCAGTCCTGGCGTTCCATAGTGGGTGACGAGTTGACAATGTAGATGTAGAACGTTTTATGTTTTAACATTCAAGAAGATGAGACAAAAAAGGGGGGTTCAATCTAAAGTTTGAAGAAGGGGAAAATAAAACCTTAGATGTTTTTAATGTTTACACATAAAACAAAAAGCAAAGAAAAAAATGACTTTTTGAAAAAATCTTTTACTTTATTTTTTGGAATCTTGTAAACTTTCATATAAAAGTATTAAAAGTATAACACAAGATAAAAACTTTTCTTAACATATTGAATTGCTACATAAGCAGTGGCGGTTCCAGGATTTATGAAAAGGGGGTCCTCGGTAGAAAAGGGGGGGGTCCAAAACTATAATTTGATGATTTTTGCCCAAATTTTGCATGAAAATCACAAAATTTACTGACGAAAGGGGGCCAGACCCCCTTGACCACCCTCCACTGGATCCGCCACTGATAAGTAACTTTTGACAGGAATTTCCAGGGTATTTTAGAGGGATAAGTTTGACAGCTATACAAATGCAAAGATATAAAACAAAAATAAAGACAACAGTCCAATTTAGTATTTGAATGGGGGTATAAATAACGCATTTATTACATTTAATTATTTACAGTTGAACAGTTGGATACGGATCAATTAACTTCAAGTGTTACATTAGGAAGCTATATCAATCAGTTTCAGATGTTGAAATTCTAGACATTGTCTCTGCTTGGCGTCGTTTGGTTAGTATTACACGCTCTATGATGTCAATGTCGTGATGGCCAGTAACTAGCATGCGGGATGAGGTAGCTGTCAACTTTACAAAAATTCTTCCATCAAGGGTCCAGTATGCCTCAATGTCCTTGTCTCTTTTAAACTTAGCTAGCCTCTTGGTTAGGTTGGACCTGAACTCTGTCAGGTTTTCTGTGATGAATAAACCCTCTGGATCATCTTTTAGCTTCTTTTTGTTTGGGTAGACCATCTGTCTTTTCTTGTAGGAGATAAACCTGACTGTTATCTGAGATTTTCCATGTTGGGTTTTCCTATCAGATGTGACCTGCTTATATCTTCAGCATTGATTTCCAGGCCAAGCTTAGTGTTGAAGATGTTTAAAGCCATTTGATCTGTATCAAGAGGATAAATAGCACGACCAAAGTTATCTACTGGAACAGGGACATTATGGATTCTGAGGCTTGTCCTCCTAGAGTACTGCTCAAGGTTCTCTGTTCTTACTTCTAGGTGTTCATTTCTAGTGAAGTGATTGTAGATCTTGGTCCCTTTCTCTGATTTGTAGCTGTAAATCATGGACATTGTGTTATAGTCTCTCTGTTGTTATAAGGCTTTTACATAATCTCTGACTTAAATTGTTCACAGTTGTATTTAGTTTGTCGACCTCTGCTTTAAGGGGGTTAATGTCATATTCCACAACCTCTTCAATCTGGGTTTCTATAATCTCCCCTATTTTGTCAGTTACTGCGGGTATAATAGCATTTAAGACCTCTTCACTAGTTAGGGCTTCAATTAGTTGATCTGCTATGTTTTTTTCTGAGTGATGTACCCTTTTTAGTCGTGATGGCACTAAGATCCCCAGTGGTTCCAGACCTTCGACGAATCTGTTTTTTCATTGGTTTTGTGGGCCCATTGAGATCATCAGGGCTATCGGCCGGTCGCCTCCCACTTATCTTAACCTTTGGTGTACTAGATGATAACAGAGGATCAATGGAAGGTTTGTTAGGTTTGTTTATCTTCTATCGAAGACGCCATTACTGTTTGGGCCATTTGGGCCACTCGAACAACTCATTTTGTCGTGAATATTTAAAATATCGATACAAGGTCACTTGTTAATGAAACTTGACAGTAAAATTATATTGTGTATACAGCCTTGATTCTTAATAATGATGTTATCCAGCAAAAATATCCCGAAATTGGTGCTTAAGACTTTAACACTGCCACTCCATTACACGCGCATGTCCATCAAATCTATTGTGTCTCACAACTAAATTGTGTTTTATGGTCATTACCGGATCCTAAGATTGCAATGGAAGAGGGAGGTTTGGCGCCATAAAACCTGGTTTTACCCACCATTTCGTTCGAAATGCCTGTACCAAGTCAGGACAATTGCGATCCACCAATTCTCCAGTATGACTGATTCGTTTTTGTCATTTTATCTGGACTATGAGATTGATTATTCAAGTTCGGTAGTTTTGTTATTTCCTTTAATTAGTCGTTTTGAAAGATTATCGGAATACTCTCTTTTGAATTTATCTATTATTGTCTTATATCGCTTATCTGCCTCCGAAAGTCGTAGTTTATGTAGTCCCGTTCGCTGTTTTGAAAATTTTCTTCTTAATTTACTTTAATGATTTCAGGCGAATTTGCACATTCGTCATTGAACCACGGTTTATTATTAACATTAACCTTTCGAGAATTTTTAGTATTTTTCCGATATGTTCCAAAAGTGATTTTTGCGCTCTCGATTAAGATTTCACCAAGTTGTTCCACAAAACGAATAAAGACTAAATGACGACCTATATAATGTTAACATTCGTATCAGTTTTATTGCTCTCTGCGGGCCTGATAAGATAACAGAGACTCAGGTCTAAAAATTTAATCATAGAATGTTATCTTGATTAAAAAAGATTGATTTCATAGCATAAAATAAAATTTGTTTAGGATAAATTAAATTATTATCATTCTGATTGAATAAATTAATATTGAAAACACATAAATTAAACAAAGGATAAAAATCGATTCATGATAAAGAATCGTTTCTATTCAAATGAAAACTTGATAATAATTATACGGAAAGCGATAGGTATCTTCTTACTTCAGACTTCTGATTTCAGAGTTCCAACTTCTGAATTCAGAGTTCTGACTTCTGATTTCGGAGTTCAGGGTTATAGTATCACATTTCAGACTTCTTAGATAACTGTAGTATATATACCGCGATTCGCGCCATTTATATGTCCCCGTCTGTATTTTAGAGCCACAGAACGTCTGATGCGAATGGACGCGACACTTATTTGGTAAGTTTTTTTTTGCCTATAAGGTGAATTCAGTCAGAGAGAAGTGCCGAATATCTAACTTGTAAAATTAAGACAATTTTATTTTTAGCAGTCTGTGTATTCATATAATACAGCATATACTGCTGGGGTATGCCCCTCTTTGTCAACAAAACACATAAAAAAGGAATAAAAAATTCACATTAACATATGCATTTGGTCTAGCTCATAGATTACAAAACTGAATATTTGTATTGTGATAATCATACATATCATGGTGCAAGCGTAATAGCACAATATATACATATCATTTGCCAAACAAGTATATCTTTACACCCCAATAGGTCAACATCTATATAGAACTAGGTCATGGTGACCTAGATTTTTGCTTGATTGATTTGCATTTATTTTTTAGCAACTGCACACTATAGATTTGTGAACTTTTTTCTGCAAGGTTTATCCTTAGCAACCAATTAATGCAGAGACACGGCATCTCTCTTTATTAGAGCTTTTTTCCTATATTTTAAAAATCTGCTCCTCCAAAATTTCTGGACTAAATGTTAACAAATGTAGTTACATTTGTCTGTGGTATGTCGTGTATGTCTCGTACAAAATATTTGTTTGGAGTTTTGATTTGATGTATAATGTTAACGCCGTGGCTAAATATTGAATAGGCGTAAGTTCCAGTTTCTTCAAATAACTCAAATACAGTTACCGATAACAAAATTTTGATTTTAGGCAAAATTAATCTTCATGTCCTGAAGTTTTTTTTGAAGATCAAACTATGAATGTAGGAGTAATTGTTCTCTTACTGGATTTTTTATAAAGTTTTTTTTTGTCTCCCCTGCGAAGCTAGGCGAGACAGAGGTATGGTTTTACTAGCGGCTTTGTAAACTATCTTTGGTAAGAATTTATGATCACCTACATATTCCAACAACTATAATTCCTAGGTGGATAAAATTATTAAAAACAAAGAATATGGAATATGTGCCAAAAAGACACAATCCACATATTGAAATGATTTAATAAATGTACAAAAGCAACAAGAGGCTCCCAGGAGCCTGAATCGCTCAACTGAACTTCACAGATACACATATTTTGTAGATATTATTGTGCTTTACCATATGAAATTTAAATTTTTGAAATATCTTGTATAGCTTTCAAGATATAGGGCTAAATAAGTGCAAAATTTGAAAAAAAAATACAAAACAGGCAATTACTCTCACATCAGCGGTCAGATCTTTTTCAAAATTTCAGGACAGGTAGATATTAATATGCTGATCACTTTTGATTCTTGCAAAATTTTGATATCCTTAACCATTTTTGAGTTATTAGCAAAAAACTACAATTTACCCTATGTTATATTTTTAGCAATGGCGGCCATGTTTTTTGACGAATCAAAATCCGAACGAAAGTATTGTAGCATATATGCTATTTAACAAGTGTACCAAGTTTAAATGCAGTTGGTCTTATGGTGTCAGACAAGTTATTCTTTGAAATTCAGGGAAAAGGTAATGAAAATGGTAAATTTTGACGTTTTAAAAGCAATAACTCCTAAAAGGAATGGTCCTACAGCTATGAACTAATTGAAATGACGATCTTGATGTGCTTAATCATATGCAATTTGAATTTTTGAAATATCTTGTATAGTTTTCAAGATATAGGTCTAAATAAGTGCAACATTTTGAAAAATCCAGAAAAAGGGCAATATAACTCCTACATTGGTTGTTGGATCTTTTTGAAAATTTCTGGGCAGGTAGATCTTGAGGTGCTGATGACTTTTACCCTCGCCAGAATTTTGATATCTGTTACCGTTTTTGAGTTTTTTGCAAAAAAACTGCAATTTACCCCTATTCTATTTTTATCCACGGTGGCCATGTTTTTTGACGAATCAAAAATCCGAACGACAAATTTGTAAAGGACATACTATAGAACAACCTTACCAAGTTTGATAACATTTAGCCTGGGGGGTTTCAGATGAGAAGATTTTTGAAAAATTGTTTACAGACGACGACGACGGACGCCAAGTGATTGTAATAGCTTACATGGACCTCCAGGTTAGCTAAAAAAGCAAAATTTCACTGCGTGTGAAGCGCTTTTCTGGAATAACCTTCATCAGACACGCTAGGAGTAGAAAACTTGGAAAACCGGTAGAATATTAGATTTGATAAAACAAATGCCAAAAAATATTACAACAATGACCAAACAGATAAATTTATCAATTTTGAAGACATAACCAAAACGTTGCCAAATTTTGGAAATATGTAAACTTCGTATGTATATGCCCCAGGAGTAGCTTAACACATTTGCATACACCCATCTTTTGATCTTGACCTAGATTTGGTCAATACATATCAATTATATTAAATATTTTAAGAATACCTAAGAATGATTTTTCCAGTGAGGTTTGTAAATTTGTGAATTCCCTCTTGTTTCGACTTGAGTTCGCGTTGTTGATTGATATTCAGTTATTTTGTGTTTCAATGTTTTACATGTTGTCTGTTTTTGTCCCGTTCTTATTGGTGTTTACTGGTTTTGTCTCTGCCCTTTCGGACTTTTGACATGGGATGCCCCATTGCTACCTCTGCTTCTTTTATAAGCAGGATAATGCAGAAACATTGATACTGATAGTGCCGACAAGGGAGACGTTCTTTAGTGTCAACTCCTTTTTTTTTTACAAAATTATGAAATTTATATTCAGCTTATTTCTGGAAAACTACACAGGATAGTTAGAAAAATAACATTTTATATAGTTTAACACTCTATGGTCTGCTAAATGTGTGAAAGTCACAGAGTTATAGCACCATCTTTTTCAGGACTTTTCCCAATTTGAATGTTAACAAATTCAAGTGCCTCATTGAAAATGATAATTATCTCGCTTTGTTTTCACAAATTTCAGTTTTATTATTAAACATTTTACATAAAACATCTACAATTTATTTGATTCAAACAAAACTAACAATTATAACCCGTTTTTAGCACACTTAAAGTTAACAAGAGGTTCCCAAGGAGACTGAATCGCTCACCTGGTTCAAAATGATTTAACAAAAGCATCAAATTTAACATCATTATCTGTAGACAGTACTCTAAATGCTTCAGACAGCGTTGGCTTTTATCTGCCTATAATATATTTCACTATATACAAGTAGGTAAAAGCTATGAATAACTGGTACTCTAGATCTAAGTTTCAAGTTTTAAAAGGCCATTCCCTCTTTCAAAGGGACTTTTGTCAAAAGTAACAACTTTGACCAAATGGAAACAATGTAGAGCTCTATGAGCTGCATCAGCTTTTCTGTAACTTTTCATGCTATGGGCAAAAAACATTATTTTTTCATTTCATCTGACAACTTTGACCCAATAAAGACTTTTGTAGAGCTCAATGAGCTGATCATTTAAGCAAGCAATAGCTATTCTCTATCTGCAATACTTTTCATTCTATGGTCAAAACACTATTTTTTGCGTTTAAAGGGTCATAATCCCTTTAAGGGGTCATCTGACAATTTAGACAACCAACAGATTTTCTCTATCTGTGATACTTATCATTCTAGGGGCAAAAAAACCCACTAATTTTCGCATTTAAAGGACCATAACCCCTTCAAGGGGTCATCTCACAACTTCGACTCAATTTAAACTTTTGAAGAGCTGAATGAGCTGATCATTTACGCAAGCAAAAGCTTTTTTTTTATATGCAATACTTTTCATTCTATAAGCCATAAAAAAAGAAAAAAAAACACAATTTTTTGCCTTCAAAGGGTCATACTACCTACAAGGGGTCATCTGACGACTTCGACGAAATGAAGACTTTCGTAGAGCTTTTGGTGCTGAAGAAGAAGCGTGGCTTCGTATTTCAAATATATTTAATAGTTTTTGAAATATATGCCAAAAACTGTACTAAGACCTCCATGATCTATTTTTAGCCATGGCGGCCATGTTTTTATCGAATCAAAAATCCCCACATCAATTCTGTGGAGGATACCCTAAAGTACCACCACACCAAATTGGGTTGAATCCCTGCAGTGGTTTCAGCATCTTCGCTAGCCAAGGGTTACGATCCGCTATCTCTCATCTTGTGAAGATGAGAGATAGCGGATCGTAACCCTTGGCTAGCGAATATGTGGTTTCAGAGGAGAAGAAGTTTGAAGAAAAATTAACGACGACGACGACAGACGCCAAGTGATGGCAATAGCTCACATGGACCTTCACATGGACCTAAAAACTCACTATCAAGATTGTCCATGATATATATAAATATAAATTTAGTGTATTCATGTACATCATCTACACCACTATGTCTTTTCTACCCGAATCATTTTATAAGTGCACTTTAAGTAAACTTTCATCTTGTCTTTAGTAGTCTACATGTATTAATTCATTTTTAAAATAAAGCTAGCGGTTGTCCATTGTGGTTTTTTTCTAAATTGCCGTTTAATTGTCGCGTACACTTATCCCACATCTCATTATTTTCTATTACATGCTGATAATTTATATAAACATCAAAATTAGGTTGAACTTGGAAATCATTAATTACTTTTATTTGATTATTTTCAAAGCTTTTGAATATAAATTTAGTTACATATTTCAGAGACAAAGTCAGAGAAATAGAAAAAAAATCAAAAGCAGGAAAGAACATTGCTCAACAGTACAAGGACAGTAAAAGTGCAACTCAGGTTCAAAGATTTTTTTTTCCATTTATTTCATTTTTCCTCGATTTGGCATGATTGGGGCCCATAGTACTTCTAGTTTGCCTTTTTTGTGGCATATCGCCCTATATTGCTCTAATAGAAGCTCTATGTTTTAGCCTAAATCCGCTTTAAGGCATGAACATGCTGTCCTTATAAAAGTGTTGGTGAAATATTATAGTTTGGATGTTTTTGTCCCGTTTTTTTTTAAATTATTATTCGGTCGTCCAAAATAAAGTTTGGGGGACTTACTGTTTTTGCTTTGTTTCTTCTTCTTCTTTTTTTAATTACTTTTATGCCCACCTACTTTGTCGCGGGTATATTGTTTTTCTGTCTATTTGTTCGTCCGTCACACTTACGTTTTTTGCAAGCTACAATCTTTATAAAATTGTTTACACCGGTTCATTATATCAAGGACTTATTGTTGCAACCAACAATGGGCTATATGTTCGATGTCTGTCCGTTTGAGAGACTTAGGTATACATTTCAGGTTCACCTTTTTTTCAGACAAATGCTCTGAGCAGGGTATCAGTGTCGTTCTGACACATTCCCTTGTTTGATTCTCAATCATGAAACTGTCTGCATGATTTTGAGAAAACATATGACCCAAATCAAATGAAACTTCTTGAGGGTATGGTGGGGAACCATAGGGGTGCAATCCATTTTCGAATTTTCAAAATGGCCACTGATGAAATAAAAGTACACTTCAAAGATCTAATAGATGACTCTATAGATTTCAATGAAATTTGGTACATTGATAGAGTTACCTATCCTGAGCATGTTGACCAAAATAATTAGACGTGAACTTTTCCATGTTAAAACGGCAACCAACTTACTACACCCACCTTTCAAAAACGTCAACGTTGTTGTATTTCTATGAAACTTGTTATTAAGGCATGCATATTTTGATGCACTGACTTGAATGAAATACAAACAAAAGCAATTTTGAGTGATTTCTGTGTTGACATTCAAACACAATCATTCATTTATATTTATAATTCTTCTTCTTCTTTCTTGCGCCTTTAACTTTGTCAGGGACACTTTGGTACTTTATTCATTTGGATTCAAATTTTGCAAAATGATAGTACCAGTACCCCATGAGAAGATGCTTTTTCCGATTTTTCACGGATAGTGGTCATCCAGCAACGCCATCCAAATACCACAATAATGATATTTTTAATAGTTCAAAAATAGTTCAGAATATATACCACCATATAACCATATATATATTGTATTACTCCTTATGAAAAGACCAATCATTTCATACCTTGGGGTCCCTTGGGGACACGCCCTGCCCCCTAAGATTACAAAATTTATATTTATTAGAAAACCATTTATAACCATATATATATGTATATTGTTACTCCTTATGGAAAGACTAATTATTTGAAATAGAAAGAAGAGGGGTAGACTGGTTAAGCTTTGCCTGTCCGTCTGCAACATAATTTTCGGAACCTTTACTCAGCAACAGTTACTCCTAGCTTTTTGAAATTTTATAATTGACTTTATTAACAGGTTTACTTTACTATTGCAAGTATCAATTTCTGGATTGTTAAATCACTAATTATTGCATGTTTACCGACTTAGTGCATTTTCAAAATAATGGAATTTTTCGTCCACTATTGCAAGTATCAAATTCAGGATTGTCGAATCACTACATACTTTTTACCAACTTAGTGCATTTTCAACATGTGTAAGTTTTTATATTGGATCTCATCTACTATCGCAAGTATTAATATCAGGTTTGTTGGATCCATGTGTTAAACGGAGCGGGGGTATACTGAGTGAGCAGTAGCTCACATATTTCTTATTCAGTTTAGGCCTTACACCTATGGTTACTTTATACCATATGCATTTTGCTTACTTATTATGGGTTTGTGTCTAAAAGAAGCAAAGGTGTACCAAAGGGGTAATCAGTATCATAAAACCGTGAAGACAAAGACAAAACCGGCAGACAAAAAATCATCACAACAAAACAAACCACATAACAACATAAAACACACACACATAACAACAACCGCATTCAGCAACGCGAACTCAAGTCGAAACGAGAGTGAACTCAGGTGCTCCGGAAGAGTAAGCAGTTCCTGCTTGCTATAGCACACCCGTCACGTTGCCAAAGATCGATTAAGTGTTGGTCAAATCCGGAAAGGATGACATTACAAAACTCTATGTCAAACCAACATCTGTGCTCATCTGAGAGATAGAAATCCCGAATTTGCATACAAGCACATGATGTCGTCCGTAAAATTTCTTGAGTGATGACAACAACCTGGGAGCAACGTACCCCTGTGTTAACAATTTGCTTGTCAGCCGTGTAGCTCTATCAAGGAAGTCGTTGTACTCCCCACATGCTCTGGAATAACGAATCAATTGTGATACGTAAACTCCATATGCTGGAGCGGACGGAATGTTGCTACACAGAAAGGGAAAGTTAACTATTGGAAAGTTGAAGTCATCACGTTTGTCATAGAGCTTTGTACAAAGCCTTCCTTGTGTGTCAATTTCGAGAAATAGATCCAAATATGAAGCAGACCTCCTAGAATCTGTAGTGTCCTTTACCTCAAGTTCCTTCGGATATATGAGATGTAAATAGTCACCAAATCGAGGATTGTTTATTAAAAGGACATCATCAATATAACGAAATGTGAGATTGAATGATAAAGCAAGTTTGCGGTCCTTTTTGTCTAGAAGTGATTGTAAGAAGTCTGCTTCATATGAATGAAGAAACAAATCGGCAAGCAATGGTGCACAATTTGTGCCCATTGGGATACCTATTGTTTGCTGAAAAAACACGTCCACCAAACTGTACAAATATGTTGTCGATTAGAAAGTTCGAATTACGAATTAGACGAAAAATACGAATTATTATTTGAAATATAGAGACTTTCTAGCTTTTCTAGCTATATCCCACCTCAAAGACATCTGGGGCATGCTGTTTTGCTGATGATCAGTTTTAATGATGAATTGTTTGCTGTAAAGTGCTTTTAAGGCCTTACTGACTTCAACTTCCTGATAAGGCGGGGGCATCTATGCCCCATATGGACAAATTATTTCTTTATTTTATATTACATCTTATTAATAAAAAAGATGCACAAAAAAAGTGTATTAGAAACTCTAACTGTAAAGCCTGATTAGAAACATCATTTTTATAGGAAGTTTAAGTCTTGATATACATTCTTAAATAAATCAGTCTTTATATTCATAATTTCATATTAATGATGAAAGCTCAAAGTAAATGAAAACAAAATGCCCAGATTACTGATGATTCTTTAAAGATGGTAAACACCTTTGTAATTCATCAAGTCAAAAGCCCATGCACAATGACAATATAGGAGAGTTTCAGTCCATGATTCTGCTTTCATACTTCGGACTTCTGATTTCGTGCTTCAGACTTCTAATTTCATACTTCAGACTTCTAATTTCATACTTCAGACTTCTGATTTCATTCTTCAGACTTCAGATTTCATACTTCATACTTCAGGTTTCATACTTCAGACTTCTGAGTGCATGCTTCAGACTTCTGATTTCATACTTCAGACTTCTGATTTCATACTTCAAACTTCAGATTTCATACTTCAGACTTCTGATTTCATGCTTCAGACTTCTAATTTCATACTTCAGACTTCTGATTTCATTCTTCAGACTTCAGATTTCATACTTCAGACTTCTGATTTCATACTTCAGACTTCTGATTTCATTCTTCAGAGATCTGATATCATACTTCAGAAGTACAGACTTCTGATTTCATTCTTCAGAGATCTGATATCATACTTCAGACTTCTGATTTCATACTTCAGACTTCTGATTTCATACTTCAGACTTCTGATTTCATACTTCAGACTTCTGATTTCATGCTTCAGACTTATTTTTAACTATATTGATAGTTTAATATTTCAGCTTTAATGATATCGATGTTTGCCATTTGAAATCTGGTCAGAACATGAAAAAATTAAAGGTCAAAGGTCACTACCCAAAATCTAACAGTTTGAGTCTGAAAACATTAAGGCAAATAAAATGTTACAAAATGTGGTTAAAATTTTGAAAATAAAGACTTAATATTACTTACATATATAAGTGAATATAAATCATTCACTTTTGGTCTCTTTGAAGAAATTTATGACGTCATTTTTTCTAATTTTAGAAAAGGGTCAAATTATTATGATTTTTGTGTATAAAAGTTTCAATTGCGAAAAAAAGAATTCACATTTTCACTTACTTTTTCCTCTATTTGTAAAACATTATCTTATCTTTCGTTTGTAACAAAAATAAATGGTTCAAATGTGCTCATTGACTCAAAAACACGACATTTGTGGATTATACCAGAATATTAGGTTTTTAATAAAAAGTGTACTGAGTTACCATTAACATGTTTAAAACGGAATATGAATCAAAATCCAACAAAAATACCTTAAATTCAACTAGTTGAGTTGAGAACAATTACTTTGCACAGAAAAAAAGAAAGAAAATCATTGAAAAATTAACTAAAAAACACATAATAGTTATGTGGCGAATACAGGTTTTAAAAACTTTTAAGTTTTATAACTTAATAACAAACTTTGAGAGATATTTTGGACTTAATAGAGAGATGAAAGTTTTGGCTTTCAGAACATAATAGTTTGACGCCTCTAAAATGGTCAGAACATTGTGCAATTTGAGCTTAAAGATTAGAACTTTTTAAGCGTCAGTCATAAGTTCAAAAGACTACCAAATCATTGTACAATGACGGCTCCAGCAGGTAGGGTGTTCCGGTAGCCCCTTAATGTCGCTTAGAGACAAAATGTAAAAAAAAACATCCTATAGATTTCAGGCAAAACTGTCATGAACATCTTCAACAACAAGACTTTATGTAGAGCCCTCCCCCTTTTTTCGAAAATATATTGATTTGCCCCTGGATGCTTACGTGCAAAGTTTATACTTTTAGTTTCAAATAGATAGTTTAGTAACATAATTTAAAATATTTTTGCCAAAATATACGGCATTAATTTATTATTTTTCTGCAATCGAAATTTTATTCAGTTCAACATAACAAACGCACCTCAAAAGTCAAGTACACTTTTCACAAATTTTTAAAACTCTGCTTTTATCAAACATCGCAGGCTGAAAATAAAAGCAAAGACCAAATAATAAATTTCTTGTGTTCACACAAACCCAAAACTAGCACATATTCTTCATAATTACACCAAAAAATGAAATTTCTTACAATTACTAATCAATCAGATTATAGTTAAAATGTAAATACGGGACACTCCGACAGGATTCCGAGTCATCTGCAGTCAATTTTCCCAAAATCGTACATATTCAATTAAGTATAACTTTATTATCATTCGTCAGAAGTATGCAGTTTTAACTAATAAGTAGCCTTACAACATTTTCTTGATCTAAGTATACAATTTGTTGGATTTTAATTACAATTAATGTTGCACAAGTTAAAATTAACGTGTATTTTTGCTACTTTTATTCGTGATTTTAAATTCGATAAAATTGTAGAAAGCTATTATTGTTTTTGAAAATTTCAATTGCAAACAAAGAATTGGGCAAAATATTTCATGATGTGATTTACAATTTTTTTTCTTGTGTGTTAATTTAGGTAAAAAAATAATTTTAAAAATCAAGCCGTTAGTGATTTTCATTTTCATAGGGTACATGTACAAAACAAAATATTTTGATATCTTCTGACCATATTCGACTTGTCAAACATATATATCCATAAAATAGAATAATCAACCTTTTATTTGAGTTCAAAAAATCTCATGAGGTTTTTGGGTAATTTAAACTTTTTAACTAGACGACTTTTTCGATATCCGCCGCTCGCCTAAGAGTGCATATGGCATGTATGGTGCATAACGATTTTATGCCCGCAGATCATCTACTTTTTGTTTACAAAATATACTTACTTTTTTACACAGTACACTAGTATTGAAAATTTACCTCACAGTATTCTTAGCAACTACTTGACATAGAGGTCTAATATTTTGAATATAGCTTTATCCTATAGTATCATCTTTTTTGTTCCATTTAACTAAGTGACATTGGATTTCTTGTGGAAACAAGAAGTTTTTGAGGTCCATCTTTTAAGTTAAATGTCATTTTGTGACTTTTTTATCCCCTGCCTTTCCTGAAATCTGGAGACTGGAATTCAGCTTTTCATCATCCCATTCATCCATCACAAATTGGTTTCCATGTTTGCATGAAAACTTAATGAGTTATCATGAAGTTGACTGTGGTATAAGTAAATAAAAAAAACAAAAATAATATATTGAGTGTCCATTTACATAATGACCACTATAAGAGTACAGATTTTCCTGTCAGTGTGCCTATGTTGGTAACTGAAGTCACAAAATTATGCAGCTTTCTAAAATAAGGCTTCAGTGATGAACACAATGGAATCAAGCTCGTGCAATATAAAATTCTTCTTGGAACAATATATAATTATATATAATTATATATTAGGTGTACAAATGTTCGATGATACTATATATAACTGAATACTTTTTTTTATTTTGTAGAAACCAACAAAAGTGTTGACTGAAAAGAAAGACAGTCAAGGTGAAAAGCAATCCAAACAATTCACAAATTGAATGTAGGTTGGATTTACAATCAAAAACAAGTTAAATCTGCTGGAAATGGGGGAGTGATACAATTTCTAGTAACGAATAACATGGATGAAGTAACAGTGGACTATATACTAGTAATTGAAAAGGCAAAGAAGATTTTTTCCAGTGGAAAATCACCTTAAGGAGAACAGGATGACGTGGAATTTAGATTTCGAATATCACAACAACTGCATCAACCGACGGTTCTAACATCACAACTACAGCATCAACTCACGGTTCGAACATCACAACAATTGCATCAATCCACGGTTTGAATATCACAACAAATGCATCAATCCACGGTTCGAACATCACAACAACTGCATCAATCCACGGTTCGAACATCACAACAACTGCATCATACGAAAGCCGAGAAGGGTCATTCAAATTTCAGAATTCCAAATTCAGAATACAGAATTCAAAATTCAGAACTCGTGCAATCCATGAAGTTTCAGTGGATTTTTTCCATGCTTCAGAATTCAAAATTCAGAAATTGGAAAAACTGTGCTTTTTACGCGGGTTTTAGCACGTGGCGGTAAATAAGATATTTGTGATCCTATTTTTGATAATCAAAATGGAAATTGGCTCGTTTTCTATAAAAGTTAGTATTATTTATTTTGGTTTATACATGTATGATAAAATCATTTAAATTCTAAATCGTATTCTTAGATGTTAAGGGTATCTAACCCATTGTTAAGATACTAAATGCACTTGTTTGTACATAACTTCGTGTATTTAAAAAAATAATTAACAATGAAATTATTCATATCTAAACATTTTGGCATAGAATGCATTTGCTTAATGTGAATTTGTGTGTTAATAAACACAAGTATCGATGTTACATGTAATACATATTATTGTTCATATAACGAATAAGAATTCATGTTATTTTTAGCATGTAAACTTCATGAAAAGCCCTCATAACTCCATTTCCCATTTCTCTCCTGTTGTAATAAGAGCCATATAAAATACTTCTTCGAAATTCTCACGCTAAACCTTAGTGGAAAAACAGCAATTATATAAACCGATATACCGGTACAAATCCGTTAAAGTCAGATAGATAATGTGAACAATGAGTATATGGTGTAAGTCCAAGGACGGAATAAAACGCTTAAGAGATATGACATTTTTTCCTCTAGATTTTTCAGTGTTAAGTATGTCAGGGTGGACAAAGTTTCATAGGACACTATTTTGCTTTACATATGGTGTGTAACATAAAATAGTGTCCGCTGTGAAATATTGTCTTGAGTGGCATTCACTCCTATGATGAAGTCCAAGGACGGAATAAAAGGCTTAAGAGATATGAAATTTTGTCCTATATATTTTTCAGTGTTAAGTATGTCAGGGTGGACAAAATTTCATAGGACACTATTTTGCTTTACAGGTGCCCTAAGGGCTGTATTGGTTTACATCGTGTGCTGATATTAACATGATTAACACATGTACTGAGGATTATGGGTGGAACATTTTAAAATATCGTTTCATTTCATGTAGCTTATACGTTGTAATTATTTTTTTCAGATTTATATCATATTTACACATGTGATCGTTACGACTGCTGTTTTCATTGACGAACACCCCCTTTTGGATGATAATAATTATTCAAAAGACGAACTAATTAAAGCATATTTTGAAAGAGGATATACCAATGTAGAAACACATTCATTGGCAATCGGGCATGCTATTGTGATAAGTGTTACAACAGTCAAAAGAATTTTGAAACGACTCAACCTTAAGTGCAGAACAATATCTAATAATTTAGATGACGTTGTGAAAGCTATTTTAAAGGAGAAAGATGATTCTGGCTCCTGTCTTGGGTATCGGGCGATGTGGAAGAGGCTATGATTTCACCATGAGTTAAATGTTAAGAGGGATGATGTTATGTTAGCAATGAAAATCATTGACCCAGAAAGTGTTGACAGACGAAAGAAACATAGACTAGCACGACGTGCTTACTGCAACCCTGGACCTAATTATATGTGGCATATCGACGGAAATGATAAGCTTAAACCTTACGGTTTTGCAATACATGGCTGTATTGACGGATTTTCAAGGCGTATTTTGTGGTAAGAAGTTGGACCCTCCAATAATAATCCCTATATCATTGCTGCATATTACTTAAATTGTCTGAAAAGGTTGAAGGTTACTCCTAAAATTATCAGATCTGATCATTGGACGGAAAATCAAGTGGTGTCTTTTCTTAAATCCTACTTTCATTTAAATGATGCCGAAAATGGTCAAAAATCTTTACTTTTGGAAAAAGTTGCAATAATCAACGCATCGAATTCTACTGGAGCATTTTACGAAAGCAATTCAACGACTGGTTTATGTGCATATTCAAAGATATAAGAGATTCCGGTAAATATGACGAATCTGACCCTTTACACTGCGAATGTCTACGATATTGTTTCACCAGGCTTTTAAGACAGGGGTTAAATAATATTGCATCAGAATGGAATAAGCACCGACCACAAGTAAACCGACAAAGTGAAAGCCCTCGTGGCATTCCAGATATTCTCTATTTTTCCCAGAGTCAGCCAATAGCAGGAGTTATGGGACACTGGTGGATGATAATGAAATTGAAATGTGTCAACAATATTATGTCCATGAGGGCCCTAACTTGTATGGCTGCTCTAGGAATTTTATAGACATTGTAGATATCCTTAAGCCAAATTGTGAGGAGCCATCATCCACTGAACAAGCTTTATCTTTGTTTTTGAACTACTGCAACTACTAAATGGGAATTTGAGGTAGATTAAAAGTTGTAACGTTTTATGTTTGTTATGTAGAAGCAAAGGTGTACCAAAGGGGTAATCAGTATCATAAAACCGTGAAGACAAAGACAAAACCGGCAGACAGAACCATATTTCAGATGCAAATTATTAAAGTGTTAAACATTGTGATTGTAATAAAAACCGCACTAAGATGAAATTCATTTAATGCATTAGAAATTGTATATATAGCTATAAATATATGCATCCTGGCAATTAGCTTACTTTAGAAATAGTTTTGCAGAATCAAAATCAAATATTGAGAGCCGGTGGTGTAGTGGTTAACGCCTCGGGCTACTAACACTGATGTTCGTGGTTCGTTCCTCGTCCAGGGTAAAAATTTCATGAAACAATTTTCCGACTCTCTCTTGACACCATTGGCAAAGATGGTCTCAAGTAACGATGCTAGTCCTTCGGAAGGGACGAAAAAGGTCCCGTGTATGTGGAGAGCAATACATTATGCACGTAAAGGAACCCTTTGCAGAGTTCGATAAGAGTAGGTTCAGTGAGGGGGCGGCTACAAAGGCCACACTCGCAAACTGCTAGCTGGAGAGGGATTCACATATGCATTAAGCTTGTTTCCTAATCCAGGATAAATAAATATGTTTGAACTAAAATCAAATTATCTTTGTTCGTTAATTAGGAACGCGAATAATTTTCAAGTCTTTTGGGCATGCTGGTCTGTGGAAATGCAAGCTAAGGATTTCCCTACATACTCAGCAAAACAAAGTATCTTTTCACTAGCTGATGTATCTCGGCTGGCATAGCATGACTCACTAAACCTGATGACTACATTGGTGATGCTGGGATCGGTCTGAATCATGGGTGATTTGTTTGTTTCCTGGGCCTAACAGCAAGCTAATGTAGGCTGCCTTCAATCTTTGGTTGAGTATTTTATATTGCTGCAGGTTTATGTGAATTGTGTCATCACAACTACTGCCTCAACTCACGGTTCGAACATCACAACAACTGCATCAATCCACGGTTCTAACATCACAACTACTGCATCAACTCACGGTTCGAACATCACAACAACTGCATCAATCCACGGTTCGATCATCACAACAACTGCATCAACCCACGGTTCAAACATCACAAAAACTGCATCAACCAACGATTCTAACATCACAACTACTGCATCAACTCACGGTTCAAACATCACAACAACTGCATCAACCAACGGTTCGAACATCACAACAACTGCATCAACCCACGGTTCGAACATCACAACAACTGCATCAATCCATGGTTCGAACATCACAACAACTGCATCAAACAACGGTTCGAACATCACAACAACTGCATCAACCAACTATTCTAACATCATAACTACTGCATCAACTCACGGTTCGAACATCACAACAACTGCATCAATCCACGGTTCGAATATCATAACAACTGCATCAATCCACGGTTCGAACATCACAACAACTGCATCAACCCACGGTTCGAACATTACAACAACTGCATCAACCAACGGCGAACAATCATCAAAGATTTCTTCTCAAGTTTCTCTTTTATCTAGCAAAACACATACTCATTCTTCAACTATTGATGTAAATGCTAATATTTGAGCCCTTGTCAACGAATGTCATGTCATTAAAAAATTCCAAATCTGTCACTGAGACTTATAAATGTTAAATGTCCGCGTAGCAAGTCACAAATAGAAATAACATATTGTGACTTCATTATAACAACTGGACAAAATGTTTACCTTTTTTTAATACCGGAAA
This sequence comes from Arcuatula senhousia, assembly GCA_963971305.1. Lineage (NCBI taxonomy): Eukaryota > Metazoa > Mollusca > Bivalvia > Mytilida > Mytilidae > Arcuatula > Arcuatula senhousia. The sequence goes on from OZ020306.1 coordinate 42,706,003, forward strand.
ACTTTAAACCAAATTTTGTGTCATGTAGTTATTTAAGTGACCGCAATTTGGCAGTGAAACTTTGTAGTTGTAGTTACAACAACTGTTAGTACAACTGACTACATGTATATATGTCTGTCAGGGTTTCTTTGCTAATAGTGGTTGTGTCAAATTAGCCAGTATTATTTTAGTTTGTTTATATCTTGAAAAATAATTTCCTGTGCAGATCCAGACATTAAAGATATTATATAAACCATAAAAATCTTCATATATTTATTTTAGCCAACAACCAAACAACACCATCTTTAGGTGTCTGGATAGACTCTATATGGCCCTGGACTTGTGGTTTACATCTTACCACATGCATCTTGCTCCCAAATTGTAGTAAGAATGATTTCATATAGAATGGGTAAGTTTTGACAAAGGTCTATAACTAAGTGGTAGTGATGTTTTTTTCAAGAATACATAATGAGTATATAAAAAGGGCCTTTACAGGAATTAGGTTACCATGTTCTATATTTTCTGCATAAGTGACTTAGGTTAAATTTTGAATAAGGTTAATTCATCAGCAACTGCAGATGGTGTTGGTTGGGGTATTTAGTTTGTGGATACATCTTGTATACTGGGTGTTAAGACCTGTTTGACCTACAGGTATAGTATTAACACATGGCTTGGTCTTGTGTAGTACAAGAGGGTTCATAATGGCTACATTTTCCGATACATCTTGTTTACTGGGTGTTAAGACCTGTTTGACCTACAGGTATAGTATTAACACATGGCTTGGTCTTGTGTAGTACAAGAGGGTTCATAATGGCTACATTTTCCGTTTGAGCGACTCTGTCATAGATGTTGCCTGTATGTCAATGGGAAGCAACATGACTTGACTTTGTCTTGTGTGTTGTCGTCACGACCATTACACCTGCTAATAACAATTTTCTCAGGAACAACAAATCACAGACTAGAAAGTTGTATGGGAGGTCCCACATTACCCTTATTGATTTTAGGTCCGTCAGCCATCTTCCCATTTCCTTTCAAGACATATTTGTGCAAATTGCAGCTCGTGTATTATACCGGTAGATTCATGGTCTGTGTGGAATATTAGACTTGATATATGTGTGTATATACCACCAAGAAACAAGGGAATGTGTTTAAGCTCATACTTTAAAATATTTTGGTATAGGTGATCAGCATATATCTGCTTCTATCTTTTAATGCCCCGCCTACGAAAGTAGAAGGGCATATAGTGTTCGAATCCGTCCGTCTGCCCGTCCCAAATCCATAAATTCCTAATTCCTGCTTAATGACAATTGCCACATCAATCATATTGGTATGGTGGTGTACCTAGTGATGCTTAGCACAAATTGTGCATGCTTCGAATGCTGGATGTGAACTATATTTTCCGCATGGATGAGCACTTACAGAAGAAATGGTTGAAGTCCATTCCCGCTTACTGACAAGTGCCAAATCATCTATTTTGGTACGTAGGTGCACCTAGTCATTGTAAGACACAATGCATGCTTCAGATGCTGGCTTTGACCTATATTTTTTGCATGAATGACCACTTACAGAATAATGGTTTAAATCTATTCCTGCTAACATGCAAGTACCATAATTGACCAAAGTGGTATGGTAGGTGCATCTAGTGATGCTTAGCAAGATACATGGTTCAGATGCTGGCTGTGACCTGTTTTTTTTTGCATGTATGAGCACTCAAAACTTTGAATATTTAAACTCAATTCCTGCATAGTGACAATAATGCATAATGAGGTGAGCTTTGTAATTGATAGATTACCTACAGCTGTTTGATAAATGGGCGTTTTTCAATAAAAGTGAGATTTTAGGCACCAAAACATTTCGAAAAGAAAATTTAAGTATGTGAACTTTTTTCTTGAAACCAAACTTTCCAATATTATTACAAACAAATTCTAGAATATGCAGTATTAATGCTAACAATAACTTACTAAAAAATAAAATAAATATGGAACACTATTAAAAAATGTCCACTACGAAATGGCTATTTTAGCTAAGATTGATAATAGGAAAAAACTTAATAGAAACCTATTCTACCTGTTGATTTGGCACTGAATTTGACAACATTGATACATAAAATATAATAACTTTACTTAACCTTTCTATTGTGTTAATTATAGATTTTATTCATCATTTATTATTCAAAAAACTAAAAATTAAGAAAATTATACCCTTTCAAACACAAGTATTCTTAAGTGGACCTTTTAAATATAACTTTAACACTGCATTTATATATGCCTTGAAGGGTTTGAAATGTATCTAAATCGTTTCAAAAATAAATATTGTGTTAAGAATTAAAACACCATTTTAATATTGCGTTGCGTAGTGGACAAGTTTCGTAGTGGACAAAATTGTTTCGTAGTGGACAATGCTTCATAACTTAAGATAGAGTTAAAATTATGATATAATGATCTTGTGTACAAAATTGCATGAAAATGTGATTGAAAGTTCCTGAGAAATTAAAGGAAACTTTAAGTGTGACGGATGAAGGTAGTTTTTTGGTATATTCCTCCAATACTTGTTAAACAAAGGTGAAAAGAACTCCTCCTTAACAGGCTATATATATACATGGTATGTATTTATCAAAAATACTTTACTTAATAAAGGGGTAGACGGGCTGACCAAAAACTTTACCAGTATACATCGCAATAAAGTTGGCGGAGTGATGAAATATACAGGGTGTTTCTTATGAAAGACTGTCAACTACGAAACGATTTTGTCCACAACGAAACGATTTTGTCCATTACGAAACGTTATCGTGTTGTAGTTGACCATTTCGTAGTGGACATATTTGCCGAAAAAGTTGAAATTTTTAGTCACTTACAGTACAATCACAATTTTCTTTTTTTATTCCACGAGGGCAACAACATATTTACAAAATCACCAAATCTGGAGAATTTTAAGCATTTGCATGGTTGTACAAATTTCCGTTACCTAGTGGACAATTTCAAAAATACGGGGTATCCTCTACTTACAAAAGGCAAATATTTTTTTATATTTTTTCATTGACATCCCTGCCAGTGTAGCATTTTGTTTCTATGATGTGTAATAAGTAGATTGACATATTTTTAGAAACACGGGTTGCAATTACAGGTTTATATTGGTGACAAAATTACAATCGTTTCGTAGTGGAAGAAAGTTTGGGGACACTTAAAAAAGTGAATTTTCACATAACAAAATGAAGACAAAGAGATAAAAAATGTTGCTATAATGTATCTCTAGTATCTTGTTATGACCAGAAATGATGTGTCATTTACACTTGGATCCAAGATGAGTCACATTTTAAGTGTACTTTATCTGTTTTTATTATGGGGACATGTAAAATAGGCCAATTTATACCCTTCAAATACAGAATTTTGATAGAAAACCTTCCAAAATTGTTTTTTGTGCTGTTGTATTTTGGATATTGGTTCACAACATATTCAACAAGGTAGAAATGACACCCATATTTAGTCAGATATTCACAAGATCTTTACAGGACAAGAATTTTCACTTTTATTGAAAAAAGCCCAAATATAAAGGCGGACACTGTGTCTGTTTGGCACATTTTCTTGTTTAAGTATGTCCAAATGAAAAAGCAGAATAACGATACCAATAGCCCCAAAAGACATCTGAAAACATACTGTTGGTGCTGTTGAGATTTGTTTGCATATCATGTACATTCAGTTTAGATTCTGGATCAATTACAAAATAACGATCAGCGCTGCTCGCTGTGTTTAATTCAAAGTTTTATATTACTGTTTGTTTATACGAGTTGTTTCATGTACATTTATGGGGGTCATTTATTCAACATCTCATTTTTTATTTAGTCAAACAAATGGGAAACTGTATAACCCCGACGATTTCTAAGTACCAAATTTTAACTTTTTGTCAGAGTCAGTAGTATGTTCTTCTTTTAGTAACTGGTAATTTATTTTATTTTTTGTATGATACCTAAACAGAACTTCATACCGATTTTCATCTTTAAGGAACTGAAGAATTTCAAAAGGAATTTTTAACGAAACAATCGACGAGGGGTCCCAAGTGATCATTTTGGATAAATGTATTAGCTATAACTTCTAAGACAGCCATAGTATAAAATAGTGTTTCTTCAAAAAATAATAAATACTATGATTCCAGCTTTATTTTGTTATTTAAACTTGCGAATGTATTACATGTATTAATTTATTGAATCTAAAATATACCCATATAAATTCACTACACTTTCAATTGTGTATGGCACCTGCTCGATAGCTCTATCATCTAACATTAGCACAAGATTTAATAATTCTTCAAAACAGCCTCTCCTTAGACTCCGACAACTGTAAAGTTCCTTGCAAATTTCTTGTTCATATCCCGCGCTTCATATAATTCCGGGCATTGGTACATTATTTCCGGTTTTTCGTCAGGAATAAGTGAAATTTGTTACTTCTTTTTTAATGAAAGTTCCAGTATTAGACAGACTCGTTTAGTTTTGTCGCAACCAAAATCTCATGCACTGCACGTGTATTTGATTTCGTTGACCTTAAATGTTAGCATTTTGTAATCATAAAACTGTTAGCCGTCTTGGAAAATTGCTCGACAAAGCCTTAATTCCTTGATTGGAAGTGTTTTTACCTTGATTAAAACTTTTAATTGCACAGTCAACGTTGGTTGTCTTACAAAAAATATATCTGGAGTTGCCTTATCACGACATTTTCTGTACCCATATCGGATTTTACACGGAAAGGGCAGCATCTGAGTTGTTCGATGGCATCGAGAAAGTAAGTCACCACGACTCTTGGGTCATTGTTACTCAAACCGACGTGCAACTTTACACTTTTCCTCGGGAAAATCCATCAATTGTTCCATGTATACAAAATCCAAAAGGCTTCAGTTTGTCAAAACCGTCAACATGCCACACGAAGTTTGGGCTAGGATAGTTATATTGTCTTCGTACAAGTCGATTGGCTTTTCCTAGCATGAAGCCTTGAAGGTCTAACATCCGCATTATTAACCGGACGTCATATCTTTTCACCCTGAAATTGTAGAACATAATAAATGTATGAAATAAAACTTGTATTCTTTGCCTAAGAAAAAAGGCATTTAACCAATATTTAATGGGTAAGACTTAAACTGACATGAAAACCTCATGGATTTTCTTTTCTTTTAAAACCATGATTAATTATTTTGCTTTCGCAAAACAGCAGACAAAACAGTGTCGTGGTCTCTCTTTTACAGAAAATGTGCCTTTTTTAAATAAGTTTGTTCGTTCTATAATGAAAATATGAATACGGGGTTGAGTCTGGTATAGATCCGAGTTAGTGACTATAAGGTCATTCAGTTTATGTTTCTGTCGACTTTGATTCATTTTTGAAAGTTCTATTTAAATATACATCTAAAATATAAGATAAAATGTTGAATTTACGTTTTTAGCTCACTTGCACCGAAGTCGACGTTAGCACGGCTAGTCATCACTTGGCGTCCGTCGCCCATCCGTCCACCCGCCGTCCGGCGCTAACAATTTCACAAACTAATTGTCTATAGGACTTGGGAATTGTAAATTGTGTTCGCCATTTTGAATCGTCACGGTCTTATATCTCTTAATTGAAATTGATAAACTTATCTACCAAATCTATCCTGACAAAATGAATTAGTTATCCTACCTGAGAATAACTTGTAATCTCGTCCACATTGAATTCTGGCCAAGATTTCCCAAGTTGCTTAAAATTTCTTCTTCTATACATTCTATAACTTCTAAAATACTAGTAGGTTTCTTCTGAGATTCATCGTTTTTATCAGTCATTTTAAATGCACTAAACTAATGATTTTCGTGTGCTTGCGCGCAAGAACATTCTTTATTTCTCTTTGAAAATTATTGTTTCATTAAGTTTCCTATCTGGGTTTGTTTACTGCGGATCATCTTATAATGGCGCTAATAATATGTAGTAGCTGTGAACTCCGAGATATGAACTCTGAAATCAAAAGTCGGAACTTTGAACTCAGAAGTCGGAGATCCGAAATCAGGTGTCAAAACTTTAAAATCAGAAGTCGGAACTCTGAAATGAGAAATCGGAACCCCGAACTCAGAAGTCTGAAGTAAGAAGATAGCTATCGCTTTCCGTATAATTATGTTGCTTCAAATCTGTTGAGAGTAAACGAATATTTTCATTTGTTGTTTTGTTTTTTTTTTTTCACTATAATCGCGTCACACGTCACTCGTGTGTTTTATCAAATATGATATCGATAAAAGGGCGATAATCAGATAAAGAATACCATACACTTGTGAAGTTGGCAACCGGCTCACTACTGTTCAGATAGATCATCAGATAACAGCGGGGTACCAGCCTATAGACTTGTATATTAGATACATGCACATGCAGGTCTTAGACTATGAGAATATAAAGTTACACCCCAGTTCTATTGTTTAAAGTCGAACTTTCATTTTCAGAAATTAATAGGCTAAATTCACAATGGCAAAAACAGGGGTTTCCAGATACCCCTGCTTTTGCGCTTGTAAACGCACCTCATGTTCATAGAACAAAAGAGCTTCTCACACAAAGAAACTTCTGTAATAGGGGCATCTGAGAAGGAAATGAAAACAGTTCACTCTATAAGGTTTAAATCAATTCTAATTTAAAAGTAGAAAAAAAAACAAACAAAAAAAACAGACAAATAAAACAAAACATTTAAAAAAAATGAAAATAAACAAACAAAACAAAGCAAGAATATGTCCAATAGACATAATGCCGATATTTCGCAACATAAGAAACGGACGAAAAACACACAGACGGACAGACGGACGGACGAACAAATGTATCTGACAACTGTATGTCCCAATAACTTTCGTAGATGGGGCATCAAAATGGGTCAAGGATAGAAATGACCGGATTTTGTTAAACAGGGAGTAGGTAGACAATAGACCTGAAATTAATTCAACGGTATGGAACCCATGCTGATTACCAAATATCAAAAGGATGTTATAAGAGGTTGCTGAGAAAACTGTTAAGAAAATTGTCCATAATTGATTTATGCAAAAAAAAAAATAAGTAAGTCGGCAAACAGGAAGTAGACGAGAGAAGGACTCTTAATCGACCCCCACGCTAAGGGACATCGTACTGCACAAAATATAAAATTAAAATGAAATACATTTTCTTCAGATATGCAATTTTCTCAACTAAAATTACCTGCTCTCAGAAATTAATGATATTCAAAGGGACAACAGCCAAAGCGCATTCGTCTTCCCTGATGGTCATATAAACTAAAAAGATAATTTTTTAAACATGTCAGATAATGAAAAGTTTGTGTTTCTTTTTACAAATGAAGATATTGTATTTTATACAGCCAAAATCTGCTATGAAATTTTAATTAAAAGAAAATGTATTTTATATGCAAGATAAGTTTTAAAACTTGTAAACTTGTAGTCCTAGTTAGATTTTATGTACATAAACTGTTTTATAGTCTCTCATAACTCTGTAGAGAGTGGCTCTTTTTAAATGTAATATTGTATTTTATTGTATATGAGATTTATGTTTTAAGAGGCGAGACTTTAATAAAATATTGTTGTTGTTGTTGTTGTATAAAAACTGAATGAATCTTAAAGATATTCAGTTGAGAAGTGTTCACTGTTTCAATTAGCATGATAAAAAGTCATCAGTTATTTGCAAAGTAATTAATCTGTTTAACAAGTTGATTAATCTGTTTTAATCCTAAAAACATCTCAGTTGCTTAATATCTTTAATTAAAGAGGCCCCTGTGTGAGGAAGAAAAAATTCAGAAATATGTCTACTAAATCAGTTTGATAATTAAAGCCACATTTTATTGCTCTTTATAAAAAAATTGTAATCTAGTTTTGTTCTGAGTTTACTGGGATGTAAGCTAGTTATACTATTCGGTATACGATGTTTCTGGATAAGAAACCCACTCGGACCTCCGGTCCTCGGGGTTTCTTATGCAGAAACACCTTTACCTCATGATATAACTATTACATATCGTATAATGCACACGAGACCATCTCAATGACGTCACTGGGCTGTTTTTTGAAATCAGAAAATGCCAAATATCAATATTTACATGAATGATTTTTTTTAAATGGGATACTTGTTTAACCAAGTCCTTGTTTATAAGCTATTATTATTTTTTTCTCTACACATTCATATATCTCACTTAAGTAGAAAGGGAATTTATTAAAAATTATCGGAGCCAATTTAAATTTCATTTTTTTAAATTAACAATTTTCAAATGAAATAGATCGATGATCACTTGAGCTATTCATAAACAGTAATTTGTTGTATTTTGCCTTCTAGGTAAATGATGAAGAAACAATATTGTCAAGGATCAAGGAATTAAAACCAGAAAACTTGGAAGACAAGTTCTGCATTATATATTTCAATTTACGCAACCTAGAAAAATATAAAGAGTTTATTAAACCATGCATCACTGGAAGAGAGAGAACCATTTTTTTTCAATGTTCAAGTCACCTTGTAAGAAAAAATGATGACGTATCTAAAGTACCAAATCATAAAGTAATGTTGGTATTCATCGAAAAGAACAAAAATGATATTATACTAGAAGAGTCCATAAAGCATGGGTTGAGGTTATTAACTGTCAAAGCATGTCGTAAAATGAATGGTAAGTAATGATCAATAACCCGATGTTATGTCAAAATCTTCAGAAAAGGTTACTAGTAAATGAATTAAAATCTTCAAAAAATACAAGGCATTGAATGTTTATGAAATGTTCATTTTAATATACACATGTATGCAACAAATGCACAAAAACAGAACACTTTGATAAAACTACGCCTTTTCCTTCACATATGAATAATTTAAGTAACCTGAGGCTTGTTTATGAATAACGTTTCAACGCTTCAACATACGTTAGTATCAATATCAGTGTTAATTGTAAAACAAATATAGAATTCGTATATTTTCGATTAAATAACACATTTAATTTACGTTCGATATTAGCTTAATCATAAAATTATTCGACATCCTAAATCTAAGTTTTCAAATATGTTGAACCCTGTGGAATTCAATTTTTATATCTACTACATATTTATCTTCTTTGGTTTTAAAAACTTTCGGCTTGTACGTCTCTGTTGAGCTATTTATCTTCAACGAAACACCTGTGGACGTACAGCTTGGAACGTACTGGTTTTGTTGTTATATTTTTTTCCTATGTATGTCCTTACATTTTTTTGTCGAAACAGAGGCTTTTTTTTCGCTTCTTAAAAAAATACTTGTGTTCATCAAAACTTAGGTTTAGACTACCTAGAGGCGGTTGCAATCAAACTATAAGCTTAATATAGCTATAGACTTTTACATTACCTATATATACCCTTTTTCAGCTGAAGTATTTGTTATCTACACTGGGGATATAGGCTCTGAAAACCTGACCCCTGGACTATACTGTAACCCACAAATAACAACCATAACTAAACATCCTGAGCTAATGGAGCTAGAGGCAGACAATAGAGTGATTACCTGTAATACTTCTTTGACATATACACAACAAGGGAAAATTGCTGAATTTATCGCTTAGTCCGATGAAATGGAATGTAAACAGTACGTTATTCGATGAATTTCAGAAGAATTTATACATTTACTTATATAAAATGTCTTTGTATTTACATGTTTATAAAAGGATGTCTTCTTGCCTCGTTGAAATCTCGTTCGGAAATAACTTTAGAATAATTCAAAATTTATGGACAATGACAATGGATTTAAAAATATGCAATGCATATCATACGAATTTGATATGAATCTTAATCAAGTAGTTTTGCAGTAATCGCTATTTAAAAATATATGTATATATTGCTGGTGGAATCAGGTAAGATTTAAAAAAATAGGGGTAGGGATGAAAAAAGTCATCTCATGAAAATAATATTCACTAGTCATTCATTTTTAATTCCTAAAACACTTGATTAGATATTTTTGCAATAAGAAACCACAACCCAAATGAAGTTTTAACCGTCAGCTGCAAGAAAATTGAAAAAATCTGCATATTTGGGGAATCTTGAAATGGCAACAAATTCCCCAAAATGCACGAAAATGGGACAAAACTTCTTAAAGCCACACGTACATATGATTTTAAGCTCACATGGACAAATGGACGAAGGTCCATGTGAGCTAATGCAATCCTTTGCGTCCGTCGTCGTCGTATGTTGTCTGTCCCCTATTTACTACCTATTATAAAAAAAAACATTCTGGGATACTGAGATAAGGTCGTTTGTTTCCGTCGTTTCTATATTTACCAAATCTCTTTGCAATGTACATACTTTCACTTTTCACACTGTGGCTATAATCGGATTCTCAATCTTCGGATTTCCAATCAAGACAATATGGCCGCGACCAGTAGTTTTATGTGTTCCGCTTCGGATTATATTTTAGTCAGTGTAGCATATTTTCCGTAGCTTTAGCGTAACGGATATTGGATTTTGGATTGCGAAAATTTACTTAATTGAATAAAGTTTTAAAGGACAAAAATACTATACGGACACCAAAAATAAGTTAAATCTTGCAAAAAAGTAGTACACATCATCTACCATATCTACGTTTTTCATGCTTTTATGTGGCGGTGTTTTAAAGCAACAATGCAATTCAAGCGAACACGGCGTAGTTACCATATCAGGTCTTGCACATGTTTAAGCGTACTTTCTTATAAAGTTTTAGACTGCAAAGTGTTAACTCATTGAATAAAGTTTATTATGACCCCCTATTATCACAGACAGAAATAATGCTTAAATGCTTAAGCAAAATAGGTCAATCAGACACACACAATGTATTTATTGATTGTTAGAAAATGACGAAATAGCCACAGTCTTGATCTAGGTCATTTTAATTAGGATAAATAAGTTTATCTATTTCTCACAAAGCTATTGCGGGATCCGGAAAAATAAATTATTTGTCACAAGTTATACACGGCCAGGACCCTACGTCACACGCAAGGATACCGTTTCCAGTTTTTACCGAGATTTTGGTCCGCCTCAAGGTAAGTTGACACTTGGTTCTAAATGATAACAAATATTTACAGGAATTAAAACTTTCTAGTGCATTTGGTGGCACCAAACTCCAGCTACTCTATCGCTATAGACGGCCTCTTAAATGTGCTTTGTTCTATGCAAACACCTCTGTACAGTTCAGAAATCGAGCAAGGATACAGTTTGCATTTTATGCCGATTTTTATTAAGCTGATGCTTTTTCCATAGTACAAAGATATTTGCAGTGTATATTTTGTTGCAAACCCACCAGAATGAAAATGCATGAGCAAAGGTCTTCTTTTGCATGTAAACAAGGTCTTATGTAAATTACAAATGGCAAAGTCTTAAAATGATACCGTTCACACCCGATCAATTCACGGATACCGTTTGCATTGTAAATGCATATTTTTAAAAAGTATATATAAAACTCTTTATCCTGCACTTTATCGAACTTCAAACCCCCTTAAATAAAAATGCTAAAATACCAATGTAGCTTAAACATATTTATAATCTATTTTCATCTTTCAAAGTTTAACAGTGCATGCGTACCAAGTTCCTGTTGAAATTCATATCGGAGTTGCTAGAATTGGCTACTTAATTCTGGTCGGACTGCTCAAATCATAAATTAATTGAGATGCACTTAAAAGTGTACGTGGCATAACTGAACACCATAACAACTGAAAAGGTTCGTGGTTCGGTATCCGTTTGATATGAAAAATTAATTAACCAATTTTCCAACCGACATTATATGCAATAGTCTACCTAAGAAACAAAACATTGTTGGCTGCGTATTTTTAACATTAATTTACCAACGATTCTTAGAAATACAGGGCAGAGCTGGGACTGACAGGAAGTGAAGGATTAATTTCGGCAGGGGGTCTGGTGCTGCTCAAGGCCTTCAGTAGGTCCAGGAAAGCGAATCCCCGGAAGCTTTAGGGAGATAGCGTTATGAGCATCATACTAGACCAGTCCTGAATTATATCAGTTGTCAGTTTCAGTCCCAAAATCTTAATTTTTTTATTGAACGGGACCAATATCCAACAAGAACTTTGACTTGCTAGATTAGATAAACTAGATTTACCCGACAAGGCCCGGAAGGGTATAGGTCCGCAGCAGCGTTAAGCTTGTCAATTAAAGTCTACTAAAAAGCGTACAGAAACCTGACATCGGGTATGGCCCGACTTAGTCCACAAAGCGACTTCGGATTTGATCCCCAGGTTGTTGAATGGGGCAGCCCTGTCAAAATAAATGCCGTTGTCGTCAGGCTATAATGCGGAAAACCTGACCGCAAACCATAGTGGGCCAACGTGTGCGAAGAGTGCCAAGTTTCATGCACGTAAAAGACCCCTTTGGACCGCCCAGTAGTGCACCACATGACAAAGACTAAATTTTTCGCCCCTCTCCACCTCTCCACTTCTTCAAAATTTACTGTTCCTTTGTTTTCCACCCCTCCACATATTTCATTTCTTATCATCATTTCATGTTCATTTTATCATCCATTTCATGTTCATCGCCTCCAAATTACCTTTTTAGCGTTACAAGGGCGTAAAACACCAACTCGCTCACTCATTCATCCTAAAAATCTTACACCACTAAATATCCACTAATTGTAAACTTGAGAAATGTCACATAACCGAAGGTAATTAAACAATTCTCAGCTTAAAACGCTTTCTATGTCAATGTCAATATCCCCAAGTATATGCAGAAGGGCTATCGAAGACAAACGATCTTTACCATTTAAGAACTAAGCAATATGTTTGCTCAACCTGCAACAAAGTCTTCGCCTCCAAGCCTGAACTAAACAGAAACTAAAGAATAGAAATGGTTTCCTCTTATATCATATATAATCTATGATATTTCATATACGTGATGTTTGTAGTACCATTATACCATATGAAATTTGACCAATTGAGTGAACTGATCATCACATTTAAATTCAACAAACGATTCCAGCGGCCTGGCTCTATTAAGCCTACTCTTTCGGTCCATACAAAGGTTTTGAGAATCGTTGGTAAATTATCATGTTCCCCCAACACGCGGGGCAACAATGTTTTGTTCCCTTGGAAGACTATTGCAAATAAAGGTAATAACAAAACTACCGAACTTGAATGATCAATCTCATAGTCCAGAGAAAATGACAAAAACGAATCAGTCATACCGGAGAACTGGTGGATCGCAATGGTCCTGACTTGGTACAGGCATTTCAAACGAAATGGTGGGTTAAACCAGGTTTTATGGCGCCAAACCTCCCTCTTCCATTGCGATCTTAGGATCCGGTAATGACCATAGAACACAACATAGTTGTGAGACACAATAGGGATATTGAGGTGATCATCTCAGTACAGCACACCAGTCAAACACTAATTAAAACAATTAACTATCATATCTTTTAACTCGATTTTGAACTTTTCTACTAGTGGCTGATAACGAAGAAAGAATTTTTTTAGTGATCGTATGAGACGTATTTTCTTATAGCCCTGCTTCAAAAGTCGGTCACAAAGAAACCGGTGTCTGATCAAAAAATCTGTGAAATGTGTGCAAGCTCTGGCATATCGAATAAGTTGAGAAATATAAACACCGTATGCAGGAGAAGTAGGTATATTGCTCTGTAGATTAGGAAAATTAATAATTTGAAAATTAAAATCGTCTCGTTTATCGTAAATTTTTGTACTGAGATGACCACCTGGGTCAAATTCGAGGTGCAAATCCAAGAAAGACGTGAAGCAATTAGATTCGGTGGTCTCTTTAATCTCCAAATGATATCGGTCGGGAAATCGGTTCATGAAATGTTCACAACTAACGAGGATCGAACCATTAATCTTGACAGATGTTTGAGGGGGGCTTAGTTATGCCACGTACACTATCAAATACATCTCATATAATCTATGATATTGGCAGTTCGACCAGAAGAAGCCAATTCAAGCATTTCTGATATGAAATAGGTAGGGGAAATGGTACATATGCACATTTTTATTTTTGAGAGATGAAAAATTAATTCTGTTAAAGTAACATTGATATTTCAATATTTTATTTAAGGGGAATTTGAAGTTCGATAAAGTGCAGGATAAAGGGTTATATATTATGCATTTACAATGCAAACGGTATCCGTGAATTGATCGGGTGTGGACGGTATCATTTTAAGACTTTGCCATTTGTATTTTACATAAGACCTTGTTTACATGCAAAAGAAGACCTTTGCTCATACATTTTCATTCTGGTGGGTTTGCAACAAAATATACACTGCAAATATCTTTGTACTATGGAAAAAGCATCAGCTTAATAAAAATCGGCATAAAATGCAAACTGTATCCTTGCTCGATTTCTGAACTGTACAGAGGTGTTTGCATAGAACAAAGCACATTTAAGAGGCCGTCTATAGCGATAAAGTAGCTGGAGTTTGGTGCCACCAAATGCACTAGAAAGTTTTCCTGTATATATTTGTTATCATGTAGAACCAAGTGTCAACTTACCTTGAGGCGGACCAAAATCTCGGTAAAAACTGGAAACGGTATCCTTGCGTGTGACATAGGGTCCTGGCCGTGAGTTATAGGCTGTTCAAAAATGTTATCATTGCTTGATAATTTTGTCGATTCACCACACAACGAGACCAAGGTCGCCACAACTACAAACATGTCAGAAGAAAATAACATGGAGTGCAACGTTCAACTGTACAAGTTTGTTTTAGTCTCTATCATAAAGGGAGGGACAATGTTTGAATAGGTTACAATCAAAAATATTTGAGCAGTGGCGTATCCGGGAGGAGGGGGTGGTCCGAGGTTGGAATTTTCCTCCTTTCCGCCAAAAATTTCGCAAGTAACGTGTAGTTTTTCTGCAAAATTTGTCTGGAACCACCCCATTTCGTCCTTCGTCAACAGTGGACTTTATGTGGACCAGCCCCTTTCAAAAATTTCTGGATCTGGCCCTGTTTGAGTTATAATATAATTTATTGCTATTAGACGTAAAAATTCTAAAGGCATACATGTACATTACAAATTTTCATAAAGAGATCTACATTGGGTTTAAACTTATTTTATATAATATTATATACTTCGAAATCATAGGCTGATCTGACAAATGATAATCATTAAAGAAGACGATAAATAGATGTGGAATAATTGTACACGACACAACCAACATAAAGAAACGGGAATTTAAAAAATCACAATGGAAAACAGTCAGCAATCTTCAACATGACCATAGGTCGCTGCTCGCCGTCTTGCATTGGCCCATGACTAAAAATACAAAAAAGGTGAGTCCGGTTTCCTTTTAGGTCACACACTTAGAAAAAGTCAAAATAATAATGTACGATTTTTTTAACATCTTCGCATGCTTTGAATGCAACTAAATGTTGAAAATAATAATATTATAAAAATGAAAATTGTAAAAATTTTAGGCAAAAAAATAAATGTTTGATATTCGTCTTCGGTATTCCCAGAATTCCGGTGGTAGCTTTTGTTCTCAGAATAATTTAAAGATTGAAACCTTTTTAAACTTCAACATTTAGCTGATTTATAAACAACATACTGTGAAATATTCGATCCAATGGAGACATTTGTAGAGCTCGATGAGCTGAAGGTTTCAGCAAGCAACAGGTTTTCTCTATCTGCAATAGTTTCCTTCTATAGGCCAAAACATGAAAACGTTAATTTTTACATTTAAAGGAAAATGACCTCTATAAGGGGTCATCTGACATCTTCGATCCAAGGGAGAATATGTAGAGCTTAATGATCTGAAGGTTAAAGCAAGCAACAGATTTTCCTTATCTGCAATAGTTTTCATTCTAAAGACCAAAACACGAAAAAATACTATGTTTTATATTTAGGACCATAACCCCTATAAGGGGTCATTTGACACCTTCGACCCAATAGAGACTTTTTTTTAAACAGCTGAAGATTTTAGCAAGCATCAGCTTTTCTCTATCTGCAATAGTCTTTATTCTACAGAGCAAAATCATGAAAAAAATGCTATTTTTGACGTTTTAAGGACCATAACCTCTAAAGGGGGTCATCTGACAGCTTTGACTCAATTGAGACTTTGTAAAGCTTTTGGTGCTGAAAAAGAGAGGTTGCATCTCTATCTCTTACACTTTTTGATTTGCAAGTCAAAAAAAAGTAGTCTGAACCCCCGGTCTATTTTTAGCAACGGCGGCCATGTTTTTTTTATGGATCAAAAATTGATAATTCTACTTAAAAGGGACATTGAATTTGTTGTCATACTTCAATGTGCATGAAGGAAGCAAAGGTGTACCAAAGGGGTAATCAGTATCATAAAACCGTGAAGACAAAGACAAAACCGGCAGACAAAAATCATCACAACAAAACAAACCACATAACAACATAAAACACAAACACACATAACAACAAAACCGCGTCCAGCAACGTGAACTCAAGTCGAAACGAGAGTGAACTCAGGTGCACCGGAAGAGCTATAGCACACCCGTCACGTTGCCAAAGATCGATTATGTGTTGGTCAAATCCGGAAAGGATGACATTACAAAACTCTATGTCAAACCAACATATGTGCTCATCTGAGAGATAGAAATCCCGTATTTGTATACAAGCACATGATGTCGTCCGTAAAATTTCTTGAGTGATGACAACAACCTGGGAGCAACGTACCCCTGTGTTAACAATTTGCTTGTCAGCCGTGTGGCTCTATCAAGGACGTCGTTGTACTCCCCGCATGCTCTGGAATAGCGAATCAATTGTGATACGTAAACTCCATATGCTGGAGCGGACGGAATGTTGCTACACAGAAAGGGAAAGTTAACTATTGGAAAGTTGAAGTCATCACGTTTGTCATAGAGCTTTGTACAAAGCCTTCCTTGTGTGTCAATTTCGAGAAATAGATCCAAATATGAAGCAGACCTCCTAGAATCTGTAGTGTCCTTTACCTCAAGTTCCTTCAGATATATGTGATGTAAATAGTCACCAAATCGAGGATTGTTTAGTGAAAGACATCATCAATATAACGAAATGTGAGATTGAAGGATAAAGCAAGTTTGTGGTCCTTTTTGTCTAGAAGTGATTGTAAGAAGTCTGCTTCATATGAATGAAGAAACAAATCGGCAAGCAATGGTGCACAATTTGTGCCCATTGGGATACCTATTGTTTGCTGAAAAACACGTCCACCAAACTGTACAAATATGTTGTCGATTAGAAAGTTGAGCATTTCTATTATTTGATCTTCTGTAAATTTGTTTTTCTTGCTAGACTCTTGGATGACAAAGTAAGTCTGTTTATACCCGACTACCAAATACTTGTACCTGCGTTTTCCAGTCTTTTTGATAAAGCTACGTTTAATCAGCTGTGCCAAACGAGATTTTAATTATGAATGTGGAATTGAAGTATATAATGTAGAGAAATCAAACGTTTTAGTGCTATTACATGATGAAAATGACTTAGAATGGAGATTTTCCATCAGTTCTTTAGAATTTTTGAGAATCCACATTTGATTGACGCCATTTCTAGAGTATAACAACAATCAAAATACTTTTGAAGGCTTGATTTTATTGCCGTCAATATTGATGTTAACAAAACTGAAAGAGGCTTAGTTGTACATTTGGATGACCCAGCAATAAATCGTTGCTTGTAAAGAGTTTTATGTAACTTTGGAATCCAATACAAGGATGGAACGTCATCGTTCTTTTTGTCAACAGAAATGCCAAAGGAAGAAATGACAGAATTATGAATGTTGATTATTTCCTCCTTTGACAGTGTTGTTGCTGTATATGTGGTGCTTTTGCTAGTACAACCAAACCCTAATTCAGCTGTTCAACAATCAATATAGTGTCGTTTGCATACGAAAATGATGTTGTTAGGCGCTTTATCAGCAGGTACGACAACATATTTGTCATGTAAGGCAAACAAAGTCTTCGCAACATCAGGGTTGTTGAAAATAGACGTTGCCTTGGTGCTCATCGAGCCTTTCAAAGAGTTAATCCTTTTCAAAACCAACGACCTCACAGACTTTACCCACTCAGAAAGAACGTCGCTTTCTTTTTCATGTTCTTTTTTGGCCCATTTTCTGGCATAGTCTTCAACTGAATCCATAATTGTTTTGAAATTATGGTTCCAGTTGATTGCTCTAGGCTCACGATATTTTGGTCTTTTGGCCAAAACATCGCGGAGTTGGTCATTTTCCACTATGTTGAGGTCCCCGGTAATGACGTGGCCAGAGGGACTATATTTGAATGTGGATTTGTCACAAGAACAGTCTGGTGGTTTTGCCTTGAGGTCGTTGATTTGGTAATCCCGCAAAACTTGTTTGTAGTTAAATACCTTAGGTGCAATGGTGGAAGTATAGGAATACATGTAAGAAATGACGGGAACACTTTTGTCTTTGAAATAAGGAGGGATATGTTCTGTAACAGATTTATGGTGTAAAATGTTTCCTAAATTTATGGCATCAAGACCTTTGTTTAAAAATGGAAGAGAAATGAAAGAGCGATTGTCCTTGTTGTTTTTGTATGGAACACCGACTGGTTTGAATAATCGGTTGTATCCAATGTCAAGAACAATGGCTGTAAGACGGTACAGGTTGGATTTCATGAGTGTTATAATGTTGCAAACCGGAAGTAGCATTTTGTAATTCAATCCAAGAATCCCCCGAAGACCAGCTTCATCTGTGTTATGGCATTAAAAACTTGATTTTGAAAATGATTTTTATACCATATAATTTTTTTAAAGTTTTTGTGCGCAATTTAAGGTTTATTCGAAATTTTTTCAGGGACTTTAAAAAAAAACACCATAACAACGGATTTCAATATGGCGACGTGTTTAAATGACGACAGACTAAAACATTACTGAATGACGTGACCTATAACAACATGACACCATGTCAACGTAATCAATATGGGAATGAATAACAGAAAATACACAAATAACAGAATGTTTATAAACGAATAATAAGGCAATGTGATCATAAATAAGCCGTGCACTGATTTAGCTAATCTCAGCCTATGAAAAAAAAACCAAAAAGATGGGTTGCGATAAGACCCTTTTTCAGCCCACCGCGAAAGTCAAAATTAAAATTATGTAAATTCTATCACAAAATGTCTTGTTGGAAAGGTTATTTTTTTCTATTTGTTGAAAACAAACATCTGTAGATAAAATCTTATTTTATTCTTTAGTAAATGGTGCTTGAAATGAACCACCACAAATGATTTGAACATTGTGCCTATGGGAAAATGGCACAATGAGAGATATATATCCTTCCCGGAAGTAAAGCCTTGCACGCGGAACCAGCTCTATTTTATATTCAAAAACTTGTATTACTAAAACACATCTTTTGTGAAAGTTTCAATTAGGTTCCGCGTGCAAGGCATACTGAAAATTTAAAAAGACTATATTTTTTGAAGTTGTAATCAGTAGTTAAAAATGTGCAAAATCTCTCCGTTTTCTTCGTTTTTCTTGAGTTAAGCGGTCATTTCGATTTCATGATTGTTGTTTTAAGTGATATCTATATACATGTATATATGATGAACCTTTTATAGAATTGTAAACACTGGTATCAAGTATATTAGCATAAAATTTTAATTTATTGAAGCCCTACCTTGAAATTTTCTGTAAATCAAGACGAACTTTTCATTCAAAATGGGTCAGTTTTGAACCAGATTATCGAAGCTGTGTTTGTGTTAAAGTATTTAAAAGTTGTCTTTTACAACAGTACAATCATTATGTTACAAAATAAGATATGAAGTAACAGGCTTTGAAATACTCTTTTTTCGACTATAGATGGGAAAAAATAGGGCCTTATCGCAACCCATCCTTTAAAAATGAAGAAAAGGGTCCTATCTCACATGCTGAGATGTATCCTTGGAAGTTTTCAATCCTGCGAGATATCCTCGAACCCTCATGCTATTATTTTCCACCAGGTTTCTAAATCGATCTCCTGATGTCAATACGGCGAGAATTAAACACCGACACCGAAAATCTTCAAACCCTGCCTGAATGAATGTTGACATTTGTTTGTTGTCTACTGACGCCCGAAATTCTCTGACAGGGAAATAACGTCATGAAGAAGTAAATTCGTCCCCGCTTAGTGTTGACAACAGATATTTGGACGGTATTTGCGCAAATTGATTTTAAGTTTGCACAATTACTGATCCAAGGTATATTTTAACAAAAATGCAAATGCCATGCATGGTTGTTCGGTGTGATTAAAATCTTAGACTAAAATAAGAGAATGGACTTTTAATAATTGACAATAAAAACAAACCAACAAAAAACACACAATAAAGAACAAAGTATAAAATGAGAGTGAATATGTATTTTTTGTGAAAGCCAACCGTTTATTAATATTTTCGCTGTCGGAATGGCAATTTCCTTACAGTTTGTGTACGTCCTGTTTGTTCTGTTTTTAGTCTCTTTCTTATTGAAATGAACTTTTATCGATTCGATTTATACTGTGTGTAAGATTATGTTTGTTTTTAGGGATACTTAAAAATCTTAACAAAAATCTTAAGATTTACACTTAAGAGTACATTTCAATAAATCTAAAGTGGTGTTCACAAAAGTACTCGTAAGATCTTTTTTAAACTTAAGAGTTTCGGACTTTCGTTAAATTCTTAAGTGCGACCGTACGAGTAATTTTGCAAAGCAACGTACTCTCACTTTTCATTATGGCGCAGCCATTAAAAGCGTCTGGATGATCGAGACTAACTCTCACTTTCGTTTTGGATGCGCACCTGTCGTTTCCGGTATTCTATTTGCAAATGGTGGCAATGAAATTTGACAACACATGTACGCTTATGTTTCATTGAGGTAAAGCATGACTACAACAACTATACTTGTTTTTGTTAAGTCTTCGATTTAATAAGCAAATCTAGAATAATTATGTACCTTACGTAAATCTACAGCATCGAACATGAACACAAGAGGCAATACAGTGCACAGCTGATTATCGAGTTGCTTGAATTCACGCTCGGGTGAGATTTGTTAAGACCGGCTTTATGTATCATAAATGTACCCTTGTATAATTCGGTACTTCTTGATATATGAGGCTAACTTGATTTTTTAAACATTATTGGAAATGGAATAAGATTTACGGGAACTGAAGGAGTCATCTGCTCATTTTTAGGTCAGTGAAATATATATTATGGAAGTTAGTATTAGGAAAAGAAAGCCAAACTTGACTGAGGCAGAGCTTTCAGCACTCGCAGAGGGCGTTGCCAAAAGTATAAACGCCATTACATCACTTACAAATGATACAAAGAACAAGTTCTGGGCCCCTATAACTCAGAGGTACGTATATTGTTCACACACATCCACTTAGGCCAAATACAAAAATATGTGTGTTTCCGATTTCCCTACCGTCACACATCCATAGTTTTTGGTGCCAACCCTAGCCTTTTTATTGCCATTTTTTTCAAAAGCACTGTTTAATTTGAAATCTACTTCCCATTAGCTCAAGGTAAAAAATTGGAAGTACTTTTCCTCGAATATTTACATTTTTGAAGATAAAGTTAAAAAATTACGACGATTAAGGGGATTAAGCTCTATAAGGAGTCGTTCCACAACTTCAACTCAATGAAGAATTTTGTATAGCGTTTGGTGCTGAAGATGATAGATTGCTTCGGATTTTCTTTATCTCTCATACTTTTTCGAGCTTTAAGCTATAAACTATAGTCTAACACACCCTGTTCTAATTAAGTAAAGGCGGCAATGTTAAAAATGTCGGCGTGCACAAATTTTACAAACTTTGTAGATGATATCCTATAGATTGAGTGTAAAATGTTTGAACGAAATCCCCTGTTATTCCAGAGCATGTGGGGAGTACAACGACTTCCTTGAGAGAGGTACACGGCTGACAAGCAAATTGTTAACACAGGGGTACGTTGCTCCCAGGTTGTTGTCATCACTCAAGAAATTTTACGGACGACATCATGTGCTTGTTTACAAATACGGGATTTCTATCTCTCAGATGAGCACAGATGTTGGTTTGACATAAGAGTTTTGTAATGTCATCCTTTCCGGATTTGACCAACACTTAATCGATCTTTGGCAACGTGACGGGTGTGCTATAGCAAGCAGGAACTGCTTACTATTCCGGAGCACCTGAGTTCACTCTCGTTTCGACTTGAGTTCACGTTGCTGAATGCGGTTTTGTTGTTATGTATGTGTGTGTTTTATGTTGTTATGTGGTTTGTTTTGTTGTGATGAGTTTTTGTCTGCCGGTTTTGTCTTTGTCTTTACGGTTTTATGATACTCATTACCCCTTTGGTACACCTTTGCTTTTTTCCCCTCAGAGGCTTTAGAGAAGATGATCTTTGACGAAAAATAACGAACGACAGACGCCTATAAGTGATATAATAGCTCATTTGACCCTTCTGGCTAAAAACGACATATTATAATCGAACCGACATCAGCAACGTGAACTCATGTTGATCAAAACAATTGTGAACTTGGATGCTCTGGAAGAGCTAGCAGTTCTTGTTTTCTATAGCACATCCGTCATATTGCCAACCGATCGAATTCCGGTAAAGGTGGACAATACTAAACCTCTGTGTCAAACAAACACCTACGCTCATCTTACAAATGGAAATCCCGTGTTCAACTACAAACACATTATGTCTCCTGTAAAAGTCATTAAGTTACGAAAACAACCGGAGGGCAACATAACCATGTGTTAGCAGTTGGCCTCTCGGATGTGATGCTCTATAAAGAAAATCAAGTTATTCCCCATTAGATGGAGCGGAGGGATTAGGAAAATAAATGTTTAGCATAGTTTTTCATTGCTTATTAATTGAGTTGTATCATTTTTATTGGTAATGGGCGTTGTCCCATGTGGTAAATGATCTGTAATTCGGAAGACGAACAAAGATGCATCAAAATAAGTCTATCAGCCAACCCCCAAAAATAGCATTTTGAATGTCTACCCCGGGGAACAGCAGTTTTTCGGTAGTTTAGTATAGTTAAGCGTCTAAACTTTCAAATTTACCTTGTTATTCCGGACAAACAGTGTCCAAACAGGGTATAATATGCGCCATTTTGAATACACCCATTTTGACAGACACAAATCATGTTGAAAGCATTGAATTCATATTGCTGTCAATTGTTTACAATGCGATTGAATATAATTTTGTAAGGTATTATGTAATCTGTAAAAAAAATATGGCGTAATTTTTTACCGATAAGTATCGATGACGTACCGATATCGGGACTCTTTTAAACACTCTATATACGTGGCATTTTTGCTTCATTTTTTGCAATTTTTCGTTGCTGTAGTCATATTTGCAATGTATGTTTGCTTTTAATGACCATAAATTGTTTTTTGATATGTATTCTGATCTTAACAATCGATGGTTATTTAGATAGTTAAACCAATGGGCAGATAATCGAGCCTCAAGACTTCCTATGCATATTTGAGCTAAAATCTCTGTGCAGAAACGATGCATTAAACATTCTTTTACATGGTATTTTTTCGCTGAAAAATATCTTTTTGTTCAAACAAAACACATCGATATAATAATCAAAAATGCCTTTTTAGTAAAAAAAAGGGGGGTCTATGTAGATGGTTTTAAAGTTTTACTTATCACAATGTTTTGTTCTTTTATATGAAATAAAATGCACAAAACAGTTCAAACATGTAAAAATAGTAACATTTAATATTATGAACAACACTAAAGGCTTATTTTCCTTGTTTACTTTGATGTGCAATATGCAAATTTTAGTGTGATTGTTAATGCCAGTTCTGAAAAAAAAAAACGATTAACCCATCTCTCCTTTGAAGAGGAAGGTTGGCACCATAAAACACGGTTGTACAAAATCAGGACCATTGTGATGTTCAATTTTCTTGTATGTCATTGCATTTTGGGACTTTTTTTCTTCAATATATGAAACTGATCATCCCAGTTCGGTAGTTTTGTTGTTACCTAAATTATATGAGTTTATTAGAGAGAAAATATTATGTACACCTTATGTCTTCAGAATAAATGTATACCTTTTGATATACAAATCGCTTATAATTTACATTTTAGTACTTTAAAGTATGCAATTTGGTATATGTGTATGCCTGTCTTTTTAATATTCAGACTGCAATGTCAGATTGTAACCATAAGCGTCATTTGTTAGCGATGCATTTGCCTTTTTTTCAATTTAGATAATTTTTGTTGAAACAAATTTTTATTACAAGGAGGTCCAGATATCAAAGATTAGGGATGAGCCATGGTTAAACATGTACTTTTCACATCTATCTGTGCGTAAATCTACGTTTTCTTGAGTCATTTTACACAATACTAACTAAATTTATTGCACACAGTTTTATGATATGACTATATTAATGAACATCAAGATATGTATACATAAAATGGTATGCATATTTGGTGAAAATAATTGTTGGAAACCTAAAATGTTTTGTGCAAAAGTAGTTTTTGAATAATTCAATCGTTAAGTGAACTCTCGTTTCGTCCATGATGATTTCGCTATCTTAACTGCTAATCATTATTTTTGTGTTGTCTGTTTTGTCATGGTGTTGTCGTTGTTGTTCAGTCTGGTTTTGTCTTTGCCCTTTCGGACTTTTGACATTAGCATGTCCCATTGGTATCTCTAAGCTTCGTGCATATTAAGTTCAGTACAGCAATTCTATACAGTAAATTGCATTGACTTGATTGCATCTACCCAGATGCTTTAAATAAAGGTAATAACAAAACTACCGAACTTGAACTTAAAGAAGACTATTTTCGTATAAAGTAGCTTTGAAATAAATATTAAATGCATTGTATTGTTTGACTCTTTGTTATAAATTTCATTTCAACATGTAAAACACTTTACTAATATCAAAAAAGATAAATCTTGTGAATAATTGTGTATAACTAAAAGCAGAATATGTTGTCTTTGATCCTGCGTCAGTATACGTACATATATTTCTGTATTTGGTGTACATCTTTCCATATCAAATATTTCAAAAAAATCGGAACAGTTATTTCACGATTTTGAATGTTTTTTTTAGTAACTGCTAATTAAAATGCATTGCTATACTACAGTAACTGTCAGAGACAGCAAAGCCAATCTCCTGAACACTTATCTGATGACGCAAAGACATTTCATTGATGTACACTTGACTTATAAATAAAATGTATCGTTAAACTCTTTTGCAATGAAGTCCCAGGCCACACATTGATGATATGAGTTATAAACCATATTTTACGTCTTAAAAGTTAAAGGAAAGTTATAACGAATGGAGCAATGCTATCAACAGTAAAGTTGAATTGCATTAAGTATATGGCTGTCCTTTTCCTATAAAATGTTAAATTCTACATATGCGTGGAACGAGGATAACATGACTCGTTATGTACGGATAACAAAACTAAAATTACAATAATCATAATACCTTCTATAGTACTTATTGAAAACGGAATGCTTAGGACATGAAAACATGTGCGTCGAACTTTTATGTCATTGTCACCGACATACAACAAACTCTTTTCCTCTACAAATACTTGACTTTATGCATTTGCATCATATGTCCTTAATGATTTCATTAGTGAAGGTTTTAACCTTACGATGCATTTCATTACCTACTCAAAACGTAGTTTTCAAACAGTTCAGTATTAGCCTCCCCCCTATTTTCGACAATGTAACTATTGAAAAAAAAATATTAGCGATTTATATCTAAAGGTTAGAAAAATTATTGATGCAAGGACAAACTTTCATTAAGTGACAATTCTTTAAAATGAGATGAATCTAATTCGATTCAGAACTTACGAATACTTATACTCAAATTTTGTAATTTTCACAGCAAAAAGGATGTGAAAGGATATGGAAATACAAATGACAACAAAGTTCCAGACAATAAATTTTGCTACGCCTTACGCGCGTTTCGTCTATTCAAGACTCATCAGAGGCGCTCTACCAAAAATATTGAAAATGCCAAACACTGTATGATTATGAAGAGCACAGAACAGTATAACCAAAAATACCAAACTGGGGAATCAAATTATTACTAAGATATTCAACCTATGTCTGGGGTAGGAAGAACCTTAGGGTTTAGACAATTTTGAAATTTAGACGGATAAGTTAAAGCTTTGATGTATTCTCCAACTCAAAAGTGTTGGTGCCGGAGCGGGCTAACCTCGGGGAATTTAAACTCCACCAGCAGTGCTAACCTTCACGTGTGTTCGAAATACAAATGACAATAAATTTTGCTACGCCTGACGCGCGTTTCGTCTATTCAAGACTCATCAGAGGCGCTCTACCAAAAATATTGAAAATGTCAAACACTGTATGAATATGAAGAGCATCAAGGAATAATATGTTGTACATATGTTGAATTATACTATTGTACATGTTCAACCGTTTTGTGCACTTTATGTCGTATCAAAGAAGAAAACATTGTCATATTAGGTATTTTTTAAGCATGTACATAAAAAAAATTTTTGACATAAAAGCATTGTGTAAATATGATTTTGGTAACTATATCGATGTGTATTTGTATATTACCACACATTTAATATAAAAAACATATTTTTCAACGAACAAATATCATTAAAAAGAATGTTAAATGCATCTTTTCTGTACTGACGTTTTAGCTCTTTATATGCATAGGAAGTCTTGAGGCTAGATTATCTGCCAATTATATCGGTACTTCATCGATACTTATCGATAAATATTATACGCCATATTTTTGTTTTTATTTAACAGATTACTTAACACCTTACAAAATTATATTCCATCGCATTGTAAACATTTGACAGCAATATAAATTCAATGCTTTCATCATAATTTGTGTCTGTCAAAATGGGTGCATTCAAAATGGCGCATGTTATACACTGTTTGGACACTTTTTGTCCGGTATAACAAGATAAATTTGAAAGTTTATATGTTAAACTATACAAACCACCAACAAAACTGCTGTTCCCCGGGGTAGACATTCATCTCAAAAACTAGAGGCCTTTTTCGATTTGCTAACGACTAAATATCTAATAAGATTTTGTAATACATCAAAACTTTTCAAAAGGTGAATAATCTATAACTCGTTTGACAATTGACGTTTTATCTTTATTAGATAACTTTCGAACAAGAAACTATAGTGCACCGTACGGTAAGTAAAGTTATACAACTAAATAGATATATACTTTATTTATATGTTTGGCTGATTTCGAATTGCCTTCACCAGGGGGCAAACGGGTGACCATGCAACAGCAAATAATCAATCCGTCAAGACAGTTACAAAGCAATATAAAAAATGTAAAACGTTAACCATTTTTCATATTAATCAAAATATAGTTCCTAAAGTGTATTTAAAAGTGGTGCATCTGAGGTTTTAAAGCCAACCCCTATTCTCTGTCGGTCCTGGGGCGGCATTCATCTTTGGACCCACATGGGAAAAGACTTCTCGCCCTATGTTGTGCATCCCCGATTTATAAGTATACGGCTTGTTTTGTTATACTGAATTATTATAAGCCAACTCCTATTAAAATATTATATAAACAGTCCACCAAAAGTTAAGCACCACCCATTTTAAAATGGCATCCTCTTTTTATATTTTATTGAAATATTCTGATCTTTTGCACAAAAAAACCTTTGGGTATTTGAGGAATTTGCATCCTACAAAAATTGAAAATAAAGAAAGATTTTCAAAATATGGGTACATAGTATTGTTTGAATTTACCCGGTCCTGAATTCAAGTTTAAGAGATCAATACTTTAAGCATAGAATTAAAGTAAAACTTTTATTCAAAGAATCTTACACATGACACTTCCTTAAATTGTCGCGTTGTCAATCACATCAAACGACAAAGATGAGTTTTTAATGGGTTTTGCAGGTTTTTTGGGCCTGCCTACAATGTCTGATTTTCCCGACTTTCTGACCATGTTTATTTCCAAATGCTATTTTTGTTTTTTAAAACCGCATGGAAATAAAACTTTTACTTTTCGATGATGATTAAATAAGGTTGTTTCAAAACGTTTATCAAAGATTTAAAGCAAAAAATCATGGTTTTTCAGAAAATGTCTTTTTTTCGTAAAACTCTAAAAATGAGCTAAAACTGTTTCCACAAAGACATTTCTTTCATTAAAATTGTGTGATCATAACACTTTTTAAGTAACAGTTTTGTGTGGAGAAGGAGAAACATGTCGGTGAATTTTTATAGTGATGAAATGACATTTTATTTAAGAAGTAGATTTTTCAGCAAATGAGATTTCAAAAAAGTGATGTTTTGGACAGAGAACAAACACCATTACTCGCACAATTTAATACGACATTAAATTTTAAAGTTTCTAACGCAAAAAAAGTCCATACCAATTCCATTTTCTATGGGCAGCATCATTTTTTCAGTTTGTGGCCTAAAATTTGACCAGAAAAGATTTATCCCCTTTTTAACATTTTTTGCTGGGTTTTGTTTGGCCATTTCAATGAATATATTTTAACAGTATGTTTTACTGTACTACATCAAACCAACTTAAAGCACACACAACTTAAAATGAACAAAATTTGAATTTTTCGTCAAGGTTTTTCTAAGAAACATTGAAGACGTTAAATCATGTTCTATTTGAAGTGTCTTTTCACTTAAGATTTCTATCACTGACGAATCCCCTTTGGTGTAACATTACTTCGAAATGTGTGTTTTAGGAATACACATTTAAAATATATCATAGAGTTAACTGGCGTTTACATTTTAACTTTGAAATTGTACTTATAGAAATAGATAGGGTGGTGCTTAACTTATGGCGGAGTGTATATTATGGTAACTACACACTGCCAAAAAAGATAACAAGACAATCATAAATTACAAAACAACCGAACTTGAATGATCAATCTCATAGTCCAGAGAAAATGACAAAAACGAATCAGTCATACCGGAGAACTGGTGGATCGCAATGGTCCTGACTTGGTACAGGCATTTCAAACGAAATGGTGGGTTTAAACAAATTAAACTTACAAAAGGAAAGATCGATCGTACCTACTTTTCTGCATGTATAACTCAAGTTACAGTTTTTGTTATAATAAGATCAAATAATCAAGTCTGTACGTAAACCTACGTCCCTAAATATTTTAAAAAGAACGATAACACTGAACAGATGATAGACTGGCATTCCCGGCCTCAACTGCAATAATTTCCGTAGATTTTGACGTGCGCGGGAAAATCAGGCGCGGTAGCACAAGTCTAGACAGCTGATTGATGACGGACAGTTATATTATACAGATAAAAGGGAAAGAATTTTCTAAGAATTCTTTGGTTCAGTACAGCTAGAATACATTATCAACTATTTATTTACTTTTTTCAAGAACAGCATATAACGTGACTTGTAAAGTAGGGATGGCAAAATGGTTGACGTAACCAATAGTACTGAAATCTGTAAGTATCAAGTGAACTTAATGACAATGCAGATCGCAATTTTAAAGTATTTTTACCGAAAAAGGAAAAGAAATGCCCCGAAATCATAAAAATGCGCTGAAAATATGCAATATATACTTTTAAAATTCAAATGACAACAAAGTTCCAGACGTTAAATTTTGCTATGCATGACGCGCGTTTCGTCTATTCAAATCTCATCAGAGGCGCTCTACCACAAATATTGAAAATACCGAAATGGGGAACCAAATTGAAACTAAGATTGTCAACCTATGTCCTAAGTAGGAAGAACCTTGGGTTTAGACAATTTTGAAATTTAAACGGATAATTTAAAGCATTGATGTGTTCTCCAACACAAAAGTATTGGTGCCGGAGCGGGCTTACCTCGGGGAATTAAACTTAGTTAAAATTTAATATATCAGCATGATTTTGTTGAAAGTCATCCATTGTGATGTTAAAATAATTACTTAAAGCACCCGGGTTAACCCGTGATCGTGAAGTCGGTGGTTATCGTGAACTCGGTTAGGCAAAATGTAAACAAAACAAGAATTGACCAATGGGAAAAGAGAAATTTCGACTAAAATGTAGTCGTAAACGTGGTTAATGTTATCGTTCAAACCGGTTCGTTCCTTTTTACTGTTATCGTGAACTGCGAATTTCTATAATGTAATATGTACCCAAATCTTCTTTCTCTTATCAAATAGTGTTAGTTCAGATGTTTGAAACCTTTGTTAGTGTAACAAATTAATTTTTGGTCTTTACAATTAAAGAGTATCTCATTGAGGAAAGAAACCAAAAAGGATAAATATAGGTAATAACCGCACTATTATAATATACATAATAAGGTTATCGACAACCATATGCAGTTTACCACTAATTAATTACAGCCGGTGTTTGGGAAACTTGGGGTTTAAACATGCGTCCGATTATTTATTTCTGACCCTGTTAAAATACTTTGTAAAGATAAATATTACCTTTTTTTTTAATTTACTTTTCCATAACAACTGGGTTTAATTGTTTTTGTCGTGGTCCAAAATCTTGGAACTGTATATAAACGGTATGGCAAATTGCAACTTCGAATTCGGGTTAAATTTAAAAGCAAAAAAGTTAACAAAATCCTTGGACGGACAGACACACGGACACGAATAGATATTGTCACGAGTTAGGGGTTAGGCTGTAGGTTTATATTATTGATAATTTCTGGTTGACAGTAAACACTCGTGTTCATTTGTTGTTTCATTCGCGTTCATAGTTTGCTGTCAACCATCGCGACTATGATGGACATTCATGAACTATTTGTTGATGTTATATGTACTGCTATGTGTTATTATATTGTGTATTATTGTATATTCATTGCTATTTACGGGAATTATTAGGCATGAGTTCGTCCTTCTGTTTTATTCCAAGGGGGGTCCCGTGTCACATTCCCGCTTGAGTTATCGCTATTATCGCTTGTCAGTCCCTCTTACCATTCTTGCTTGTTTGCGTAAGGGTTATATATTGTAATGGGCTATGCATTCTGTTAAGGGTAAGCCCCGTTAAGTCCCATTCCCCGATTCCCAGATTGTAAACATTGTTTATTTGTAAAATCCGCCATGCCTTGTTTACGTGCACTGAGCAGGTACCCGGAAGTGCACTGGATGCTGAACTATGACGTCATTTAACCCAGTGACCTGTGGGCCGACCAATCAGTTGAGGAAGATCATCCCACGGAAAGTCCCACGGTGGGATTCGAATAAAAGCGAGTCCGCGTCCAAACTCAGAGAGACTGCGGCCCGCTACCAGGGCGTTCAGACCATTTAACCAGAGCAAACCATCTACAGACGCAGTCTTATGCAGTCCGTTTAATCTATCATTTACCTAATGTGATGCTAACCATTTACAAACCCCATTGACCATATTTGGACTGAAGAACCGGCAGTAACCTGTCAGATTTACTACGAAAATACTACGATGTTTACAATCGCCAGTTTGTACTAAAAGGGGGGTCCCCGTTTTATTCTACAAAGCGCTGGTAGGGATTTTAATTATTTATTGTAACTTATTATATTATATAGTAATTCTATAAAGTGAATTACTCTGTTATTTATTAAATTGTTATTACTTGGAATCTACTGAGTTGGTCTCATTTCAAATATTTCTATAGTACATAGAACAAAATACATAGAGTATATATATATATATATATAAATACACCTATAAAAACAGATCATCAGTGCCTTACCAATCGGCTGAACATGCTACCAATGTTTGTCACGCTACCAGTGAGTTAGTTTACACATTACCAATGTAAACTTTATTTTTAAACCATTTGACTTCATCTGTAACCAAGATTATAAGTACTAGTAATACCCGCTTAGGGTAACAAACCCATCACTACTTATTAGTAGTACCAACCAGTTAAACACACATATACTCAAAACGTAACATTTGGTGATTGTAGCGGTGGGATAATACCTTCAAAACGTAACAATATCATTAACAAAATAATCCCACCGCTTATTCAATATTGGCACCTACCAATTAAATTTTTATATATAAAAAAAAATTAACCATGTCAAGACAAAATGACCGTCTTTTTCTGATACACGAAGTGGATCGAGAGCGACAGACCTAAAATCAATTCCAACACTATGGGACTGCATACTTATGCTGCATACCAAATACCAAAAGGCTGCGATAAGTAGTTGTTAAGATAATTGTTACGACTTCTTTCACTGTCATTTTATAAACCGGAATTTTTACTGCGTCGGGAATCCAGCAAAAAGAGGGACATTTGCGACCCTTAATCATATTATTGACCTTTATAATTAATTATCAATCTTATGACAGTTATGCACAGAAGAGGGCTTCGCTTGGTTCGGGAATCCAGCAAAAAGAGGGACATTTGCGACCCTTAATCATATTATTGACCTTTATAATTAATTATCAATCTTATGACAGTTATGCACAGAAGAGGGCTTCGCTTGGTTACGAACCCATGTAGTCCACGGGAGGCGAAGAGGCCCACAAAGGCACTAAACTTGTATGTTCGAAGATGTCCACTTAAGAGCGCTCAGAAACGCCTGACCATGGATCTGTTCGCTTAGCCCATAAAACGACTGGGGTATGTGCTTAAGGTGGTTGAATGGGGCATCCCTGTCATAATGGATACAGGAGTCATCATGCTGTAATTCGGAAAACCTTACCGAAAACCATAGTGGGTCAAGGTGAGTGGATAGGGCCTGTGACTGATCCAGAAATTTTGAAAGGGGAGGGCGCGCAATTATAAAAAGTCTTTGCGACTTCTTATTTAATACAGTTCCTTGCCAAATTTTCCTGTCAAACGGGAGGGCACGCGCCCGCGGCACGCCGGTCCTTAACCCACCTTTGATTAGTCACGCTTCATGCACGTAAAAGACCCCTTTGAAGATCGCCAAGTAGTTCATCACATATATAGGCCAAATTTTTCGCCCCTACCCACCTTGCCCTTTTTCCTGTGTACTTCAAAATTTACAGTTCTTTTGTTGCCCACAACAACCCCTTTTTTTCTTACTCAGTGTGTGTAGGTTCAACCATGATTCAGTATTGTATTTTCGACAGATAAGGGTTGCCTTATAAATATATATATATGGTGACTGACAATGATATATATTGTCAGTCACCATAGGTAAAAGTTCAAGATAATGCGATTTTTGGGGGAAGGGTTTTGTAATTTTCTGTGTACATTGGCCTATGCGGGTGCATTGGGGATACATCAGCCTGTCTTGTGAGTTGGTTCGTTTTCCTTCTCGTTTATGGTCGTACATTAGCCCTTTTTGCATGGCATACATGAGGCTGTGCTATGGATGCTGCGTCTTGAGTCACGATTCAATTCTTTGTTTCAATTAGTTCTTGTCCTGATTTTGATTGAAATAATGTTGAATGGACATTAAACTAATATCAAACAAACAACCTTGGCTCCGTGCGAAAAAAACATTTTACAGGAAATACATGCCCAATTTCTATTGAAAGCCTTCAAGACTCTTTATATAGCAGAAATCCTTTTCAATGTTTTTTTTTTCTAAACCTGTGCTGTCAAAACACATTTTTGATAGAAAAAAAGATTTATCATGTTTTGGGTTTTTTTTTTGTTTTTTTTTTTTGGAAATGGTTGTTCACTTAAATACTGTGCAAAAGTATGCTGTTAAAATCGTATGAAAATACTTTGTGATTTTAAATTCTTTTTTTTTTGTCACAACAATTTGTATATTGTATGAATCTGCACACTCCGTTTATTATTTTATAGGGTGTTAAAAACTATTAAGGAAATACCTTTTTATACATATTTTTTAATGGTCATAGAGCAAATGCTTCATAAATCGTTACTGCGCAAATCTAGGAATTCTGTTCCAAAACGTTCATTGTAAACCTTTTGTTTTAGCATATCTCAACAGAAAAGTGTCATAAAAACATATGCAATATGTTTTAAAATTAGAAGTTACCGTTGAAGACATACGTAAACATGTTGTGTTGACGATAACTTAAACCGAGTTAAACGATAACAAATTTTATTTTTAACCGCGTTAACGACAACAATTTAGTCAAAATTTCTCTTTTCCCATTGGTAAATTCTCGTTTGTTTACATTTTTGCCTAACCGAGTTCACGATGACCACCGACTTAACGATCACGGGTTAACCCGGGTGTAAAGGGGCTAAAAAATTATCATTTGTTGAAAAAACTGTAAATACAAACCTGCAAACTTGGAGGGTGTTTTTTTGTAAAAACTATGAGCCACACAAAGTACCACTACATTTTATGTAAAAGCTCATTTTTAATACAGAAACTTATCACAAAAATATTATTATTCCGGTATACTGTGTGGCTCATACTTCATTTGCCAAAAACTACTCAAAGTTAGTATGTTTTTGAAACATTTTGCCATTTTCGCATAATATAATACCGCCACAGTTACGTACTAAATGATATTTTGTTATAAATAAAAATATCGTCATTTTCCCATACCTTTTTCATCTAAGAACTGATCCAGAATAGTTTCACCTTATTTCATTTTTTCAAATATGCTGAATTTTGGGGCAAAATTAAGCCATTTTTCATATCTTGTCCTTTGTTACGGTCAATACAACAATATTATTCTTTCTTGGTTAAACTTCGATACACTGAACCACGACCTTACAACGGGTGTTGCTAAACGGCGGAATAGAAAAAGGAACGGAAAACAGAACGGGAAAACGGAAATACGGGAAAACGAAAAAAAAATAAAAGTGATAAAAGATAATCAAACACTTATTATATTTGTAAACAAAAACAGTTTCTAACAGTGAACTGAAACCTCAGCTTCAAAAATATACAGATACAATGTAACAAATTGATCTCCTGTGCTTTGGCACTCCCCATACCCTTGCTCCATTTTTTTCATTTATTGTCATCACTTGGCGTCCGTCGTCCGTCCGTCGTCTTAAAAAACTTTTTAAAACATTAACTCCTCTGACACTATAAGTCCAATTGCAACTAAACTTAATATGGTTGTTTATTAGCATAAGGTTCTTAGAAGTGCTGTAGGTATTTTTGACTCGTCGAAAAATATGGCCACCGTGGCTAAAAATAGAACATAGGAGTAAAGTGAAGTTTTTTGCAAATAACTCAAAATCGGCTAGGGATATCAAAATTCTGTCATCCGTTAAAGTAATCAGCACCTCAAGATCTACCAACAATGAAATATTGAAGAAAATCCAACAACCCATGTAGGAGTTATTGCCCTTTTTGTGGATGTTTTGCAAATTTTGCACCTGTTGAGCTCAATATCTTGAAAACTATACAAGATATTTGAGAAATTTAAATCGAATATTGTTAAGCACATCAAGATCTACAAAATATTTTATGGTCAACGTTGTAGGGCCTTGCCTTTAAGGAGTTATTGCCCTTAGAACGTCGAATAGAGCATTTTCACAACATTTCCTCATTACTACATTGGAAATGTTAACTCCTCTGACATTTTAAGTCCAATTGGAATGTTTGTTGATTATCATTATGTGTATAGAACTGATGTGGGGATTTTTGATTGCTTGTAAAACATGGCCGCTATGGCTAAAAATAGAACATAGGAGAAAATTGCAGTTTTTAGCATATAACTCAAAAACGGTCGAAGAATCTTTAATTCTGATTGCGAACAAGTGATTAGCACCTCAGGATCTGCCTGCCCTGAAATTTTGAAGAAGAACCAACAACCATGTACGAGTTACTGCCCTTTCTCTTATCTTTTTTTTTCAATTTTGTATTCTTTAGCTTAATATCTTAAAAACAATACGAGTTATCATAGAAATATAAATTGCAAATTGTTAAGTATATCATGATATACAAAATATATAATAGGGTCAACGTTGTAAGATCATTTCTTTTAGGTGTTATTGGCAAAAGAAGAAAATAATAATAAAAAAAAAGCTTTCAATTGCTGAAATATTACTCTACACATTACTGCATTACGTTTAACCATATTCTCAGATGACCCCTTAATAAACTATGAATATAATGATCCTTGTAATGCATGTCAAATACTTGTTGCCTAATGGCCTATAGTATAGTTCACGCACATAAATCAGATGAGCAATTCAGGCTCCTGGGAGCCTCTTGTTCTGATATTCCGTAAAAATTTCAAGTATATGACATTAAACTGTTTAACATAAACAAACCAAAAGATTATAGTGCAGCTAGAGAAAAGCAAAATGCATTCTCATAGAAGGTCCGATTAGGAAAACTATTCAATAAGTATCGTTTTCAAACGTCAAGAAGTATTATATATAAAATATCTTAAATAATCCAGTTTTATGAGATATCTTATAAACTTTAGAAGATATCTTATTAAGTATATAAGATATCTTATAAAGTATATAAGATATCTTATAAATTAAATTATATGAGATATCTTTTAAATAAATATAAGATATCTCATAAACTTTACCTTATTTAGTTTATAAGATATCTCATATAATTTATAATATACTCTTTAAAAAAAAAGTAACGCATAGATAGAAAATACCCCTTACGTTTAATGCAAATCAAAACAATTTCAAAACAATGCTGCCGAGCTATTCTGCAAGCGATTTTCATGAAATAAAATCCAGTAAAAAGGAAATGAACTAAAAATTGTTTGATTAATTTAGACCAAATCCTAACTTTAATGGTTTTTGAGAAATTGTGAGTAGAACACGACCAATGTTTTTCACGGAAATTTTTGTATTGATTTAAACGGGAAATTGATGCGTAAAATGTACACTTGAGTTCTACTTGCAATATCTTAAAAAGCAGCGAGGTTACGAATTTGCTCAAAATTAAACAAATAAGATTCATTCATTCTCCTTTTTATTGGTTTTTATTTCATGAAAATCGGTCAATGGACGGCTTGGTTATATTGTTTTGAAATGGTGTGAGTTTGCATTAAACATATAGGAAAATTTTTACCTATGCGTAACTTTTTTTGAAGAGTATATATAACTTAACTTAACTTTACCTAGTTAATTACATCTGGGTGTTTAGTTTATGTACAGCAATTTTTTTGTCAGGTGTTTGTTGTCTTTGTTGGTTATAGTTTCAGCTTGATCATTGATCGTAGCAGGACATGGTCGCTCTTAATATCTGCCCCTATGTATGTTCTAGCATCACTTACTGGGCGCCTCCATCGTCTTTTTACCATTATGTAGTCAATCTGATTTTTTCCCCTGTCACATGGTACCCATGTGTACTTTTGTATATCTTTGTGTGGAAATGGTGTTGCAAGCTACAAGACCATTCATTTCACAAATGTATATCATTTTTTTCTATTCTGATTCATCTCTGTATGCTTACCAATGCTGGTATCTCTGTCTGTATTATTACTTCCAACTTTGGCATTCATGTCTCCAATTTCGTGTTTTGATGTTTTATGGAACATAGCCTGTAAGTTGTTATAAAAGGTGTCTTTTTCTTCATCACTTGCTTCATAAGTTGGTAAGTAACATTGTATGATGCTAAATGTTATATACTCGGAGTCAAATCTAGCATACATAAGTCTATCATTTACTGGGTACCATTCAATAAGTGATTTTTTTTCTTTGTTGCTCATGATAGCTACACCACTTTGATGTTTATTGTCTGCACCTTACTTTCCCGTTTCCGGTTCACCAAGCTTCGCTAATGCCCACGACTTTCATGTCATATCTTCTCATATCTTTTGCTATCTGTGCTGCTTTTTGCTGCTTTGCTACTTTCATACATAGCCCGCACTGATGATAGTGTGTTTAGGATTCAGAAGGTAATATCTCGGTCTATCACTAGTCGTCATACTTTCGTTCTCGATGTCCATTTGCTAACGTCTCGAGAGTCTTTTTTTCTGCGTTTATAGTTTTAAGTTTCTATAGTCATTGGTTTGCATAGCCCCTTTGGCTATAAAAAAAGTTTGAATTGAGTTGTATAACTACTTTTGCAATTCAGTGGCTTCCTGAATAAAACAGTTTCAATGTAAAAAATCTCGCGTAAGTGTAAATTTGAGCAATACACTTAATTTTTAACTGAGGGGATATGGAGTATGTATGCATGACACAAAATCACATTAATACAAACAATAAAGCAAATCACAAGAAGCAAATGAGCAGTGCTTTTTTTGTGTCGTTTTTTGTCATTCAAAACTGAAAGGGACGCCGTCAAAGGGGAGTTGACACTCACATCTTACTTAAAGTTTGTGACGATCCCTAGCACCGGTTTAAGAGGATTTCTTTGCTAAACATCGCTAAATTTGTGTATTAAAATGAGGGATATTCAGTAAGTCATATACAAATTGTGGGAAAGAAATGTAACAAATCCTGTCATACGTGTCCGTCTGCAGATAAAATCTTATATTACATGTAGGTCGTTGTCTGTATTGCATACTGATTTTGTCTGAGCCTTGCAGAATTTCCGACTTTTGAATACAATCATTTCCTTTTTTTTTTTGTGAAGTTTGATATTTTTACCAAAACATAAATGTCAATTTAGGTAAAACACTATTTACCTTAATGTATCTGTGCCGTTGTCATTGAACATTTTTTTGTTCAAATTTTGTTTCAGATATTGCTGCACTTATACTTGTGTGCTTTGTTGTGATTGTAATTTGCGTGATTTGCGTGTGTTTGTGGCGTTTTAATAAATATTTGACAACATCATTGAAACGGAACCGACAAAGGCTAATTGAATTTAAAGACGAGATCAAAAACTATTTAAAGGATGAATATACAGATGATTTCAAAA
The DNA here is from genome assembly GCA_963971305.1 of Arcuatula senhousia. Classification (NCBI taxonomy): domain Eukaryota; kingdom Metazoa; phylum Mollusca; class Bivalvia; order Mytilida; family Mytilidae; genus Arcuatula; species Arcuatula senhousia. Next base: position 42,744,484 of record OZ020306.1, read on the forward strand.
GGGATATAGAGAAATCAAAAATTGAGGTTCAAATTAAAATGAACACCGAGTTGGATAAATATAGAAAAGAGGTAGAGGTACATGTTAATCAAATTGAGGCTACTTTAAGAACCGAGTATAATAAAGATTTGAATCAGTGGAAAACCGAGCTAAAACAGGACTTAGAGAGAAGTGAAACTGAGTTAAAGGAACTGAAAAGGACACTAGACACATTTAAAACTGGGTTAAATGAATGTAAAACAGAATTAACGGTTTTACATGATAGAAAAACCGAGATAAAGGATTTAAATACCTTGAAAACTGAGTTAAAGGACGATTTGGTTGAATGCAAAACCGATTTGAAGAAAGATTTATATATAAGTGAAACTGAGTTGAAGAAGAATATCAACGACTATACAAATGAGTTGAAAAATACGTTAAACACATATACAACTGAGTTGGATAACTGTAAAGAAGAGCAAAAGGTTTCACTAGAAAGGAAATTAGAGTTACATGATTTAAATAGCTTGCAAACAAAGATAATGATCAGTATAAATGAGTGCAAAACCGAGATAAAGGAAGATTTCAATAGAAGTGGGATTGAGTTTAATAAGAACTTAAAGACATAGAACCTATCAATTTTGCAATTTTTTACATTGAATAAAAAGTACATATATTAAAAATATACTATATAAAACTTACCTTTACCAACATAAAAACTCAATGTTTTGCAGTTTTCTATAAAATAATCTTATTTTAATTATTCGCTTTGATTAAGTATCGTCCAGCATAAATATTTACATTTGGTAAACTGGGTACTGTTAAACTGAGAAACGAAATGTAACCGAATGAGGCGAAGAAAAAATGAAATCGGTAAATTAAGAAAAACGACTGGTGTCGGCTAAAATCGATTCAATTTTCCTTTTAACCAGTTTCGCTTGATTTCGTTTCCTTTCTAAATACAGATTTTGGTTGCTAATTTTACTGTTTACGTTTCCGTCTTTACCGATATCGTTTTTGTGCAGCTCCGTTTCGTTTGGTTATTTTTTGTTTCTCAGTTTACCAGTACCCGCAAGTGTTTACATTCTATAATTAGTTTGTCCTCTTTTTTGACACTGCGTTTTTTTCATTAGTTTTCCGTCGAAAAGAATACTTTCTAGCAGGTTTTTGGAAAATTTAACAGTTTCTTCAAAGGTTTTACAATGTATTCTTCAAATAGTGTGAATTTTAGTATTTTTTTAAAATTGCCAAAATGATAGGTTCTATGTCTTTAAACGAATGTCAAAACGAGCTGAAAGAAACATTTGACTCGTGTAAAACCGAGTTACAGATGTGTAAAGACGAATTGTGGGATTTGCATGATAGAAAAATCGAATTAAAGGAATTAGAATCGTTGAAAATTGAGTTAATGAAAGAATTTGATGAATACAAAACCGAGATTCAGGAAGACTTTAATAAAAGTGAGACTGATTTAAATAAAAACTTAAACGAATGTAAAATCGAGATTAAAGAGAACTTATACACATATAAAACTGAACTGAATACCGGTATGTGTAAAGACGAATTGAGGGCTTTACATGAAAGCAAACTCGAATTAAAGGATTTAGAATCATTGAAAATTGACTTTCAGAAAGATTTAGATGAATGCATAACCGACCTAAAGGAATATTTTAATAGAAGCGTGACTGAGTTAAGAAAGAACATGAACGAATGTAAATCAGAGTTGGATATGGTTTTTAACGCAATGTCATCGTTGCGTTTTGTACGTATAATTAAAATCAATTTTTGAATGAATCTTTGAATATGCCTTAAGCGGCCACACAATAAATATTTGTTTACCTCTGACATTCTTTTTACCGGTATATCTTTTAAAGTTCAATTCTTTCAGAAAAATGCGTTATTCTTTTTTAGGCACATTACAAAGCTTAAATCTAAATAACTTGTATTAATATAGATTATAAACAATAGTTTTTAAACTTAGGCAAATGTTTATGCAAGTCAATTTAAAGATTACTTTAATTCAAATAATATATTTTTCAGAAAAGAAATGCGATGAAAATTTTGTCAAAGATAGAGCCAATCAATCCTGATGATTTGGAAGATAAGTACTGCATTATAAGTTTCAATACTGAAAACCTGAAAAAATATGAGAAATACATTCGGCCGTGTGTCACTGGAAGAGAGCGAACGAAACTATTTCAAGCTTCAAATCATTTTGTCGTAATGCCCAATGACATTTTGAATATACCAAAATGTAAAGTAATGTTGGTATTTGTCGACAAGAACGAAACAGACACCATTTTGGAAATGCCTGGCACCACAGACAACGATATAAGATTATTGACTGTTCAGGCGTGTCTAGAAATGAATAGTAAGAATCATCCACTGATGTATAAGATAAACAATTTAAATTTGAATGAGACTTCTATTTCAAAATGAAGAAAACTTTTTAGAACATTTCTGCCGAAGAGGAGCTTTTCAAAAATATTGCTAAAACTTCCGTTCTTATTTTACGCAATATTAGTTAAATATTCCAACCTCTATAATTTATACTTATTGACTGGGTATGAGGGAAATAGGTAGATTATTTTCCCCGAGGTGCAACTATTGCCTGAGGCGTAGCCGAAGGCAATAGTTGTCTCCGAGGGAAAATGATCTATCTATTTCCCAAATACCCAGTCAGTGAGTATTTTATTATACCAAAAGAAACAACAGACAAGAACGTTTATAATATTTGACTATTCAAAAATGCATATATAATAATAATTAAAAAAATCAATCAATTTAAAACGTACTAAAAAGTTGCATTGAAAGTACTTAAAAAAGTTTAACACGGAAAACTCGTGCAATTAATTATATGTAGTGTGACGTAACATGAATAAAATATATCAATCAAAATGAAATAAAGAAAACGATTGGATAAAGGCGGGGCTTAATGACGTCAGAGGGCAAATAGTTGTGGCGAGGGCAATAGTTCGGAAACTATTGACCGGTCAATAGTTCAAAGCTAGCAAACAGAAAAAATAGTGAAAATATTGTATATGCATTTATTAAAGAAAAACACCACTGAGGTATAATAACTAGTTCTATATGTCATGTATGTAACTTTCATGAAATGCTCAATTAAACTATCAAATTATGCGTACACCTGACAAAATGCTTAAGGTCCAGGTGAGCTATTACCATCACTTGGCTTCCGTCGTCGTCGTCTGTCGTCGTCGTCGTCGTCGTCGTCTGTCGTCGTCGTCTGTTAACAATTTTTCAAAAATCTTCTCCTCTGAAACTACCGAACAAAATTTAATGAAACTTGGTATGAATGATCTTTAGGGTGTCCTGCACCAAACTTGTGTTTCGATTTTTGATCCGTCAAAATACATGGCCACCGTTGCTAAAAATAGACCAGGGGGTCAGACTACTGTTTTTGGCTTATAAATCAAAAAGTATAAGAGATAGAGGAAATCTGATGCCACCTTACTGCTTCAGCATCAAATGTTCTACAAAAGTCTCCATTTGGTCGAAGTTGTCAGATGATCCCTTATTGAGGTTACAGCCCCTTAAAGGTGAAAAATAGCGTTTTTGCATGTTTTTGGCCTATAGAATGAAAACTATTGTAGATAGAGAAAAGCTGTTGCTTGCTTAAATGTTCAGCTCATTTAGCTCTACAAAAGTCTCCATACGGTCGAAGTTGTCAGATGACCCCTTATAGGGGTAACAGCCCCTTAAAGGCGAAAAATAGTGTTTTTGGCCTATAGAATGAAAACTATTGCAGATAGAGAAAAGCTGTTGTCTGCTTAAATGTTCAGCTCATTTAGCTCTACAAAAGTCTCTATGGGGTCGAAGTTGTCAGATGACTCATTATAGGGGTTACAGCCCCTTAAAGCAAAAAATAATGTTTTGGCCTATAAAATGAAAACTGTTGCAGATAGAGAAAAGCTGTTGCTTGCTGAAATGTTCAGCTCATTTAGCTCTACAAAAGTCTCCATGGGGTCAAAGTTGTCAGATGACCCTTTATAGGGGTTAAAGCCCTTTAAAGGCGAAAAATAGTGTTTTGCCTACAGAATGAAAACTATTGCAGATAGAGAAAACCTGTTGCTTGCTTAAATGTTCACTCATTTAGCTCTACAAAAGTCTTCATAAGGTCAAAGTTGTCAGATGATTCCTTTTAGGGGTTACAGCCTCTTAAAGGTTTGAAAAATAGCGTTGTTTCATGTTTTTGGCCTATAGAATGAAAACTATTGCAGATAGAGAAAAGCTGTTGCTTGCTTAAATGTTCAGCTCATTTAGCTCTACAAAAGTCTCCTCAGGGTTGAAGTTGTCTGATAACCCCTTATAGGGGTTACAGACCCTTAAAAGTTGAATAATAGTGTTTTTTGATTATTTAGAATGAAAACTATTGCAGATTAAGAAAAGCTTTTTCATGCTTAAGCTTTCAGCTCATTTAGCTATACATAAGTCTTCATAGGGTTGACATCAAGACCAGGTGAGCGATTCAGGCTCCTGGGAGCCTCTTGTTTACTTATTTTAAGGATATGATTGTGGTGTTTATTAAAACAATAGCAAGAAGGAAATAGAAAGTGTTAAAAAAATGAATTTAAATAATACAAACTTACAAATCCAGTTACAAAACTGTAACTACATTGTAATGTTGTAAAATTATAAGACTACTAAAGAAGACGATTATCTTTTTTTTATAGAAATGAGTCAAACACTATTGGAAAATCGGGAAATCTGAAAAACGTTTTGATGCATATCCGACAGTGTAAAGGGTTTAAAGAAGCAGAGGTACCAATGGGGTATCCGAATGTCAAAAGTCCGAAAGGACAAACAGTAAACACCAACAAGAACGGGGCAAAAACAGACACCATGGAAAACATGGAAACACACAACAACTGAATATCAATCAACAACGCGAACTCCAGTCGAAACAAGAGTGAACTCAGGTGCTCCGGAAGAGTAATAAGTTCCTGCTTAAATCATTTTTCAAACATTTTCGGTTTAGCCTTATTCTTACAGAGAACTGCACTTAAGGTAGATGGTTTGTCTAAAAAGTTTTCCATAGAATTTTCTTAAATGTACATGTATAATACATGAAAGTTTAATTTGAGAATTTGTATTTTTAAATTTTATGTATATATCTACTTTAAACCACAGGCTCTTGTTTCTAGAAAAAAATATACTTATATACTAACCATACTATGGTATGGTTAGTATATGAGTATATTTTTTTAGAAATTTCAAATTTCTTTTACCTTAAAAAAATCTCCTCCATAGATTTTTCTTATGATTTGTTAAAATGTTTGTTTTGTATAGATTTTTAGATATACTTAATAAAAATAAAGTTCACCATCAAAATGTTTGAAAGAAGTTCAAAATGTTTGAAAGAAGTGAAAAATGTGTTTTTCCCTATCATTTCTATACAAATTATCTCCCCTTAAAAGGTACGGGAAAATATTGAAATTCGCAAAGAAGGTGTATTTTATCCAAATTTTATTGTTATTATCCATTTTGATGTTAACCTAGACCGATAGAAATCAAGTAGAATTACAAGAATTGTGAATTCTAAAGTTATGATAGATGTGCAAAAAAATGCTCAGTAATAAACACCCCATCTACCATAAAACATTACTTTTTTCTTTCAGCTGAAGTTTTTGTGGTCTATATTGGTGACGAAGGATCTGAAAACCTGACCCCTGGTTTGTACTGTAACCCACAGATAACAAAGATAACTGAACATCCTTTACTCAAGGAGCTAGAGGCAGACAATAGAGTGATGACGTGTTATAATTCTTTAACATATACACAGCAAGGGAAAATTGCCGAGTTTATTGCTTAAAGCTAGTTATCGTCATGGGTTTTACATTTACTAGTACTTGTAAAAAGAGCCACCGAAAAAGAACTTTCAGTTTTAAAGCTTAAGCATTTTATAGATGTTTTTACTTTTACATGTTATCATTTTTTTTTTACCTTTTAAATATATATGTAGCTGTCAGTTATTGCGTTTATTATCAATCCTAATTCAATCATGGTTTGTTAATATATATTAAAAAATAGAGAAAGCTTGATCCATACAATACTGCTGGATGTAGAAAAATAAATGTTTTAACAAAATAACCGAACTTGGAGGATCAATCTCCATGTTCAAGAGAAAGGACAAAAACATGGAAGACAAAATTGGAAAATTAAAGATCGCAATTGATCTGATTTCAAAAGAAATGGTGGGCTAAACCAGGTTTTATTGTGCGCCAAACGAAGATGAAGTCAAATAGGGACTTAGAAGTGACTGCAATCCAGGCAATTACTCCTGAATTCCATCTGTACTGATGCAAATGCAGCCCGACCATTGAACTTGAACAGGGATTTGGCCAGATAAAAAAAGGCTCCTCTTCAGGTGAAATGCACGGTCCCTTAATTAATTATCGGTCTCAGTCTTGTATTGTTTTTCCAATAGGCTTCTACAGTAAACCCGAGATTTTTGGATTTTTTTAAAAATAGTTAAAATGATTCAATACATTTTTGCTATATTTTTTCAATAGAGAAAGTGTCAGAAAACATTTTAAAGGGTGGGCCGAAAAACAAAAGTCGCACGAAGATAAGAAAACCACAGTTGGTTGAACTAAAAATAGATTTTTTCCAACTTTCGCTTCCATTTCAAAATTACCACCCCCTTTTCATGAGAACTTTTTTATTTAATAATGCTATTTTCCCATTTCAAAAGTTAGTGATGTCAAAGTTTGGTGTCTAGACTTCAATTTAAGCCAAAAGTTAAAAAAAATGCATGAAAAGTAGTAATGCTGCAAACGACTCAGGGAAAAGGCACTATATTTTAATAGCCTCCATGTTTTGAACTGGTACCGATCAGAGCTATTGTCCATTAAATGCCAAGTAGAAATGTTTCTATTAGCTTAAATATTTTGGTATTAAACTTTTAAGTCAGAATAGCGATTCATGCAGGCTCCTTGGAGTTACTTGCTCTTAAACATATGTGAAATTGTAAGAGGATTTTATCATATATCAGGCAATAGTTAATAACGAAATGTATACAACACAGAAAACAAAATGGTGCTCCAAGGGTTTGGGACCTCTTTTTTCTTCCAGGATGTTATTATTTTCGTGTAGATTTTCGCAAAATTGGTATTGAACCCTCTTTCGTCAAACGTGGAATGTACGTATATGGAACCCCCTTTCGAAAAAATTTGGACCCGCCTCTGATTTGTAGGGACTATATTGTGCAAGGTATAAATCTGTGTCGCCAGGGCTAAGATTAGACCTTAGGCAAATGTGCTGCAAATGCTTAAATGATTTTGTTTTTGTTTTAAAAGCTACATGTTTATTCGTTTGAATTCCCTATATACTTTAATAATTTGAGCCAAGACTTGTTAAATATTTTCCCTAAAGTTGTATTTATTTTGAATTATAAAATACGAGAAACAGAAAGGTAACCAAGGGGACAAGTCAGAAAGAGCAAAAACACAACCTGTAAACACAAAAGAGAACAGCATGAAGAAAATGACCAAAATAGAAAAAATGTAAAAACAACTAATGAGCAACCGACAACGCAAACTCACGTCGTACCGTGAATGACCTGAGCTTCTTCTTCAAGGCTGCTGGCTGTTATTTCCTTGTGTTTAAAACTTTTTAATGTTTGTTTATGCGGGCTGTGTCGCGTACACTTATTCAATATCTCATCATTTTCTATTTTAAACTTCTTTCTTAGACAAAGATAAGGACTGTTTTTAGTTGTTCTCATTTGAATCTCTGAAATTATATACGTAGAGAATGACAGACATTGTAAGAGATCCATGTTGTGATTTCAAATCTTGTATCTTTAGTCAAAAAAGACCGATCAATGTTGCAAATTTTACAAAGACATGTCGTGACATTAGAATTGAACAAAACGGAAACTGAATCTACCAACAAAGTTAGACAGACGAACGGACCAATGTAAATATAGGCTTCATTTTTAGACTGGTCTACAGTTGAATGATGGACATCGGTGTATCAAAGATTCAGTCGGATTCTCCAAAGCATTCAATGTTTTGACTTACAAGCCGAAATTTAAACATTGACAACAGTGACAAGACATTGCAGTATTTGATGTTAAAAGATCTAGAAACTGATGTCCTATATGCAAATATAAAAATATAATGGTCACTAAAAATTAAAATTATCCGTTCATTTATTAATTCATACCGGTAGATTATTGCAAAATCATTATAGGGAGTTACTTGAAGTTGTTAAAAAAAAACAACAAAGCTTAAAATAAAAAAAAAAACGTTTTATTATACACGGTTTAGCATTAAAAGCCTCCCTAAAGCTTAAAGGAAAATTCTCACCAACAAGCATCTACAGGATGCTCAATTCTTACTGATGTTATTAAATCCCACCTAAATAATTTCAGTATCTTTTTTTTTTTAGTTTTATAGTTAATACAATTAAAGTGATACTATTGGGAGAAAGATATTTTGTTTATTAAAAACTAATGAGGAAGCCTCTACCTCTATGCAATTTGATATATTCATCACTCATTGAAACTTCGGTAAAATAAAGCTATTAATAATATAAAAAAAGCATGTCCGTAAGAGCATTTGTAACAACAAAACCGGTTCCTAGAATAGACAGCATTAATGACAATGAATGACAAAACCGATAAGTACAACATTTGCCAAAGCCGGACTCCTCAAGCGAGCATCGGTTTTCAAGAAGGTGAAATAATTTTAAAGAATTATTAAGGGTAAATTGTAGCTGATTCTGCTCATTAGTTATTTTTACACAATGTTTCATTCAAAATTTGTGATGTTTTATTAACAAAGATTGTTTGTTTGCGAAAAATGTGAGCTGTTTGAACAGAAACGTACTTTTTTGTCACTTGCGCAGTTTATAATCCGCCAGTAAGAAGATAAAACATTACAAACTTGCCATGATTTTGTTCTACATTTACAAAGGAATTTGTTTTTAAACCTTTCCTGCATCTTGATAGTGCACAGATAAGAAAAAAACTTGTCATTTTAATAACGAGTCCACTTGAAAGACAGATAACGGAAGTTGACAAAACATTAGGTACTGAACAGTGAGCACTGACATTTACCAGAAAAAAATCAGCCTAAGAAAAAGAAATAACACTGTCACATATACATGATAAAGAAGTTAAAGTCATTCATTTTCCGCATGGATGACCACTTACAAAAGAATGGTTAAGGTCCAATTAATAATTCCTGCTTACTGTCTAACGTTCAACCGTATTGGTATGGTAGGTACAACTTGTGATGCACAATGCACGCTTCGGATGCTGGCTGTGACTTACATTTTCCGCATGCATGATCACTTAGAGAAGACTTGTCAACAGGCAAGTACCACATCAACCAAATTGGTATGTTAGGTGCATCTAGGGATGCTTAAGAAGATGCATGGTCCAGATTATTGCTGTGATCCGGGGGTATTTCTTATTTTTAGTACGAGGACGTGTGGCAGCAGGTCTGAAAATTGTACGTGAATAAATACTAATACTTTCTGGTTTTTGATACCAAAATAAATAGTATGAATGGAAATACTGTTCACAAAAATTAAGGAGATAAAATGCATATCAGAATTAATCAATTTTATTAGCACAAGTTACGCCCAATGAAGGGCCAAAGGCTACAAACAATAGATTGACAAAAATACAACAAACAATAATAGCATGTACAATGAAACTTAAGTGTCTCCTGTCCTCAGTGTCATTGACTGTTTTAAAAAGGATCCCAGAAATTTCACTTCTAGACTATTATTTGGGTTTGAGATTAAATTTAGCTTTATTTCGTTTTGTGAAGAAGAATCAATATTAATTTTATCGAAATATATTTTCCTGCAATTTTCGTTAATTTTACAACTAAAAAGAAAGTGACTCTCATCTTCAATCGCATTGCAAGTTTTGCAAATTCTATCTTCTCTTTGTATTTTCTTATATCTCCCAGTTTCTATAGCTAACTGGTGGTCACTTAACCGTAATTTACATATTAATTTTCTGTATTCAGTATTGTCTGTTAACAAATATGGTTCTAAATTATAATTATTTTTTATTTGCTTAAAAGTTAAACTTTGTAGCTTGCTATTTTGGTCCAAGTTTTCAATCTTGTCCCAAAATATATTATTATAACTATTTTCAACTTCCTCTTTATAGTATTTCTTTTTATTGTCTGTATTTTTCTTAAATTCAGACTGTGGTAGATTGTATGATTTTCTAATATGTTTTATATAGCTATACCAAGTATATATGCCATTGGAGTCTAATTATTTAGAAATACTATAACACTCTTTTAGTATTGGATTTATATTTGGATTATTTAATCTATCTTCATACTATAAAGATTGTGTCATAAGCCCCATTTACATGCACAGTTTTACATACGTATGCTTTATTACATACGTATGTAATTTTACACATGTGTGTAAAAACTGCATGTAAATGCAGATACATACGTATGTAATTTTGCACATGGTGTAAATTTACATCACCTCAGGACCAGATGTAAATCTTTATGTGTAAATTTACATATGCTTTTTAATTAAATTTTGTGCATGTAAACGCAATTTAAACAAATACATAGCTCGATTGTTCCCTTTCTATGGACCTTGTGACTTTGACCTTAAAGCTATTTACTCCAAAATCCACATGCATCTTTCGTGCATCATAAGCTCTACGACGTGTAAGTTTTATGAAATTATATCAAGGCGTTTATAAGTTATGCATTGGAAACCAATATCACTCTACAATATCAAAGTTTTTCTAAACTTGTGACCTTGACTCTTGATTCCTCGATCACAATTTGCATCTTTCATACACCATAACCTTAAACGCGTATTTCAGGGTAAAATTATGTTTTGAGAACCAATATCATTACCTTTTCTAAGTTTTTCATTGGCATTGACATTGGCCTTTGACCTTTTTACCCAAAAGCTATAGGCTTCTTCCTTACTTCTTAGGCCGAAAGCTACGATTTAGATTTGGGGAACAAACCAGAAAGCAGGTCGGATGGACGGAAAGCTGAATTCTATATTCTAGTCTATATAAGTCAAAATTGTATGTTGAGAACGGCGGGGGACAAAAGAGTATGGTTTAAGTTGCACCCATGCGGCTTTCACATTTAATCTATAGACACTATACAGAATAAAAAGTTGTTGTATTACTGCATTTTTCTTTATATGTTTGTTGTTTGTTTTATGTCTAGTCAGCAATATTTCAGTGATAATCAGGACAAGAGCGGATTGAAACAACTAATTGAGTTGTGTGACAAACTAGAACACAGCAACCGTAACACAGACCCATGCATGTCCCCATGCAAAAATGGCTAATGTACGACCACAAACCAGAAGAAAAACGAATGTCTCACAAGACAGGCCAATATACCCTCAACGCACCATCATATATAAGGATTATGCACCTAGCAAGTGACAAAAGCCTATCCCGAAAATTTCGTATTATCTGGAACCCATACCTATGCCGTGGTGACTGACAATGAGAAACCCTTGCCTGAGATAAGATCATACTAGTTGGAACACTTACCCATCTTGGATATAGCCAACCCTAAGGCAACCCTTATCTGTCGAAAATACAATGCAGAATTCTGGTTGAACCTAAACACACTGCAGAATTTTGGTTGAACCTAAACACACTGGAAGAGAAAAGCTTGAGTTGGGTGGGAAATAAAGGAACTGTAAATTTTGAAGACCATTATGACAGGACTTCATTAATTAGCAAACCCAGGGGTGCAATTCACATACCAGTATACATATAGTTCATATTGCATGTATCTTTAGAGCAAATACACACTAAGCATAAAACTCATGTAAATGCATAGCAAATTTGCTTATACATACGTGTGTAAATTTGCACATGTGTATATTTACATACGTATGTATAATTTGTGCATGTAAATGGGGCTTAAATGAAGCTATCCACCGGGTATCTTCCCATTTCAGATCTAGATGCTATATTACTGGTACATTTTTTTCACACCTAGAGTATATTTACAAAACTTAGTATGTACTTTATCTACTATAGATTTATCTAAAAAAGACAGTAAATCGGCTTTAGAATTACTTAAAGATGCCCGCCTGGAAGAGTTATAAAATGATTTATAAATATCCATATACCAAATTTCACTATTGTAGGTCAATATTGGCCTCACTAATGAATCAAAAAGGTGACATGCAAGATTTACAGGAACCTGATTTAGTTCCTGCTTTGATTGAAAACAAAACTTTGTAAGCTTTTTGTGCTAGATATTTTGCCGACTGAGTAAGGTTCCCATTTGATGATATAAAAATTCCTAAGAATTTAAATTCTGTTACCTGCTCTATTTTAGTCTTATTATAGTATATATTCAAGTTAAGTTTTGGATAATTCTGTTATTACTAATAATCATTGATTTCGTTTTCTTGCAGTTCACGGAAAGTTGCCACTTTTCGCAATAAATGGCTAACTTGTTCAAGCTTTTCTGTAAGCCCTCCTCTGATTCAGAAAGAAGAACTAAATCGTCGGCAAATAAAAGACTTCCAAGTTTGGATTCGTCTAAAGCTAAAGGCATAGTTTCACAAGTACTAAATAAATCACTTATATCGTTTATATATATGTTACAGTAAATGTGTGTAATTAGGAATTTCATGAAATAACTGAAATTTCAGGAATTTTGTGTAATTCCTAAAGGGCTTAGTAATTACGTGAAATTACTGATTTTCATCAGTAATTACATGAAATTACTGAAAATTTTAGGGAATTTTACATACATTTACTGAAATCAAAATCTTCAACTATAGTTGATTTATTAAAGTACTAAAAAGAAATTTGTACTAGAGTATATTAAAAAGGACTGTTTAAAAAAAAAAACCCAAAAAGTAAAGAAAATTAATGTTTCAAACCATGCAGTTAGGGAACACATGTCTTCATTCCCATATTAAATGAATTGTGTTTTTGTGCTCATAATAAAACATTGCTATTCTTGGACATAGAAAATTCCAAAGGTTGATAAATGGAATTTCCCAAAGTTGTACAAGAGGTAAATATTTAAAAGTGACACTTATGGTAAAAATACGATCGACTGAACCAAGTGATAGACAAAGTTCGTTCCTATTTGTCAGCTGACAGAGAATTAAAATTTAAACCAATTTATGCTATTTAGTAATAGAAGGTTGCCATTTTGTCAAGTTTGTATTGAGATACTTCATGAAAATAGGATGCACCTGGGTACCATTACACGACAATAGACATACTTCCATTTGTCTTTTTTTGAAAAAAAAATTACTTTTCCTTATTTCATGCCACCGCGACAACATGTCAAGGGACATTAAGATTTACTCATGTCTGTATGTCTGTCCATTCAAACGATTTTCATCAAGCTTGATTAGGCAACTGTACATTAGAATGATTTGAAATTTAACAAGGGGGTTTAGTTGACAAATGTATGTCTTAGTGTAAGCGTCTTTCAAACCTAATGAACTTCTATTTTCTGTTTGGGACTAGGTCGATATGAACACTATACAAAGAAATTTCTGTCAAGATGTTTTCAGAAACCATACAGGAGAATGATTTAAAACATAATAAAATGTAGAATGGTTCAGTATGATGCAATTTTCAGACCTGTCAGACTTCCAATTCCTGTTGGGGGCATAGAAGAGGCACCTGTATTCCATGGACATATTCCTTCTTTATTTTTAAACATTTGTCATACTCATGCAGACGTGTAAAATTTGACAGTGGAAAGATAACTTTTTAGTACAGGAGTTGCAAAATTAATATTTTGTATATCTTTTTAAGCCATCCAGATTCCTCAAAATAATTCTTCACTTTTCCTTTATAATTTTTTGCGTATTTCATCATCATTTAATAGCCAATTTATATTAATAATGCAGTCAGTAAATGTGTGTAAATTTCATGATTTTTTTCAGTAATTTCATGAAATTACTGGAATTTTTAGGAATTTCACGTAATTACTAAATGGCCCAGTAAATACATGAAATTCCTGAAAAAGTTAGTAATTTCACGTAATTCCTAATTACACACATTTACTGTAACATATACATTAAATAAGGTAGGACTCAGCGAATCTCCCTGTTTCACGCCTCTATCTACTTTAAAGTACTCTGTACAACTGTTATTAAGTTTAATAGCAGAGGACGTATTAGAATACATGCTTTTGATGATATTAGTGGTTTTTGTTCCATATCATAGTTTATCAATAGCAAAAGATACTTTTAAATATACACATGCTGTTATGTTTTTCCTTGTTAAAAAGTACACTTTCATCTGGCATTAGAAACAAGTCTGAAAAAAACAACTAAAACTTTTATTTTATGTCCTCATACCTGCATATTCAAACTTGTTTATTTATTTATATCCATGCATGTATGTAATTGTTTAGTCAAGGGCTGATTTTTTTTTCGGGAATTTATATACCGGAATTGATACTAATTTATTACCAAGAACATTAGATATAGGAATATACATGTAAAATTGAAATCTATATGCCAAGAAATAATATCATGTGTTAAATACAAACCTGAATTAATACAAGATACAAGATAAAAATTGCAGCCCAAATAAATACCAGAAATTTCAAAAACATGACCCGAATTTGCCGCACGTCCCTGTTAGTCTATACCAATTTATAGGAAGTACTCTCCCCCCCCCCCCCCGGGAGGGCTGTGACTTCGCGCTTAGTCATGTTAGTGACAATAATGCGTAGCGAGCTTCGTAATCGATCGATTATCTAGATACAATACCAAAACGGGTATAAACGGTTAATTTGGTTTGCAGCCCAAATAAATACCGGAAATTTCAAAAACACAACCCGAATTCGCCACACGTCCCTGTTACACGGCCAGGACCCTACGTCACACGCAAGGATACCGTTTCCAGTTTTTACCGAGATTTCGGTCCGCCTCAAGGTAAGTTGACACTTGGTTCTACATGATAACAAGTATATACAGGAAAATTTTCTAGTGCATTTGGTGGCACCAAACTCCAGCTACTTTATTGCTATTGTCGGCCTCTTAAATGTGCTTTGTTCTATGCAAACACCTCTGTACAGTTCAGAAATCGAGCAAGGATACAGTTTGCATTTTATGCCGATTTTTATTTAGCTGTTGTATTTCCATAGTACAAAGATATTTGCAGTTTATATTTTGTTGCAAACCCACCAGAATAAAAATGTATGAGCAAAGGTCCTCTTTGGGATCTGAACAAGGTCTTATGTAAATAACAAATGGCAAAGTGTTAAAATGATACCGTTCACATCCGATCAATTCACGGATACCGTTTGCATTGTAAATGTATTTTTAAAAGTATATATACAACTCTTTATCCTGCACTTTATCGAACTTCTAATTTCCCCTTAAATAAATGTTGAAATATCTATTTAAACAGAATTAATTTTTCATCTCTCAAAATTAAAAATGTGCATATGCACCAAGTCCCCATGCTATTTTATATCAGGTTGATTGAATTGGCTTCTTCTGGTCGAACTGCTAGTATCATAGATTATATGAGATGTATTTGGTAGTATACGTGGCATAACTGAGCCCCCCCTCAAACAACTGTCAAGATTAATGGTTCGTTCTTCGTTAGTTGTGAACATTTCATGAACCGATTTTCCGACATCATTTGCAATAGTCTTCCAAGGGAACAAAACATTGTTGCCCCGCGTATTGGGGGAACATTAATTTACCAACGATTCTCAAAACCTTTGTATGGTTCGATAGAGTAGACTCAATAGAGCCAGGCCGCTGGAATCGTTTGTTGAATTAAAATGTTATGATCAGTTCACTCAATTTGTCAAATTTTATATGGTACTACAAACATCACGTATATGACAGAGGAAACCTTTTCTATTCTTTAGTGTCTATTTAGTTCAGGCTTGGAGGCGAAGTCTTTGTTGCAGGTTGAGCAAACATATATGGCTTAGTTATTCAATAGTTAAAGATTGTTTGTCTTGACATTGACATAGGAAGCGTTTGAAGCTGAGAATTGATTTATTTCCTTCGGTTATGTGACATTTCTCCAGTGTACAATTAGTGGTGTAAGATTTTTAGGATGAATGAGTGAGTGAGTTGGTGTTTTACGCCTTTGTAACGCTCTAAAGGTAATTTGGATTTAGATTTAGATTTAGAATTATTTTATTTGCTCTAAATATGCAAACAAGGATCAGACACAAGTTGACAACAATATAAACAGTTACATTTTGCTCAAATATTTTTATCAATACAAATGCATCTAACTTATGAAGTCTTCTCCTTTAACAAAAGTTTTAACACAAGATCAATACCTAAAGAGCATGCATAAATTGTTTATCAATAGATTATTATATATAAAAAAAAATGGTGGTGGCGGTTTATGTGGTATGATGACCTCTGATATGTCACTGTAATTACACGAGGAATCTTTTTGACAACTGGATATATTTAAATACAAGTTTAAATAATTGGCAGTTTTCTTCGTATGACAGATCGGGACTGCCGTGCGTTAAGAGGCCTAAATTCACCTGAATTTGGAATTTATTTGAAATATTTGATAGAAGGTCATTTCTTATTTGTCTGTATTTCATGCACTGGAAAAAGAAGTGATTAGGGTCCTCAACAAAGTCTCCACATGAACAGATAGGTTCGTCTGCAATATTGACTCTGTGAAGGTCTCTATTTAGAAAAGATGCCCCACAACGAATTTGAGTTAGAACTATATTCAATTTTCTCGGGCCATATTCATAATGTTTTGGAGGATGAGTAAATATATTGGTTACTCTTGTTGCTTTTTTAAAGCTTGCAATATTTTCAGCGTTTCTAGTAGAAAGTGGAAGCTTGTTCCATTCCCTGATTGTTGAAGGGAAAAAAGAATCGTTTGTTAGATTTAGTCTACAGAACGGTACAATTAGATCTGACCCATTACGTAGTGGATAATTGCTTATGCTTTGTATCGCAGGTGGTACTAAATCCCTTAGATATGCAGGGGCATTATTTTTATTAATATTATAAAATAGTTGTAATTTTCTAAGATGGCGACGCTTTTCTAAAGGATCCCATCCCGTTTCTGAATACAGCTCTTCTGTTTTTGTGAAAATTGGGAGCCCCGTTACTATCCTTGCAGCTTCGAGTTGGAGTTTTTCAAGCTTGTTGGAGTTCGTTTTATTGCAATTATCCCAAACCTCACACGCATACTCAAGTAATGGCCGGATATATACGAGATACATTTTAGCAAGGTTTTGTCTGTTCATTATATATTTCAACTTCCTGAGGACACCTAACTGTCTGTTTACACTCTTTACTAAGTTATTAATATGTTCGTTCCATTTTGCATCTTGGGAAAAGGTTATGCCTAAATGTTTATGACAGGGAGTAATAGGAATATCGGTATTGTCAAAAACAAATCTGAAATCGTCTGGAATGAACAAGTTTGAGAAAATCATAATTTCAGTTTTATCAGGGTTAAAATACATTAACCATTGTTCTGACCATAATTTTAACTGATGGAGATCATGATTTACAAGTGTTTCTACTTCTTGTTTATCCGAACTAGAGTACCCCAATGATGTGTCATCAGCAAATAGTCGTGTTAGTGATAAAAGATTGTCACCAATATCGTTGATATAAATGAGAAACATTAGGGGGCCTAGTACCGAACCTTGAGGTACAGCTGCATTAATGTTTTTTAATTGGGAGGAAAACTGTTTATGAACAACTTTTTGGTTTCTCCCTAAGAGATAGCTTTCAAACCATTGTAACATATTTCCCCGTATTCCATAAGCTTTCATTTTATGCACGAGTCCTTGATGCCATACTTTGTCGAATGCTTTTGAGAAGTCACAAAAAACAAAGCAACCAAATTCTTTGTTTTCAAGCGAATTTAATATAGAGTTGTACATTTCTATAAGTTGATGTACTGTAGAGTGTTTAGGAAGGAATCCTGATTGAAACTGATAGATAAGTTCATTCGTTTTTAGGTGGTTATATACATGCTTGTAAACTACTCTTTCCATTACTTTACCAACACAGCTTATCAAAGAAATTGGACGATAGTTCGAAGGCAAACTAGAATCCCCTTTCTTAAATATGGCTGTGACATTAGCAGTTTTCCATAATGATGGATACTTGCATGTTTGTAAGGATTTATTAAAAATAATAGAAAGAGGTTTAGCAAGCTTCTTAGGACTAATTTTGAGCATTCGGTGACTTATTTTATCTGGCCCAGATGCCTTCTTAGGGTTTAGTATTTCAATGATATCTATTATTTCTCTTTCTGTTATCTGTATATTACTAATGATGGCATTTGTTTTACTCTCAAAGTTAGGCAAATTGGCATTTTCGTTTTCAATTGTTGATATTTTACAAAAATATGAGTTAAGTAATTCACATTTTTCGTTATCATTGTACACAACATTTCCTAGGTTTTCTAGATCTATTATATTATCCAAAGGAGGAATGTTACCTAAGGTTTTATTTGTTTTGATAAGCAGTTTCATTATTTTCCAAAAGTTTTTGGGGTTTGTTGTATTGTCCAAGAAGAAATTATCAAGACTTTTCTCGAAGTTCTCTTTAGCTTTTTTCATCATATTATTCACTTTGTTTCGCTGTTTCTTATAATTAGACGAGTTATTCGTGGATTTATTTTTTAAAGCTTTCTGTCTAAGCCTATCTCGGAGTCGAATTTGTTTTCGAAGTTCATTTGTAAACCACGGTTTATCTTTTTCACGCACACGAATATTTTTAGTTGGTATACAGGATCTTGCAATTTCTAGAAACTTGGCAGTAAATTTATTGCACATTTCATCTACATCGTCAGATAAACCAATCAGTTCATTCCAATTGGTTTCATCTAGACTTCTATTAAATTTATTATGATCTAATTTGTCATATTGCCAAATTTCTCTCATGTATGTGTTTTTGGTGACTCGTGGGCATTCAATATTCGCAAATGCAGCTTTATGATCACTGATATTTGGTGGCGAATCAATTACGTCAGAGTAGATTGACCTCAAGTTATCACTTAAGATGATCGGATCAAGAAGGGAATTCGTATTCCCGTTTACTCGTGTTGGCTTGTCTATGACATTATGTAAATTATACACGGCCATCAAATCATCAAGTTTGTTATTGGAGCGACGTAATAAATCCGAATTCAAATCACCGACAATCACGATTTTTTCATTCATGGCTTGGGCTAATTCAATTGAATAACCCAAACGAGTCCAATAATCGACAGTTGTCAACGGTGGTTTATATGTAGCACACAACAAAAGCGTTTGACCTTTCCCTTGTACTTTAGCCCAGATAGTTTCGTCGTGGATGGTTTCAAGTTGAGGTAACCGTGTGAGACACAACTCGTCTTTGGAGTAGATTAAAAGGCCACCCCCGTGATTTGTGCGATCTTTGCGCAAAATATTGGTTGAAAAAGTGTCTATATTAATATCTTCATTTCTAACTTGTTCATCGAGATGTGTTTCGGTTAGCACTAAGATGTCGAAATCGTTGAAAAACATTTCTAAAAAATTTATTTTGTTTCTGACACTTCGAATATTCAGATTACAAATCGATAATGTGTGCGTATCAGACGACGAGTTGATGCTTTCTGGACCAGGATTTAACTCAACATTTCCAATGTGAAGAAGCGAAAAAATGACGAATAAAGTGAAAAATACATTAACATTGGGATTTAGGCTTTGCAAAAAGACAAGAGCGGCAAAAAGGGACGAACATTTCAGGTTAGTGGTAAACAAACCAGTAAATGACTCTTTTTCGGAATTAAAAATATATCCGATTGCTATCCTCCTCACTTTAA
Organism: Arcuatula senhousia; assembly: GCA_963971305.1. Taxonomy (NCBI): domain Eukaryota; kingdom Metazoa; phylum Mollusca; class Bivalvia; order Mytilida; family Mytilidae; genus Arcuatula; species Arcuatula senhousia. The sequence continues at coordinate 42,764,261 of OZ020306.1, forward strand.
AGTAAAAAGCTCCTATAGCTGCTCTGTACAGCTCTACATCAGCTCCCATCGGGGGGTAAACTGATAGGAGAGAACACAGAGCAGCAGAAGGAGAATTTTACAAGTGCATTTGTACATATACAAAAGGGGTCACCACACCACACAAAAAATAAGAAACATATACATGAAAGTGAGAATAAAAAGAATGTCAGGTTGTTTTGACAGAGTGTATTCATGTCTTATCATGGCAAATGGCTCTTGGATGAGAATGGGAGTAATTATATTAAAGTTGCTTTATAGAGTAATATAGATAGGTAAACTTATATTTAAAAGTATAACAAAAATAGGACAGGAAGTTAATATTTTAAACAATTCATGTTTACAAGGTTGTGTGACAGAATATTTTGTATGCTTGTTTTACATAAACTAAACAAGGGTTGTTTACTGATTTTCATGAATGCACTGTATAGGGTTGTTTACACTGTGGTTGTTTTAAGTATCATGAATGCACTGAGCCAAAACTACAGTAGATAAATAAAGTCGAATATGGTTTATATGATTTAGGCACAAGTCATGAAATAAAAGGAAAGAAATAGTATGTTGCCCTAAAAAAAAAGAACAAGACAATAAAAGAAGGAAGAACAAAACACAAAAAATACAATACAAATAATATGCAATGATAATAGATAATATGCAATATCCATGGTAACAAATAATTAATATGCAATACCCATGATACTATGCTGATTCGAATTTGGGGGAGTTAACGTAATTAACTTTACATGTATCTTAACAAAAAGAGAACAATTGTAAATTTAAAAGTATTGCTACCTCAAATTATACAATCAGTATAACAATAAATACGTAAGAATTTAATTATAAAACCGGTGATATAAAAAAACAAAAAACAAAAAAACAACTTCAGTGAGACGCATGTACAGGTGGAAAGTCTTTTCGTATGCAAATTTGTTAAAAATTTGTTTGTAAACTCTTATAACTAATGACAGTCAACTCAGACTCGAGAAGGGGGGTAACTCTAATTATGATAATTTATGGTAATTTGGAGACGATGAACATGAAGTGGATGATAAAATGAACAGTCATGAAATGATGATAAGAAATGAAATATGTGGTTGGGGTGGGAAAGAAAGAAACAGCTAATTTTAAAGACCATAGGAAAAATGAAGAGGTGGGGAAGGGCAAACAAATTAGCCTTTGTCATGCGGTGCACTACTAGGCGGTCCAAGGGGGTCTTATACGTGCATGAAGCATGGCACTCTTTACACACGTTGACCCACTATCGTTTGCGGTCAGGTTTTCCGCAGTATAGCCTGACGACCCCGGCATTTATTTTGACAGGGCTGCCCCATTCAACAACCTGGGGCACAAATCCGAAGTCGCTTTTGTGGGCTAAGTCGGGTCTAACCCGATGTCAGGTTTCTGTGCGCTTTTTAATGGACTTTAATTGACAATAGACGATATTGAGATGTGGAATAAGTGTACGCGACACAACAAACATAAACAAACAGCAATTCAAAAAATCACAACGGAAAAAAGCAAGCAGTCTTCAACATGACCATAGGTCACTGCTTACCGTCTTGCATTGGCCCAAGACTTATAATACAATACAAAAGTTTCAAAACCAATCCCTAAATCATCAACGAAAGACCCAATTCTTGACATAAAACAGTTAACACAGAATGATAAGGACAAACAAAGGCTTTGGCAAGTTTCCTGGCTTAGGACAGGCACATAAAAAATAAGCTTAACGCTGCTGCTGGCTTATACCCTTCCGGGCCCTGCACGGAAGGCAAGAATATAACTTTCATGATCTTATATAGTAAGTCAAAGTTCTTGTTGGATATTGGTCCCGTTTAATAAAAAAAATAAGATTTTGGGACTGAAATTCAGAATATTTTTAGAAAAAAAAATGTGTGTTAAAATATATAATAACTTTTATTCCCCTTGAGTGACAAACAAATATGATGATATTTTTACAGTATGTCAGCGAATGATCAGACCATTTATTTGCATTTTGTCGTTTTTATAATATATATCATAAATATTTTAAAGGATTTGAATGAATATTTGAATATTTAGAACGTTTAGTAATATGTCATCTGAGATAAACCTACATTATTCCGTTAGAAAACTACAGAGCTTGCCCGAACTTTCTCGAAATATTCTTAATGTCTTTAGAATTAATATCTTTCAATTTCCCATTATGTCAAAAGCTCAATATACTTGCAAAGTTATGGTAAGTTTTCAAGACAATATAATTTATGATGCTCTTAACGTTATCTCCCTGAAGCTTCCGGGGGCTTCGCTTCCCTGGAGTTACTGGGGGCCTTGAGCAGCCCCAGACACACTGCCGAAATTATTCCTTCACTTCTTTTCAGTCCCAGCTATGCCCTGTATTTCTAAGAATCGTTGGTAAATTAATGATAAAAATACGCAGTCAACAAATGTTTTGTTTCTTAGGTAGACTATTGCATATAATGTCGGTTGGAAAATCCGTTCATTAATTTTTCCATATCAAACGGAAATCGAACCACGAACCTTTTCAGTTGTTTTGGTGTTCAGTTCTGTTACGTACACTTTTTAAGTGCATCTCATATAATATATGATTTTAGCAGTTCGACAAGAAGAAGCAAATTCTAGCAACTCCGATATAAATTTAAACAGGAACTTGGTACGCATACACATTTTTAATTTTGGAAGATGAAAATAGATTATAAATATGTTTAAGCTACATTGGTATTTTAGCATTTTTATTTAAGGGGGTTTAAAGTTTGATAAAGTGCAGGATAAAGAGTTTTATATATACTTTTAAAGAATATGCATTTACAATGCAAACGGTATCTGTGAATTGATCGGATGTGAACGGTATCATTTTAAGACTTTTCCATTCTAATTTACATAAGACCTTGTTTAGATGCCAAAGAAGACATTTGCTCATACATTTTTATTCTGGTGGGTTTGCAACAAAATATACACTGCAAATATCTTTGTACTATGGAAAAAACAACAGCTTAATTAAAATCGGCATAAAATGCAAACTGTATCCTTGCTCGATTTCTGAACTGTACAGAGGTGTTTGCATAGAACAAAGCACATTTAAGAGGCCGACAATGGCGATAAAGTAGCTGGAGTTTGGTGCCACCAAATGCACTAGAAAGTTTTCCTGTATATATTTGTTATCATGAAGAACCAAGTGTCAACTTACCTTGAGGCGGACCGAAATCTCGGTAAAAACTGGAAACGGTATCCTTGCGTGTGACGTAGGGTCCTGGCCGTGCTGTTAGTGTATACCAATATATAGGAAGTACCCCCTCCCGGGGAGGGCTGTGACATTCTTTTTTAGTATGGGTGAGCACTTCAAATTGAATTTGAAAAGTACAAGCTAAGTAGTCAATTCGCGCTTAGTCAACGCGGTTAGTAACAATAATGCGTAGTGAGCTTCGTAATCGATATAATACCAAAAACGGGTATAAAACGATTAATTTGGTTAAGCTCTATATCGACATTTCAAGAAGTAACCTCTCATCAGCAGTATTTGAATCAAAACATTAGAAAATCGATTTAGATTTCTTGATATGAAGATCACAAACCAAAAACATTAAATGAAAACTTCTCAAAACCAAAAAGTTCGAACCAGAACCGAGGATTTCGACCATGTGCATTACAAGGAAAGAAACTTGGTGTGAGGATGCTTTAAACAAGTTTGAATTTAACGAACGGAAATTTCAATGACCAAAAAATATTTGAAATTTATTGGTAAATTAATTAATACCTAAGTTTTCTCTTATTTTTCATCTATCTCTGACAAATACATTTGTTGCTTCTGATGACAAACATCATATGAGAAAACCTAGACTTTCGTTGGGCGTTTTGGCGGATGCGTTTTTGATTATGGGGATGTAATAATCTTTCATGGAGACAGTTGAAGGTATAAAGGGGGTGGTGCAGTACCTCCCCGTGGTGCAAGACGGGCACTGTTCCAGCGATAACAAAGGATACTCTGGAGCAGCTAACACTGGCGGTGGTGTGTCATGGGCTGGACGACCCATGGCACATAGCGAGTCTTTAACAGTCTTATTGTTAAATAGTCGATGCAGAGGGGCTTTCCCGTAGTCACGACTATAAATACCCATCATCATCTATTGCTTAGCAGCAAAATGCTATTGCAGACAATCTTAGATTGTTCTGCAACTTCAGTAAAAAATCTGCTAAATTTAGATTAGAAAGCCCTAGTTGTTATAAACTGCATAGAAAACGCAGCAGTATCATGCTCGATCTGCTAGAGCCACAATATGTGTGTTTTTAACTGTTCGTGCAACAAATAACCTCTTTTATATGAACACACCATGACTCCCTCATGGTTACATCTACATCTACATCTACATATACAAAGAACCATCATATGGCTGATGACTACTCTTCGGCGCAGAGGCGCAACAGACAGCTTGTTAAAAAATATTAATAAACCCCAAAAACTAGGGGGAAAATATACATGATATATATATAATATTTAAATATTTCAAAAAAAAAAGAAACAAAACATTTTTTGTTATTTTTTATATGAACATAAAACTATTTACAACAACTGCTTGGTAATTAATATGTGGAAAAAAATGACTTTGGACCAAGGTTTTAAACTGGTCCAGAGTGTCTGCTGTAACTATATTTGCTGGTAGTGTGTTCCAAAGTGTTATTGTGTAGGGAAAAAAACTGTATTTAAAGTAGTCTGTTCGGGTACTGTAAATTTGATACTGTGAAGGGTTTGAGTGTCTAGTGTTGGTATTTAGTTGTGGGATGAGGTAAAGTGTTGGGTTTATTGCAACGATGTTGTGTGTGATTTTATAAAACATGGTGATTCTGTTGATGTTCCTTCTTTGTTCTAATGTTGGCCACTTTAGATGTTCAATCATGGAGGAGACACTGCTGGTGTTATGGTATCTGTTGGTTACATACCTTGCAGCTCTCCTCTGTACATTTTCTAGCTTGTCCTTTAAAGTTTTGGTGTTAGGTGACCATACTGACGAGCAATATTCAAGGTTTGACCGAACCATAGATTTGTATGCTAGACTTTTTGTTTCTTCGTTTTTAATTTGTAAGTTACGCTTTAGGAAGCCTAAGATCTTACTTGCTTTGTTTGAGATATTGTAAATATGAGTGTCCCATTTCATGTTGTTTGATAATGTGATGCCTAGATACTTAGCAGTTTCTACTGATTCAAGTTTGTGTCCTTTTAAAATGTAGTCATGTTTAATTGGTGAGTGTGATCTTGTTACACTTAACGAGTTACATTTTTCTGGATGAAACTGCATCCCCCATGATTTTTCCCATTCAGCTAAGTTATTGAGGTCATTTTGTAGTGTAATGCAATCTTGTCTGTTTCTGATGGATCTATAAAGAATGCAATCATCTGCAAATAAGCGTGTTTTTGAATTGGCAACAGAAGGTAAGTCGTTTATGAATATCAAAAATAATAATGGCCCTAACACTGACCCTTGAGGTACCCCACTAACTACTGGTAATGGACTAGACACTTCCCCATCAAGAGTTACTTGTTGCATTCTATTACTCAAGAAAGAAGAAATCCACTCCCATGTGGGTCCTCTTATACCGTAATTTTCAAGCTTGCACAGTAATCTCTTGTGGGGAACTTTGTCAAACGCCTTGCTGAAGTCAAGGATTATCATGTCAGTTTGAATGCCCGAGTGTAGGTTGTCCAGTAGTTCATGGCTGAGTGTAATTAATTGAGTCTCACAGCTCCTTTTTGACCTAAAGCCATGTTGGCAATCAACTAGAATGTCAAAGTTGTCAAGATGTTTAAGTATATTGCTCACCACTACATGCTCTAGGATTTTACAACAGATGCACGTTAGCGAAACAGGCCTGTAATTACTTGCTAAATATTTTTCCCCTTTTTTAAATATGGGAATGACGTTAGCCTGTTTCCAGTCGGATGGAACCTTTCCACTACTGAGTGATAAATTGAAAATGTTGGTTAATAAAGGTGCAAATTGAGATGAAAATTGTTTTAATATTCTAGCTGAGATTTGATCAGGTCCTGATGCTTTAGATGGATCGAGATTGTTGAGGAGTTTGTGTATACCTTTTTCTGTAATGTTGATGTCTTGCATTGATGGATAATTGTCAGTTAGTGTTGGTATTGGGTCATTTTCATTTTCTAACGTAAATACTGAGTGATACTGTTTGTTTAAGATTTCTGCTTTTTGTTTTGTATTATCAACCATGATGCCCTCTGATTTAAGTGGGGCAACACCTGAGTTGTCTTTTTTAATGTTCCTTATATAATTCCAGAATTTTTTCTGCTTTTGCGGTGTTTCTATCTCATTGTCATAACAGATGATGTTTTCCATGTAGGCCCAATATGCTCTTCTAGTTTCTCTTTGTATTTGATGTTTTGTGTCTTTATACTGTTTTGTGATGTTGCTGTTAGGGTTTTGTTTCATCTTTTTGAATAGTTTGTCCCTTTTCCTTATTAGTGATTTTATCTCTTGATTAACATAAGGCAGTTTTTTCTTTGAGTTGCTGATGGTTTTTGTTGGAATCGATTTTTCAATTGCCTTATTTACTTCTGTTTTAAAGTTATTCCACATATCATCGATTGTTTGTGTTCCTTCTAAATTGATCGAACTTAAATCTTTAGTTATTTGCTCTGTATTTGCTTTTTTATAGAGAAAGACCTTTCTTGGTGGTTTTTTTATTTTTATTACAATATTATTATTGTTACTAATCCGTTAAAGATTTTAACAACTAAATGACTTTTTAACCAAGCAACTATTATGTGGAATACTTTTAACTTCTGCTATTATAAAGAAACCACTTTTAACCGTATTGCGTAGATCAACACCTGTAAAATCACTATTAGCAGCATGTGTGTGTGTGTGCAAAGCATTATACTTATCCGCTACCGGAGTGCTCCGACAAACGGAGGAAATTACCAGAAAAACAGAAACATATATGGTATATTTCATTCCCTTTTTTACTTTTCCACCGAACCTACCAGAAGCAAATTGGTATTCTCTCCAAAGTAAGTTAAACAAATCTATGTCAGTCATAATTAATATCTCAGTATACATGTTCAGCAATAATTTTAGAATTAATATGAGATATGTATTGCCTAAATGCGAGCACTGCACATGCAGCTTTAATTAAGGTTAGTGAGTGTGACAAAAATACATTATTTACAAATTGAGTATTAAAAGTACAGGGGAATGAAATGACTTACCTGGTTATTACTTTCGGAACACCCCTATTTTCAATAGAATGGAATACCCATAATTACTTCCTGTCAACCTCCTGACAACCCTTAAATATTAATTTGGACTCTCCCAATAGGTTGTATAAAAGGCAGCTGAGAAGCTGAATCAGAGTCAGTTCTTTCTGTGGCCATCGGAGAGAGAAGTTCTCAGTTAAACGGTAAGTAGCCTAGGTAAAACACTTTGAATTGTGAATTACAGTGGTTAAATGAACATTGTGTTGAATTCTACTGTGGGGATAAGTGTTATTAGTGCTACGTGACAAAGTACGTGATTCTTTATGGAAGTGTAAAGAGGATATTCCTATTAGATGTTCCCAGTGATTATTTAGTTTCATTTGTGACATTGTGCGTTGTGGCTTAATAAAGGATAAGTTATTGTGATATTTCTATTCTTGCGTTCCTATACAAAGTGTAAGTGCATCTTGTAATACTGTGCATTGTGTTAATTTGGTTGTAAATTGTATTGTGCTACTTTCTTAGTGAATTGTGAATATAAATTATTCTTTTTGAAATTGTGTTTGGAAACTGGTGGATATTCCTTAAATTTATTTTATTTTATTTAGTGTCAAAATTGTTAAATCAACAAACAGAATCCCGATATTTTTCGGTACGAACTCGCAACAATCGGTTACACGTTACAAATTTGGTGGCAGCTGGTGGGATTTTGTTTGTTTGTTTGCAGATTGTTTATTTTGTAAATACTTTCACATTGTAATTTTTGTTTTGTTTTGTAGATCGATCAGAAACAAAGTGTATTTGCACAGTGTCAGAGTCATTGTGAAAGGTAAGTAGTATCTTTAATAAAAACATGGCAGAGAATACCATTGATACTAAAATTGGAGACATAACTGATGCAATTGAAAAGCTTGAAAATAGTTTAAGACATAGTTTTACACATTCTACACCCAAACACGTAACGAGTAAGAGATACTCAATGCAAAGTCAGGCTGATTCAGGTTTAGTTAGTGGTGTGGACACACACGTTGATAGTAGCGAAAAAGAAAGTGATACGATAGTGTTTGGTGGAACAAAACCAAAAGTGCGTTTTAGTGACGTTATGCAAGATAAAAGCTTTAGTGAGAGAGAAACGTTACCCATATCAAAACCAAATATCCCTCTAGTGAAAAAGATTGAGGGAAAGGACGCTGTGCGCAAAAGTGATGCTAGAACCATTGCAGATATAGGAAGTGTTGCTGGTCAGAGAACAAAAGCAAATAGTAGTGCGAATGTGCAGGATGCGAGACAAAGAGTGTTCGGTGACAATAATCAGCAAAAAGGGAAACAAAATAACGAAATCAAATGCAAACCGGCTACTTATGATGGGTTGTCGTCATGGATTGACTATAGGTCACATTTTGATATGGTAGCGCTGGTAAATGAATGGAATGAAAAGCAAAAGGGCCTTTATCTGGCTGTGTCTCTGCGTGGACAGGCACAAACAATATTAGGTGATTTAGCCCCGAATATGAGAAGTCACTTTGATACATTAGTAAGCGCACTAGAGGAGCGTTTTGCTCCTACAAGTCAAACTGAACTGTACAGAGTTCAGTTCAGAGAGAGAAAGCAAAGAGCATCAGAAACATTGCCTGAAATGGGACAAGCAATAAGAAGGCTTTCTAATTTAGCCTATCCAACAGCCCCAAGAGAAGTGCGCGAAACCTTAGCAAAGGATCAATTTATAGATGGCCTGTTCGATACAGATATGAGACTGAAAATAAAACAATCTAGACCAGTGAATCTAGATGAAGCAATACGATTAGCAGTAGAGCTTGAAGCTTTCAATAAGGCAGAAAATAGTAATCGGGTTTCTAGAGGACATTTACGAACCACTTGTCAAGACAACATAGCCGAAGAGGTAGAAAATGTTGGCGTCATTCAAGAAATGGAAAAGTCTATGAAAGCAATGTCGGATATGATTAAAGACTTGTCAAATGAGATTGAGAAATTGAAAAACAAGGATAGGTCACGAACATTTGATGTGTCAAAGGTTAAATGTTATAATTGTGGGGAACAAGGACACTTTAAAAGGAGTTGTCCTCAGCCACGTAAACAGCAATTTGGACAAAATCAAAAGCAGGGTAAGCAAAGTGATAATGGTTCAACAAGAGGTATAAATGGGAGAAGAAATCGTTTAAGATCACAGGTTTCCATAATGGATGAAGCGGGTATGTATGTTGATGGGGTAGTTAATAAGCAAAAGTGCAAACTACTTGTTGATACGGGAGCAACATTAACAATCATTTCAAACAGAGTGCATAGTTCCTTGTCCAACAAAAACAAACCAAATGTTGTGGCATCTGATCAAACAATTGAATCGGCAAATGGCGGATTATTAGTTCACTACGGCAAGAGTACATATGATATTAAAATCGGTGACAAAGTGTTTAAGACCGATGCCATTGTAGGTGAGATAAAAGCGGATGGGATCTTAGGCTTAGATTTCCTTAGGCAGCATGGATGTGTAGTGGATGTAGTGGCTGAAAAGCTTATTGTCGGTAATAAATTAAGTAGATATTACGTTTCATGGATCTTTTGGATGTTTCAGAATTGTTTCGTCTGAGACTATCAGTATTCCACCGGCATCAGAAATTCTAGTGAATGGAAGGCTGTGTATAGCTCCAAATGATAAAATAAGTGACTTTGAGGGTCTTGTAGAACCAACTGAAAAGAATTTACAAAAGGACGGGCCCTTGATTGCAAGGACATTAGTGAAATCTGCTAAATATGTACCAGTGCGTATAATGAATACAAAGCAGGATGTACAAGTGATATACCAAGGTTCTACTATCGGGCAACTTAGCAAGATTAATTCTGTTTGCAATACAACACAACAAACAATAACAACAAAGCTCCCTGACAAGTTTCGTAATGACATTCAAACACTCTATGAAAGTGCTTGCAAAACATTAAATGAAAGTCAATGTGACCAGTTAAAACAACTACTATGGAAATATGAGTCGTTATTTGCAGAGACTGACAAGGATCTGGGTAAAACCAGTTTGGTGAAACACAGGATTAAGACCGGAAATGCCCAACCACACAAAGAACCACCCAGACGCACCCCTGTGCACCTTAGACAAGAAATAGATAAAAGTATTGATCAAATGCTGGAAAAAGGTGTCATTGAGCCTTCCAACAGTCCATGGGCAGCAGGTGTAGTTCTCGTAAAAAAGAAAGATGGGACATATCGTTTTTGTGTTGATTACCGCAGACTGAATAAGGTAACAGTAAAGGATGCATATCCTCTCCCGAGAATCGACGATTCTCTTGAACAGTTAGCTGGAAGTGCTTGGTTTTCTACGTTAGATTTATGTGCGGGATACTGGCAAGTCGAAATGCAACCTGAAGACAAACACAAGACAGCTTTTGCCACCAAACGGGGATTGTTTCAATTTAAAGTGATGCCATTCGGCCTGTGTTGTGCACCAAGTACGTTTGAAAGATTGATGGAAACAGTACTTGCAGGATTACAGTGGGACATCTGTCTTGTTTATTTAGACGATGTTATTGTGACAGGTAAGACTTTTGAGGATATGATGAAAAATCTAGATCGGGTTTTCCAAAAACTTAAATCTGCTGGGCTCAAACTTAAAGCCAAAAAGTGTTGTCTATGTGCCAAAGAAGTTGCATTTCTGGGTCATATCATTTCAGAGCAAGGTGTCGCTACAGACCCAATGAAGATTCAAGCTATTAAAGAGTGGCCGATTCCTACAACTGTCACCGAGGTCCGTTCATTTCTGGGACTATGCAGCTATTACAGAAGGTATATAAAAAATTTCGCAAGTGTGGCGAAGTGTTTACATTCTCTGACTGAGAATGGTAGATCTTTCGTTTGGGATACAAAGTGCCAAGAGGCCTTTGATAAATTAAAAAGCCATCTCACGAATGCCCCTATTCTAGCCCATCCGGATTTTACTAAAGACTTTATCCTTGACACCGACGCTAGCAATGAAGCAATTGGTGCTGTTTTATCGCAAGTGAACGACAGTGGCTTTGAAGTTGTTATAGGTTATGCTAGCCGTGCTTTGAGCAAAAGTGAGCGACGATATTGTGTGACAAGGAAAGAGCTCCTGGCAGTTGTTCATTTCGTCAAGCATTATAAACATTATCTGTATGGGCGTCAATTCACAGTAAGAACGGATCATGGATCACTGCGGTGGCTAATGCAGTTTAAAAACCCAGAAGGGCAATTAGCAAGGTGGTTAGAGGTTCTTAGCGAGTTTGATATGAAAATAGAGCATAGACCTGGCAAACAGCATCGCAATGCTGATGCTTTGAGTAGAATTCCGTGTAAGCAATGTGGGTTCGGAACAACGCAGGAAGAACTTTCTCGAAAAGAAGATGCAATAGTTAGAACATTTGATGGAGACGAAAAGAACCCAACAATAAGTGAAGGTAAACAGAATATGCTTGAGATCAGGGAATTACAAAACAATGACAAGGATATTGCCTTTATCAAAGCATGTCTGAAGGACAATCAGCGCCCTAAGTTCAATGAAGTGTCTGGAAAAGGTTTTGTTATTCGAAGTCTCCTGAGCCAATGGGATCTCCTGGAAGTCAGAGATGATATTCTATATCGAAACTACATAGGTAGTAATGGACAAAGTGAACAATCCCAAGTTGTTATTCCATTTTCGGAAAGACGAAGTGTGTTACAAAAATGTCACGATGACAAAACGTCAGGTCATTTGGGGGTTCGGAAAACTTTGGAAAGAGTACGCCAAAGATTCTATTGGCCAGGGTTACAAACAGATGTGCGAATTTATGTTAAAGGTTGTGATTTTTGTTGTAGAAAGAAACGTCCAATACCGTCAAAGCGAGCTCCAATGGAACTTTTTCAGGTTAGCTCCCCAATGGAAAGAATAGCTACCGATATACTCGGTGAGCTCCCAGAAACAAAAAGGGGAAACAGATACATTCTTGTCGTCTCGGATTATTTCTCGAAGTGGACGGAAAGCTTTGCAATGCCAAATATGGAGTCAGAAACAGTGGCCAAAATAATAGTTGAAGAGGTAATTACAAGATTTGGTGTACCTTCATATATCCACTCGGATCAAGGTCGTCAATATGAGAGCAAATTGTTCCAAGAAGTTTGTAGAGTCCTGAATATCAAGAAGACTAGGACAACTCCATACCACCCTCAGTCGGATGGTATGGTAGAAAGGTTTAACAGTACGCTGGCCAAAATGCTAAGTGCATATGTGAATGATAATCATGATGACTGGGATGAATACATACCTTACGTAATGATGGCATACCGCAGTGCCGAACACGAGACCACAGGGTACACCCCAAATTACCTTATGCTTGGCAGAGAGGTCTCAACACCAGTAGATCTAATGTATGAAATGCCACAAGCTATCACAAACACGCCCACTGATACATGGGTTTGGAGTATGAAGGAGAAGATTGAAAAGGCTCATTCCACTGTGCGGGATAATACTGGCGCTGCTATGAAAAGACAAAAGCGCTATCATGATAGAAAACTTTCTTGGGAAAAATTGAAAGACGGTGATGATGTGTATGTATTTTTCCCTGTTAGAAAAACCGGATGTTCTGCAAAGTTTACATCCTTCTGGAGGGGTCCTTTTAAAATCTTAGGACAATGCTCAGATGTAACTTATCGTGTAAACTGTGGATTTAGAAACAAATGTCAGGTAGTGCATGTTGATAGAATACGTCGGAAGCATTCCCAAGAGCTTTTTGACGAACAAATAGAACCTGAATCTGAAAAACAAGAAGTGACTGAGCAAGAACAGGTTAAGTGTGAAACGATGGAAGTTAGGGATAACAATGACGAAATTGTTGTAGAAACTGTAGCTGATATTTGTATAGAGCAAGAGAAGCCATATGTGAGCAAGAGACAGCGGCGCGATCCTGTCTGGATGAGAGATTATTATAGAGAATGAAAGGAACGTTATTTTAAAAAAAAACATATATGTTCATTAGTACAGACAGTACTCATGTAAAAAAAAAGCATTTTTCTGTGATTGTTTTTAAATTTTTATTATTACTCAGTCTTTGTGTTTTTTTTTATATTTTTAGTGAGAATGCCAAATACCAAACAAACACCAAGGAAGGTGGTATTAGGAAATGAAGAGAGATTTCCCTGTCCTTTCTGTACGCAGGAGTTTAGAAGCAAGGATGACAGGAACCGCCACCTAGTGGACTGCACCGATTCCAGGCTGTTTTGTGAGCTCTGCTCCTATAATACAGATAAGAGAACGAATCTAAACCGTCATTTTAAGAAGATGCACTGTAGCACTGGCGAGAAGAATGTTGTTTCCAGTGACGACAGCATGGATGATAACGACAACGCTAAAGATGAAAATAACAACGTCAGAGAAATGTCAGATCACTTGAGTAGTTCAGACAAGGAGGAACAGAAGAAACAGCAAACTGAGGAATTAAGTGATAAATCCAAGGATAAGCAGACTCGTGAAGAAGGAGAGATCGTGAGTGACACTTCTAAGGTAGACCAATCAGCAAGTCTTTTTGATGACATCTCCAGTGATGATGACATAGAGATTCAAAATGACCCCAAGGTTCAAGCCAAGGCATCTGCAAATACCAACATGAATCTTAGCCTTGGAAGAATGATAAGAAAAAGAACAGAACCAATGCCTATCATCACTCCGAAGAGAAAAACTTCCACTCCGCTACAAGACCTTAGGAAGAAGCTATCTAAGGGCCATGATAGTGTAAGGAGATCTTCAGAGACAAAAGAGAATCGTCCGGTTACCCAGAAGTACCCAAGAATGCCAGAAGTTGTCATCAAGAAGAAGACACTCGAGACACCAAAAGCCCAGGTAGTTTGTAAGTGCAATTGTCATCAGCTTACCAGAGATGACATGAAGACGGAATTCGTGAAGATCATTACAACGTATGTTGACAAGGAAGGACATAATGTGAGAATAATCGAGAAGAAGGTGCCTAAATAGACATTTTAATTTGTGAACATTTTTTTTTATGTGTTATTTTTCACAAGGAAGTGACATGACTGTTTATAATTTTAATTGTTGTTAATTAATTATAACCGAAGACTGTTATGAATATAAAATCATTTCTAGATTTGTTTTGCTTTAATGTCATTTATTGTTATAACATGTAAAGTCCTTCGAATGAGACTATAAACCGATGTTCCGTGTTTAAGAACCGTCACAACTTTTGCACGTTAAAGATCCCTCTCAACAAGCTCTTCTGAGTGGTCCGTATGTGACCGGTTGTTAGGCTAAATTACTTCTTACCGGATTTTGATAAAACTTTTACAGTGGCATTCTAAATTTTTCTTTGGTTATGGTACTATTGGACAAAATTTCATTAAAAGTACAGATATATGTTGCATTCTGTTAACTCTTTGCTCAATTGTCAAATAAGGGATTCCTGTATAGCTTGTGTTGATAAGTGATAAGTGACAAAAATTTAAGTTGGGTTTAAAAATTGCTTGTCAGGAAGTAGGACATTTAAGAGCCTCTTTTGAATATTTTCATGTTGATAAGGGATAGGTGCTGGTGATATCTTATAAAGTTGTTACTTATAAGGGCCATATGGAAGACTGTGATGTCTGAATTGAGAGATTAGTGAAGAACCTCATTTGTTCTTATAATGTTCACTTGGGTAATATCGTGTATACCTTAAGTGGGGTTTAGATACAGCACCTTGATGACTATATCTCGGGTTTGAGATTGATACGAGTTTGGGTTTGAAAAGTAACCATTGGCAGTGATAAAATTAACATGTGTAGTCATGCGGGACGCATGAAGTTGAGGCGTGGGTAATGTGACAAAAATACATTATTTACAAATTGAGTATTAAAAGTACAGGGGAATGAAATGACTTACCTGGTTATTACTTTCGGAACACCCCTATTTTCAATAGAATGGAATACCCATAATTACTTCCTGTCAACCTCCTGACAACCCTTAAATATTAATTTGGACTCTCCCAATAGGTTGTATAAAAGGCAGCTGAGAAGCTGAATCAGAGTCAGTTCTTTCTGTGGCCATCGAAGAGAGAAGTTCTCAGTTAAACGGTAAGTAGCCTAGGTAAAACACTTTGAATTGTGAATTACAGTGGTTAAATGAACATTGTGTTGAATTCTACTGTGGGGATAAGTGTTATTAGTGCTACGTGACAAAGTACGTGATTCTTTATGGAAGTGTAAAGAGGATATTCCTATTAGATGTTCCCAGTGATTATTTAGTTTCATTTGTGACATTGTGCGTTGTGGCTTAATAAAGGATAAGTTATTGTGATATTTCTATTCTTGCGTTCCTATACAAAGTGTAAGTGCATCTTGTAATACTGTGCATTGTGTTAATTTGGTTGTAAATTGTATTGTGCTACTTTCTTAGTGAACTGTGAATATAAATTATTCTTTTTGAAATTGTGTTTGGAAACTGGTGGATATTCCTTAAATTTATTTTATTTTATTTAGTGTCAAAATTGTTAAATCAACAAACAGAATCCCGATATTTTTCGGTACGAACTCGCAACAATCGGTTACACGTTACAGTGAGGACACCTGTCATGTGACCAAAAACAGCTAAAAATGCAAAAACAACAAGTGCAAATGTCACAAATACCTTGAAAATTGTGTTAAATAGTTTCATTTAATAAAACTTAATCAAAATAAATTAATTTTAATTCAAATAGAACAACCATTCCTTCAGAAATAAATTTTTAAAATAAAACAAGGGAGATAATCCACTTGAAAAATGACCAAAAAATTACAAAGATTTGTATTGTAGACAGAAAAGTAAGCTGGTGACCCCCAGTTTTTATTGTTTTATTTCAAAACATATTGTATTTCATTGATTTTTATCAAATAAAAATAAAATTTAAATTCGTGGATTTTTTCTGCGACAAGATTTTATGCTAATTTTTTTGCCTTTCCTATATAATCTATAGTAATTTGGGAAAACTTTGAGCAAATATATTGGGAAAATAAGCCTGGAAAGGGGGTCCAATATTTTTACAGAAGATAAAGAATATACCTAATACTAATATATCAAAAAATTGGACATTTTAAATTCGGCATTATTTTTGGGGTCAGGTGTCCTCACTAACCTTAACCTCGTGTAACCCAATTTCGGCATGCAACCCAACTTCGGCATTTTTCATAAAAACATCTGATAAAATTTTAAACAGGCAAACTTTGTAATATTTTGTCTACCATAAGAAATTACTGTATCTTGAGAATAGAATAAAACTGACCATATCTGTAAAATAATTGTTATTTTTAGACCCCTTGTGTGACGTCATTTTATACGTCCTAAATATTGACGTAGCTTGCGACGGAGCCTACACTTTCAAACAGGTAAATGGGTACAAAATTGAAAATAGAAATAAACCTGATCCATCACATCCCGGTATTGTCAAAATATCTCTCCAGCTTTAATATTTTGCTGAGTTTTTGTGACAAGGTGTTGGTTTAAGTCGATCTTTAGCATAACGGGAAGTCGATCTCACAGATTTCTTTGCATAACATTCGGTTATGCATGAGCAAGATTGGTGGCCGTGAAGTACAGGGATAATCAATAAATAATTTTAAATGCCAAAATTGGGTTACACCGCCGAGACGAAAATGCATTGAAGTAGGGTATGTTTGTCAGCATTTTACAAAAACCCAACATATTTACTGCCCAAAAATTTAGGCTAGAATTATTAACAAAATGTTTAAGATTTCCTAGGTAAAATTTTGTTTTTAAATCATGTATATTGGCAGTAAAAAAATTATGACATCGAAAAAACGTGGAAAACTGCCGAATTTGGGTGACATGATGTTGGAGAACACATCAAAGCTTTAAAAATTTCAAAATTATCTAACACCTAAGGTTCTTTCTACCCCAGACATACATGACATAGGTTGATCATCTTAGTTATATTTTGGTTCCCCAGTTTGGTATTTTTGGTTTTAGTGTACCATGTGTACTATGCTCTTCATAATCATATAGTGTTTGGCATTTTCAATATTTTTGGTAGAGCGCCTCTGATGAGTCTTGAATAGACAAAACGCGCGTCAGGCTAGCTAAATTTATTGTCTGGAACTTTGTTGTCATTTTTATTTTGAACACACGTGAAGGTTAGCACTGCTGGTGGAGTTTTAATTCCCTGAGGTTTAGTCGCTCCGGCACCAACACTTTTGTGTTGGAGAGCACATCAAAGTTTTGAATTATCTGTTTAAATTTCAAAATTATCTAAAACCTAAGGTTCTTTCTACCCCAGACATAGGTTGATCATCTTAGTTATAATTTGGTTCCAACGTTTGGTATTTTTGGTTTTAGTGTACTATGCTCTTCATAATCATATAGTGTTTGGCATTTTCAATATTTTTGGTAGAGCGCCTCTGATGAGTCTTGAATAGACAAAACGCGCATCAGGCGTAGCTAAATTTATTGTCTGGAACTTTGTTGTCATTTTTATTTCAATTACTAAGAGAACAGACAGACAAATAAATTTTTTTTTTGAAAAAAATTCTGTTGGTCTGTTCTGTCAGTATGCAATATTTGCACAAGTTCACAGAGTTAGTGTGTAACTATTACACAATTTAGAATTATGCCATCAATTTTGATAGGTTAAATTAGCTAGTGTTGCCAAATATGGTGCATCTATTAAAGCAAAGGGATTAATTAACATCCAATATTACTTAAAACTTGATTTATTGACATGAGCTATTTTTTTAAGTAAATGACTGGTAAGTTTGCAGTAAAATATGTTTAAAATTTATGATTTTGTAGAAAAAAACATAATTTTGAAAGGGGCATAACTCTGCACAACAATTATACAAAATGACAGCATTTCTAACAGGGATTAAAAGATTGATAAATTAGGATTAAAAACTTGTTAAATTAAACAAAAACACTGATTGACACTCAGACAGACAGTTATGGCTTGGTACAATGTACTAATCACAGTTAATAAATTAAAGTTTGTTTTTGCCTACAAAAACGATGTCTCCCCCCGCTTCCCCAAAAAGTTCCAAGTTCAAAAGGCCCTTACTCCCAAAAAAATTTGATGATCAAATTTTTATGGTAATATGCACAACTACATATGGTGTCCTTCCTATATACCAAGTTTCATTGAATTCGGTTCAGGAGTTTCAGAGGAGTTGCGCTGACAAGATGATAAATGAGGATTTTCAGCAAATTTCTAAGTTCAAAGGGCCATAACTTCCACAAAAATTTAAAGATCAAAATTTCCTGGTAACATGCACAACTACATATGGTGTCCTTCCTATATACCAAGTTTCGTTGAATTCGGTTCAGTAGTTTCAGAGGAGTTGCGCTGACAAGATGATAAATGAGGATTTTCAGCAAATTTCTAAGTTCAAAGGGCCATAACTTCCACAAAAATTTTAGGATCAAAATTTCCTGGTAATATGCACAACTACATATGGTGTCCTTCCTATATACAAAGTTTTGTTGAATTCGGTTCAGTAGTTTCAGAGGAGTTGCACTGACAAGATGATAAATGAGGATTTTCAGCAAATTTCTAAGTTCAAAGGGCCATAACTCCCACAAAAATTTGAGGATCAAAATTTCCTGGTAATATGCACAACAACATATGGTGTCCTTCCTATATACTAAGTTTCGTTGAATTCAGTTCAGTAGTTTCAGAGGAGTTGCGCTGACAAGATGATAAATGAGGATTTTCAGCAAATTTCTAAGTTCAAAGGGCCATAACTCCCACAAAAATTTGAGGATCAAAATTTCCTGGTAATATGCACAACTACATATGATGTCCTTCCTATATACCAAGTTTCGTTGAATTCGGTTCTGTAGTTTCAGAGGAGTTGCGCTGACAAACTTTGTGACGGACAGACGGACGGACGGACAGACGGACGGACAGACACGACAAAAACAATATGTCTCCCCACAAAAGTGGGGGGAGACATAATTACCTGGGACCAATAACAGGATGTTTGGTGGATAATGAAGCCATATACGGTCTCACTAATTGGCTTGGGTAAAACAGCTATAATTAAATGACTCAAAGGACATTCAAAGGGAAGAAAAAGGACACATGGGTGCTCATACAGGACAGACAGGCACACTGTAAAGGGAGCAGGGTGCAGCTCCCCTCAATTTTGGTCTAGCTAGGACACTGTATTTAGAGAGTTTATTTTGACTTTCCATCCATATTCTCCTGTTTATTTTAAAAAGAAATTTAACTGTGGTTATTAAATCTGCCAATTTTAAAATCTATTCCAAAAACAGCATAAAATTTCTGGCCCCATAGAAATGTGTGCCTAGTGCGCTAAATCAGCACTGATTGTTAATTGCGCCTTAGTAAAAAAAAAATAACCTTTTTGGAAGTTTCTACCTATGTGGGACTGGCAGTCAGAGATCAGAATTTTACTTCTTTAGGTAATTACAAATTTACTTGTTCAAGTTAAGTATTTTCCTCTGCACAAAAATTTACCAACACAGGTTAACTTGAAAAACTTTGAGCTCATTTTACTTGTTACCTAATATTTTTACAAGCAAACTGACAATTTTCATGAAATGTTGACATCATCTGCTTTATGATCCATAAAAAAACTGATGCACATGTCTGTCTTTGAGGTGTGCATGGCCTTTGAAAATTGCCCCCTTGGGACAATTAAATGTTGATTATCTCTCATTTAACTTGAGTTAACAGATCATCTTGGTCTTATGAAGGTAGGTGATACTATTAGCAATATAAATAATCATGAACTTAATTGAATTTCATGGCTAAATAAAGATAACTAAGAAAAGATTGATTTTTTTTGTAAACAGTTTTTTCTGAACAAATAAAAAGTTTGATTTTGAATCCAAGTAGTCAAATAAAATCTGAAGATCATAATTACATGTATTTTATTTTGATCAGTTCATTTTATAGAACATTCAGTTTGGTGCAAGGTGCTTTGGGCAAATGAGCATCATAAAGAAAATTAATAAAATTTGCTTACTTACAAAATGTAGTAACTCATCATGATCAGAATATTTTTCTCCTTGTTCTGTATTTTACATCTATAATTTTTGGAAGGCGACTAGCAAAATTGGCAATTACATGTATTTAAAAATTCACACTGGACCTGTATAAACTTTGATAAGCATATCTTTATAAACTGTGAGATGCATATCTGTATGAAAAAAATCAATATCAGCATTAGGCAAATTTTTTGCTGGAACTTGCAGTGGAGCACTCTGCATTGGTAGAACTTCGTGCCCGTTACAAGCTGTGCTCGATACATGTACATTTGTATTAAAACAAAACTCATTATTTCTTAAACATGTTAATATATAATATAAATATAATAGCTAGGTATCTGATATTTAGAATATTGATGAATAAGATAAGGTTTTGCATCCATGATCATGTCCTCTGACCTCGACCTTTTTTTACACTTACATGTACTATCACCAGTATATTTTGAATAAAATATTTTTATGTAATAAAATAGTTAAATTAGAACTTAATACCAAACTTTATAAATTATACAAGAATTAATGTCAGCATGATAAATAATTGAAAAAAAATACTTAATAAGATAAACTTTGAATAATATTGGCTAATACTGCTTCAGGACATAACACTTTAATATTTAACAAGATAAATACCAAATCAAAAAGAACTTAGATAATTTTAAGCTGTCATTGATGATGTCACAAAGAAATTACTTACTTGTATTTATTGATTATTTGATATTGGGATTACAGTTGTATTAAACTAAATTGATTTCTAGCACCCTATAATATTATGTAAGATTTTGTATATATAGTTTTGGAAAATGTGTTACACCATATAGATAGCTGATTAGTGAGAATTAGTGAATGACACTAAACTATGTTTTACAACTTAGATGTAGTTTTACTTATAATGATTGATTGACCAAGGACTTTGTGATTTGTTATATGTAATTGATATAATTGTTATTGCTGACTGAACTGACGTTAATAAACGTAAATGGCTATAGTGTTTGAATAACCAGCCTCATACAGACTAAAAATAATATAGAACAATAACTTGAATCCAGAAGGCCTGCAGCCCCAGCCTTGCCATGTGAGCTTCCCCAGCCCCTGTGCTATAGCCAGACCATGAGGAGTCGCCCGATTGGTCTTGGTTATAGTACTGTCATTATTGTTTTTTTTTGTTCAGGCTTTTATCAGAGAAAACCCAAAAAACAACAAAACTCCAAAAATATGGCTGCCTGATAAGAATGTAGTGTATGGGAGAAAGTTTCATGACTATCTGATTAATGCATGTACATGTAAGCTCGTGTTATTGATATGTCCACTTTGTTTTACAACTAAGTTTTAATTGTGCTAGTTTCATGAATTACATAAATGGTATTTTAACTATACTCGTGCATTATTTGTGCAAGTTTCATGAGTGAAAGTATTGTGATGCCTTAATATAGGCATGTTCTGTACATGTATTTTTTGTCGTGACATTTGTTTTATTTTTCCATTATAATCAAAAACAAGTATAAAGTTTACTTTTATTAATTATTAAATGAAAGTATTGGCACTGTTGGACTCGGCTGTGAATCATAAATCCAAAAGGTGGGGCTGCCAACAAATGCTTGTACGCTGCAGCCCCAGCAAAATAAAAACAATTGAAAGGGAAATAACTCCCGCACATGTTGCATCAATATTGCAAAGTTAACACAAAGGCTGCACACATGGCAAAGTAGCACACATCTATGTAGTATATACAGCAATAATATAAGGCACACAACTCCCGCAAAATGGAGATTGAATATTTGCATCAAAATATAGTTTCCACAGCAACAGTTATAGATCAATGAATTATATACAAATTCACATTATCCAGTGAATCAACAAAGTTATTGAAAATAGCACTTGACCCTGGGTAACCAGTTGTCAAGATTTAATTCGAGGTGACGCGCAATGATTCCCATACGAGTCCAGTAACAGCCGAGCCGGTAGGAAGGTCCTGGTGAAATGTTTTTCTTCAAGACGGAATGTTGTATACGAGATGTAGACGATTCATCGATTCCCATAGATTTCCAGGAGAAGTCATCCTTCCTACTGGTTAATAAAGTTACCAAGTCCAACTCTGTAAAATATTACAAAAAACAGCAGTATCTTTCCTTATACAAAAATACATGTTATTAAAAAATACACAATACAAAATTTAATGTTATTTACATTTATTTGAATTGGGTGGTTGAGGGAGGGTTTTTGCAAAATGTAACATGCATATGAAGGCTTCTTACCAGGCAGGCTGTGGCGCGAAAAAGGAACGAAAAACTGCGCTGCAGCTTCTTTATATAGTACAAAGGGGGATAATTCAAGTCAAAGTACTGACGCACTGAGAGATGGCAAGCAAAAAAGTGTTTCTTGATAAAATTCATCTATTCACAAATGGAATAGATGTGATTATCAGAGAAAACCCAAAAAACAACAAAACTCCAAAAATATGGCTGCCTGATAAGAATGTAGTGTATGGGAGAAAGTTTCATGACTATCTGATTAATGCATGTACATGTAAGCTCGTGTTATTGATATGTCCACTTTGTTTTACAACTAAGTTTTAATTGTGCTAGTTTCATGAATTACATAAATGGTATTTTAACTATACTCGTGCATTATTTGTGCAAGTTTCATGAGTGAAAGTATTGTGATGCCTTAATATAGGCATGTTCTGTACATGTATTTTTTGTCGTGACATTTGTTTTATTTTTCCATTATAATCAAAAACAAGTATAAAGTTTACTTTTATTAATTATTAAATGAAAGTATTGGCACTGTTGGACTCGGCTGTGAATCATAAATCCAAAAGGTGGGGCTGCCAACAAATGCTTGTATGCTGCAGCCCCAGCAAAATAAAAACAATTGAAAGGGAAATAACTCCCGCACATGTTGCATCAATATTGCAAAGTTAACACAAAGGCTGCACACATGGCAAAGTAGCACACATCTATGTAGTATATACAGCAATAATATAAGGCACACAACTCCCGCAAAATGGAGATTGAATATTTGCATCAAAATATAGTTTCCACAGCAACAGTTATAGATCAATGAATTATATACAAATTCACATTATCCAGTGAATCAACAAAGTTATTGAAAATAGCACTTGACCCTGGGTAACCAGTTGTCAAGATTTAATTCGAGGTGACGCGCAATGGCCACAAGGTCATGACCATGATTTTATGGTCATGACCTCCGCCACCAAGTGGGGGAAAGCGTCACCCTACCCTTATCAACCGAGTCCAACTTATTTACAAAATAAATTCTAAACCTACAGTGACAATACAAAATTTAGCACATAATTATAACCTGTTCAGGGAAAAACAAATTCCTCGGTAGTCAAAAATTTAAGGATAGCCCCTTTCAGTGTTTCTAGAAGAATATCATTCCCATAATCTGATAGATGGACCTGATCACTTGCCAAATCCCTTAATGTTATGGTAGGGTACTTAATATAGTAGCCCCCTTGCCTTATATTTTCAGTTGCCACGTAATTGTTTAATCTTACTCTGGCCTTCTTCATTGCTTTTAGGTCACTGGAGTATCTCCAATTGTTTCGGGGTAATATTTGCGACCACACAATGCGTGTGTTGGGGAAATTTCCCTTGAGAAAAACAAGTATACGTTTTGCTATTTTTCTAGCCTCGTGCAATTTTAGCTGCCCAATGTCATTGCCCCCGCAATGGAGGATTATCATACTAGGGTCATCAAATATTTGTGACAATGTTTTTAACTTATTTGTCACCTGTGTAAGCTTAAGCCCACTATATCCCTGCCAAACAATATCTACGTCTCTAATATCAAATCCAAGATTTGTGTCTCCTTGTCGCCCTCTTGCATGAAGGAACCCCTTTTTTATGATTGATGATCCTAAAATCCAGACTGATGCAGGACCTAAAAACATTAACGAATATAACTTTTGTAAGAGGATGACCTCCAACGACCCCTATTCATTATTTCCTCAGTTGAATGCCCGTTCCTTGCCAAGAAGCTAGCCCCGCCAATGCGAAATGAGTGGGATGTAAACCTTTGCAAGTTTAAACCAGCCTTTGTCAAACATTTATTAAGCATGGCCGAAAATTGAAATCTAGAAATAGGATTCCCGTTAAAGTGACAAAACAATGGACCCGGTATGTTCGGTCTCTTTTCAAGATATTCCTGTAAGCTTGCAACAGGACATATCAATCCCTTAGTCTTTTTTAGTATTACTTTGTCTCCTTTACCAGTTTGATCAGATTTTGAAAACCTTACCAAAATAACCACAGAGTCGCCTTCAAATTTAACGTCCTGATAAGCAATAATCTGGTTTATAGGTTTGCTCTTAGTAAGTGTAATTTCCCCTACTCTAAAAAGCCCCCAGAAAGCTATAACAAAGGCTGCTTTAAACAATTTACTTTCGTACATGTTCATTGCTAGACCTGGCAATCTAGAAACTATATTTAATAAAATGCTTTCTGTAATGGGAAGCCTGCTATCAGCCCTAGACTTTGTCCTTCTCATACCCTCCAGACATTTTTTAACAATAAATTGTTGAGTATTATCGCACATATTCATTATTTTGCACTTATAACTTATTGCCGAGATGTAGGACTTAGCTGTATTGAATGATAAATTTTTTAGCGACAAAAAGGCAATAAAATAAACAAGGTCATCAGGTGGCGGCGGCCAGGAGCTCACTATGTGGTTCAATTTTAAAAACTCGTCAAATGCTGATAATCCAGCAATGTGTGAGTTATGCGTGTTTAAAGCAAATGCACAATCTATAAGTCTGTTAGCTTCATTTTGTAAATCATGTCTTGGAAATGTATGGGGATTTTCTCTGGTTCTAGGTTGGCGTCCGGTGCTATCCGTCTGAATCTGGACCAGTCCTGTCGAGAAATGGCATCACTTATATCATTATATACCCCGGGTATGTGACAAGCACGAAAGACTATATTGTGGTCCAAAATTTTGGAAACAAATATGCGCACAAGGTGCATGATCCTTTTTGATTTTGAGGATTGACTGTTCAAAATTTCTACAAGTCCCAAATTGTCAATGTGCAGTTTTATCTTTTTATTCTTCAAAATATCACCCCAAATTTCTAAAGCAAGAATTACAGGAATAAATTCCAGAAAAGTTATATCTTTTATGATTTCAGTATTCTGCCATGATTCTGGCCAGGTTATGCATACCCATTTTTTACCAAAGTAAGCACCACCGGCAAGTTTTGAACTGTCTGTGTACAGGTGTAAGACAGAGTTGTCAGACCATTCTTTTTCTGGAAAGTAAGCTACCCCATTAAACGATTTAAGGAACTTCAACCATACCTGCATATCAGACTTCACCTCAGATGTTATCTTAATAGAGTGGTGGGGAAGCCGTGCTTTTACAGTTAAATCGTAAAAACGTCTATTAAAAGCTCGAGCACATCTTATTGCCCTAGAGAAAAAATTAAGGGACCCCACCAATGACTGTAATTCTCTCAGTTTAATTCGGTTTCTTTGTACATAGCATTCCAAAAGTTTGGTTAATTCAACTACTTTCTCAGAGGGAACCTTAATGGTCATTTCATCAGTATCAATGATCAGTCCTAAAAATTTAAGGACAGTAGTGGGACCTACAGACTTTTCTTGAGCTAAAGGTACCCCTAAATTTTCGCATGAATCCACAAAAGTGTCCTTTAAGTGTTTACAGTTATTTGATCCTGATTTCCCACCAAAAATAAAATCATCCAAATAGTGGTCTAATGTATTTAGCCCGGACTTTTCGGCAACTAGCCAATGTAAAAAGGAGGAGAATTTTTCAAACAAGTTACAAGATATTGAGCAACCCATTGGCAAGTTTTTGTCTACATAATATTGATCGTCAATTTTGAAACCCAGCAACTCAAAATCTTCAGGATGAACCCTTAAAAGCCGAAATGCACTTTTTATATCTACTATTGCTAATTCTGCATGTCTACCTAAGGTACTGATCATGTCAACAACCCTGTCAAATGAAGTGTAACGTACAGAACAAAGTTCAGGATCAATATAATCGTTAATTCCAACTGATTTGGGATAGGACAAATGTGTTATTAGTCTCCAGGATATCCCATCAGACTTGGGAACAATGCCTACTGGTGATACCTGAAGATTTGGCAATGGTAAAACATTAAAAGGACCGGCTATGCGACCAAGTTCTATTTCTTTTTTAACTTTGCTGATCAATTCATCTTTATGCTCATATGCAGACTTTAAATTTGGACTTTCCCTGTGCTCCCTAGGGCCACTATAGTGTAAATGGAAACCATTTATAAAGCCATATGTTAACTCATCTGCTACTTTTCTTAATGGGTATGATTGAAGCTCCTTAATCAAGGGTTTAATTTTGATAGGGGAATTTCCTAGGACCATAAGATCTGGGTGAATGAAATGGCTGGCCTGTATTTGGTTGACCTAACCTTGGGGGTCTAATGGTTGGACCAGAAAAATACTGATTAGGTGTTCTTGGTCGAATAGGCCTAGCAAACGACTGGGGCTGATTAAAGCTCCTGTTAAGTGGACAAGCTAGGAAGGGGTGGTCTGGAAGGGAACATTTAAAACAAATATGCTGGTATGTACATGGGTTTCGATCACATGTACCCTTGTAATTAAAATTGTAGCATTTGTTAAAGGTGTTGAATTGGCCAAAACTTTTTGATGGTGCAGGGACTCGAATATTGCTCCCATCATTATTCATATACATAAGCCACAGCTCACTGTCAACCATATCCCATGATTTGCATGGGTCAAATGACATTTTATAACGGAACTGTTGGTCATATTCTTTCCACCCCTGACCCCGAATTCGGGAAGCCCCCAATCGAATGGTATTCATGTATTTTAATAGGCTTTGAGCCTTTTCTGGGTGGACACTTATATATATACTGGTATATACCAAAAAAGAATCTGTCCATTTTTCGATGGTGGATATTTCATGTTTGGGTTTGTCCTTTGTTGTCAACACCCCGTCTATCAGTACAACAGTTTTTATTTCTTTCGTGGAAGGGTGATTGGGGTCGAGCAGGCCAGCTAAATCAACATATTCACCATTAGTGATTTTATTCTTAATGGTTTGAGACACATTTAAGCCAAGCTGGGAATGGATGCTAAGCACTTGTTGGAAATGTGGGACTTGTACAGGTAAGTTAGGGTCATTTGGTATTTGCATGACCGGTATATGATTTTGAGAAGCAGTACGTATAGGTTGCATATTGTTTTTGTCACCACTTATACCTGGCTGGTTATCAGGTTGCAAGGCAATTGCATTCTGTGGAGGCAATTGAACTGGGGGCACAACTGATGCAGTCTCTCTACTGCTCGTGCTGGTGCTTCGTCCTCTCTTGCTTGTGCTAGGCATCTCGACATCGGGGCCGTCTGATCCAGAGGGTGCAGAGGCATAGGTGCTCGAGGTCTTCCTTTTGCTTCTTCTGGTAGACATACTCAATCGATCGTTTGTGAAATATAAAAATTACTAAATGGTGTCAGTATATTTTAAATTTAACATGTTCAAAAATAAAAATGTTTGTTCCTCTTAGGACTTTAAATAGAAAAGGTTTTTTCAAAGTTCCAAGCCAGGGTATTTTTAAGCTGTCCGCAAGGTGCCCTCAATGACCACGTGATTTGTTAGGAAACATTTTTTGGAAATTTGTGTCAAGCATCCTAACTGATCGCAACTCCGTATGTGTTTACTTTGCGGAATATTTATTGTATGTACATTGTGTATCTTAAGCTTGTGTCGCACTGGAGGTGTGCACCAACGACCACGTGGTCGTGGTTTTTTGTAAAAAAGGAAAAAATTGTTTGAAAACATATCATTCGGGTGACGATTCGATGCCAATTTTTTTAAAAATCAACTGATCATAACGCCGTGCGTATCTTTTACTTTTCCGGATGAATAAATACTCAAGACAACATGCTTCGTTGTGCATTTTTTGCAAAATGTAACATGCATATGAAGGCTTCTTACCAGGCAGGCTGTGGCGCGAAAAAGGAACGAAAAACTGCGCTGCAGCTTCTTTATATAGTACAAAGGGGGATAATTCAAGTCAAAGTACTGACGCACTGAGAGATGGCAAGCAAAAAAGTGTTTCTTGATAAAATTCATCTATTCACAAATGGAATAGATGTGATTATGTAAAGTCAGTCTCTCAATGACTGATATCTAGAATCACTTAAGTTGATTCACAGGAAAATGTCATTCAGTCACCTGCCAAATGACCTTTACTTTTAGTAACCTCTGATCTCAAGAAGTCAAGACCTACATGACCTATGTAAACTCTTAATTGATTTTGTAATTGAATGAATGAATAGTTGAATAACTAGGTATTATGATGGTGCCGTCAGGTGAGACATACTTACTCTTGTGATGTCGTATCTTGCACATTAAAGGTTTGTTGCAAGATACATTAAAACTGTTGTTACACTTTGGGGAAATTAGGGGTCAAAGGGGTCAAAGAGCCATAAGAGTTCTCCTTGAAGGTTGGTATAAATGCAAATATATATTGAAAAAAAAATATTCATTGAATGCATGTGTCAAAAAGCTTTGGAGTCCACCATGGGCAGCATGTGTCCAAAGGCAGCATTTATTGGGCCTCAAACATACATTCTGGGTTCAACATGTTGTGTTTGTATAATGCTGGGCTCAGTTCACATGTAGCTTTTTTCTAAAAATGATTTTCAGTTGACTTTTTTAGTGGGTAGTGTCCAGCTTATCACACTTCTGAATTTATACCTCTACTTCTCCCTGTCAATCTGAACAGTGGTGATACCTGACTTAACACTGAGTAAACTTACATTGGATATAAGATGTTACTTATTCATTCTCTTTTCTCTTTTAGATTACAGCCATACAGTTATTATATAGCTCCAATAGATATGGCAAGGAAAACATTACTTGTATGCCTGTTAATCTTGATATACACATGTTTCCTACATGTTAATTGTAATGTAAGTATTTTTTTTACCATTCAAGAAATGTATTGTGTATTCATTGTATTGGACAATAATTGTTTTTTTACGGGTGTTGCTGAAAGGCAGAATGGAAATGGGAAAAACGGATTTCGAAATTAGTTTACATTTCAATTTTCCTTTTGCTTTGCATTTTTCTTATTAATTGTGCCATTAATGGTTTGTAAGTGCTGAACACATTAAGTGCTTGACGTTGAGATATAAACATGTGTATGGTAAATATAAAATTCTCACCTAAGTTAAAGCAAATATGGACTTTCATATAGACCTGAATGGAAAAGACAATGAAGACTGTTGTGGTAATTATAAAGATTTGTTTGTCTTGTTTTAGTTACTGCCTTAACTTCTTGTGACATTACCTGTTAAATTAACATCTGCCTGATTAATCACCCCCTATACAATGGAAATTTTTTATGACTTAACAATTTATATATGCCTATATAACTAGAATTGAGTCATGTCTTGAAAAAGCTGAAGATAACAAAAAATAACTGGACAATAATTGGCAAAAGAAAACCAGGAAGGAAAAATATCAAACAAAGGATACGAAAGAAAGACTCTTGAAGCAGGAACGAATGAGTTGGGATGAGCTGGAAAGAAATTGTAAGAAAGGCAAAGGGCAGAGCTGGATGAAGCACCTGTCCGTTACTTAATATGATATTTGTACCTGTCCGTTATTTAATAGGATATATGTACCTGTTCGTTACTTAATAGGATATATAACAAAAAAAAAGAACTAACAAGAATATGTCCAAAAGGACATAATGCTGCATCTTGCAACATTTGGAAGGATGGACAAATGAAAAGACACTAACGCTATATACCCCCTTTGTGCATACTTTTGTACATAGGGCTTTAAAATAAGTTGTTAGGGTCAGTGTCAGAATGGAAAGAGTCTAGTGGAATATAGAATTAACGTGTTAGGGTCAGTGTCAGAATGGATAGGGTCTAGTGGAATATAGAATTCACGTGTTAGGGTCAGTGTCAGAATGGCTGGGTCTAGTGGAATATAGAATTAACATGTTAGGGTCAGTGTCAGAATGGATAGGGTCTAGTGGAATATAGAATTAACGTGTTAGGGTCAGTGTCAGAATGGATAGGGTCTAGTGAAATATAGAATTAACGTGTTAGGGTCAGTGTCAGAATGGTTTGGGTCTAGTGGAATATAGAATTAACATGTTAGGGTCAGTGTCAGAATGGCTGGGTCTAGTGGAATATAGAATTAACATGTTAGGGTCAGTGTCAGAATGGATAGGGTCTAGTGGAATATAGAATTAACCTGTTAGGGTCAGTGTCAGAATGGATAGGGTCTAGTGGAATATAGAATTAACATGTTAGGGTCAGTGTCAGAATGGATAGGGTCTAGTGGAATATAGAATTAACGTGTTAGGGTCAGTGTCAGAATGGAAAGGGTCTAGTGGAATATAGAATTAACATGTTAGGGTCAGTGTCAGAATGGATAGGGTCTAGTGGAATATAGAATTAACGTGTTAGGGTCAGTGTCAGAATGGATAGGGTGTAGTGGAATATAGAATTAACTTGTTAGGGTCAGTGTCAGAATGGATAGGGTCTAGTGGAATATAGAATTAACACGTTAGGGTCAGTGTCAGAATGGATAGGGTCTAGTGGAATATAGAATTAACGTGTTAGGGTCAGTGTCAGAATGGCTGGGTCTAGTGGAATATAGAATTAACGTGTTAGGGTCAGTGTCAGAATGGATAGGGTCTAGTGGAATATAGAATTAACGTGTTAGGGTCAGTGTCAGAATGGATAGGGTCTAGTGGAATATAGAATTAACGTGTTAGGGTCAGTGTCAGAATGGATAGGGTCTAGTGGAATATAGAATTAACATGTTAGGGTCAGTGTCAGAATGGTTTGGGTCTAGTGGAATATAGAATTAACATGTTAGGGTCAGTGTCAGAATGGATAGGGTCTAGTGGAATATAAAATTAACGTGTTAGGGTCAGTGTCAGAATGGCTGGGTCTAGTGGAATATAGAATTAACCGGTTAGGGTCAGTGTCAGAATGGATAGGGTCTAGTGGAATATAGAATTAACATGTTAGGGTCAGTGTCAGAATGGATAGGGTCTAGTGGAATATAGAATTAACATGCTAGGGTCAGTGTCAGAATGGATAGGGTCTAGTGGAATATAGAATTAACTTGTTAGGGTCAGTGTCAGAATGGATAGGGTCTAGTGGAATATAGAATTAACATGTTAGGGTCAGTGTCAGAATGGCTGGGTCTAGTGGAATATAGAATTAACGTGTTAGGGTCAGTGTCAGAATGGATATGGTCTAGTGGAATATAAAATTAACGTGTTAGGGTCAGTGTCAGAATGGATAGGGTCTAGTGGAATATAGAATTAACCTGTTAGGGTCAGTGTCAGAATGGATAGGGTCTAGTGGAATATAGAATTAACATGTTAGGGTCAGTGTCAGAATGGATAGGGTCTAGTGGAATATAGAATTAACGTGTTAGGGTCAGTGTCAGAATGGCTGGGTCTAGTGGAATATAGAATTAACATGTTAGGGTCAGTGTCAGAATGGATAGGGTCTAGTGCAATATAGAATTAACTTGTTAGGGTCAGTGTCAGAATGGATAGGGTCTAGTGGAATATAGAATTAACATGTTAGGGTCAGTGTCAGAATGGATAGAGTCTAGTGGAATATAGAATTAACGTGTTAGGGTCAGTGTCAGAATGGATAGGGTCTAGTGGAATATAGAATTAATGTGTTAGGGTCAGTGTCAGAATGGATAGAGTCTAGTGGAATATAGAATTAATGTGTTAGGGTCAGTGTCAGAATGGATAGGGTCTAGTGGAATATAGAATTAATGTGTTAGGGTCAGTGTCAGAATGGATAGGGTCTAGTGGAATATAGAATTAATGTGTTAGGGTCTAGTGTAATATAGAATTAACTTGTTAGGGTCAGTGTCAGAATGGATAGGGTCTAGTGGAATATAGAATTAACTTGTTAGGGTCAGTGTCAGAATGGATAGGGTCTAGTGGAATATAGAATTAATGTGTTAGGGTCAGTGTCAGAATGGATAGGGTCTAGTGGAATATAGAAGTAACTTGTTAGGGTCAGTGTCAGAATGGATAGGGTCTAGTGGAATATAGAATTAATGTGTTAGGGTCAGTGTCAGAATGGATAGGGTCTAGTGAAATATAGAATTAACGTGTTAGGGTCAGTGTCAGAATGGATAGCGTCTAGTGGAATATAGAATTAACATGTTAGGGTCAGTGTCAGAATGGATAGGGTCTAGTGGAATATAGAATTAACTTGTTAGGGTCAGTGTCAGAATGGATAGGGTCTAGTGGAATATAGAATT
This sequence comes from Arcuatula senhousia, assembly GCA_963971305.1. NCBI lineage: Eukaryota > Metazoa > Mollusca > Bivalvia > Mytilida > Mytilidae > Arcuatula > Arcuatula senhousia. Next base: position 42,796,805 of record OZ020306.1, read on the forward strand.
AACATGTTAGGGTCAGTGTCAGAATGGTTTGGGTCTAGTGGAATATAGAATTAACCTGTTAGGGTCAGTGTCAGAATGGCTGGGTCTAGTGGAATATAGAATTAACATGTTAGGGTCAGTGTCAGAATGGATAGGGTCTAGTGGAATATAGAATTAACTTGTTAGGGTCAGTGTCAGAATGGATAGGGTCTAGTGGAATATAGAATTAACATGTTAGGGTCAGTGTCAGAATGGATAGGGTCTAGTGGAATATAGAATTAACATGTTAGGGTCAGTGTCAGAATGGATAGGGTCTAGTGGAATATAGAATTAACACGTTAGGGTCAGTGTCAGAATGGATAGGGTCTAGTGGAATATAGAATTAACATGTTAGGGTCAGTGTCAGAATGGATAGGGTCTAGTGGAATATAGAATTAACTTGTTAGGGTCAGTGTCAGAATGGATAGGGTTTAGTGGAATGAACAGTAAAGTCAATTCCCACTTGGTGACTATAATGCATAACCAGGCTTGTGATTACCCTGGCCTGAGGGACCTTTATTCCATCAGCAGTGGCAGTATGTCAAGCAACTTCTGATTTTTAATAATTCCTTATCATAGCCCTGCTTCGAAAAAAGGGGTTATACTGGTTAACCTCTGTCTGTTTGCAACAACTTTCGTAACATTTTTCTTAGCAACTACTTATCACAGTGATTTGAAATTTGGTATATGACTTCAGTATGAGGCCCTTTATTGCAAGTATTGAAATTAGGTCTTTCAGATATCAATTTCCTGACTTAGTCAATTTAGGGGGTAGTGGGGGTACTGAGTGAGCAGTGGCTTACAGATTTCCTATTTTTTCCTGAACATGCTGAGTATTAACCCAACTCCCCTGATAACTTCTGAATTTCATTGTTGGGCCTAAAAAAACTATAAAAAAAATTAAGGGTATATTTTTGTGTTTAGCGCCAAACCCTGAAACCAAAAAATGTGTGTGTTTCTCATTACATGTCTCAAAGAAATTAGTAGGTAGGTTGGAATTAATTTTTTTTAGCTCACCTGGACCGAAGGTCCATGTAAGCTATTACCATCACTTGGCGTCCGTCGTCGTCGTCGTCTGTTAACAATTTTTAAAAAAATCTTCTCCTCTGAAACTACTGAACAGAATTTAATGAAACTTGGTATGAATGATCCTTAGGGTGTCCTGCACTAAATTTGTGTTTCGATTTTTGATCCGTCAAAAAACATGGCCACTGTTACTAAAAATAGACCAGGGGGGTCAGACTACTGTTTTTGGCTCGTAAATCAAAAAGTATAAGAGATAGATGAAATCTGATGCCACCCTACCGCTTCAGCATCAAAAGTTCTACAAAAGTTTTCATTTGGTCAAAGTTGTCAGATGATCCCTTATAGGGGTTACAGCCCCTTAAAGGTGAAAAATAGCGTTTTTGCATGTTTTATGGTCTATAGAATGAAAATTATTGTAGATAGAGAAAAGCTGTTGCTTGCTTAAATGTTCAGCTCATTTAGCTCTACAAAAGTCTCCATAGGGTCAAAGTTGTCAGATGACCCCTTATAGGGGTTACAGCTCCTTAAAGGCGAAAACTAGTGTTTTTGGCATATAAAATGAAAACATAATTGCAGATAGAGAAAAGCTGTTGCTTGCTAAAATGTTCAGCTCATTTAATGTAGCTCTACAAAAGTCTCCAGGGGTCATTAAAGTTGTCAGATGGCCCTTTACAGGGGTTAAAGCCCTTTATAGGTGAAAAATAGTGTTTTTGGCCTATAGAATGAAACTATTGCAGATAGAGAAAAGCTGTTGCTTGCTTAAATGTTCAGCTCATTCAGCTCTACAAAAGTCTTCATAGGGTCGAAGTTGTCTGATAACACCTTACAGGGGTTACAGCCCCCTTAAAAGTTGAATAATAGTGTTTTTTGATTATTTAGAATGAAAACTATTGCAGATAGTGAAATGCTTTTCCATGCTTAAAGATTCAGCTCATTTAGCTATACAAAAGTCTTCTTAGGGTTGACATTAAGACCAGGTGAGCTATTCAGGCTCCTGAGAGCCTCTTGTTTATCTCCCATCTACGAAAGTAGAGGGGCATATAGTGTTCGTGTCCGTTTATTCATCCGTTCGTTCGTCAGTCCGTCTGTTTGTCCGTCCCAAATCCCATGTTTCCAAATTCCCACTTACTGAGTGGCGACCTAAACATTGTCGATGACCCAGAGGTTATTAAATTCTTGAAAAAAGGGACCAAAATTCAGACCTCCTTCGAAAATTAATTGGAATTCTTGTTTTGATTGTGTAAATACTGCCCTTCATTCGTACTGTAAGACCTGGATTAGACGAGAAGGAGCAGATTCCAAATCTTTAGACAAGTTTAAGAATAAATTCATATCCATTGTAAAATTACGAATAAGCCATTTTCAAAACACCTTTGTAGAATATCGACCCCAAACTTATATTAACAGAATTAAATCAAAACCACAATTATTAGGTTCATGATATGTTTTTGTTCCTGCGGATAAAGCGGCTAACAATGTTGTTGTGGTATGTCCTAAATATTATCTGGATGTTTTAATGCATGATATTAAAGGCTCATGTACTTTCTTTCCCGTGCAAGCTACAGAAACCAGTACTATTGACGATCATGTCATAGCAACCACAGCACTTCGAGCAGCCCCTACATACAATAAATTACCTACTATGTACTGGATACCTAAATTACACAAAAACCCATATAAATCCCGTTTTATTTCTGCATCAAGTAAATGTTCCTTAACCAATATTTCTAAAGTCTTGTCTCTTGCTTTAACTACAATGAAAGAATTTATCATCCAATACTGTGATAAAATTTTCGAAAATAGTGGAATAAATCATTTTTGGAGTGTTAAAAATTCTCTTGATGTTTTAGACAAACTTCGGGCATTTGAAAATACTTTTCAATCCGTAGACAGCTATGACTTTTCTACTTTATATACTAATCTACCTCACAATCTTATCAAATAGAAATTTGAATATTTAATTAAATGGTGCTTTGGCAAATCTAAAAGTGACTACATCTGTTCTAAAGTGTCACAAGTATTTAGTAAATCGTTTTTGTCTCGCCTGCGACGAAAAGTCGTGGAAGGCAAGACATAGGTATTACTTTCCGACGGCGACTTTTTTGTAAGACTTTTGTGGACAATGAATTGCTTGAAAAGTGAAATATCTAGGCATCTGATATTTGGTATACAGACAATTCAGGTTATGGTCTACGCAACTGTCACCATGCCGTGTGACCCTGACCCCATTTTCACGCTCTAGTGTCTCTGTGAACTTGGGTCTTTTTTCAGGCCGTAAACTATTTTGTAAGACTTTTGTGGATGATGAATTGCTGGAAAAGTATATTAGCTAGGCATCTGATATTTGGTATACAGACAATTCAGGTTATGGTCTATTCAACTGTCACCATGCCAAGTGACCCTGACCCCATTTTCATGCTCCAGTGACTCTGTGAACTTAGGTCTTTTTTCAGGCCATAAACTTTTTTAAAAGACTTTTGTGGAGGATGAATTGCTGGAAAAGTATATTAGCTAGGCATCTGGTATTAGGTATACAGACAGTTCAGGTTATGGTCTACGCAACTGTTACCATGTTGCATGACCCTGACCCCATTTTTACGCTCTAGTGACTCTGTGAACTTAGGTCTTTTTCAGGCCGAAAATTTTTTTTGTAAGACTTTTGTGGATGATGAATTGCTGGAAAGTTATAATAGCTAGGCATCTGATGTTGGGTAAACAGACAGTTGGGGTTATGGATAACGCAACTGTCCCCATGCCATGTGACCATGACCCCATTTTCACGCTCCAGTGACTCTGTGAACTTGGGTCTTTTTTTTCAGACAGAAAACTTTTTGTAATACTTGTGTGGACAATGGATTGCTTGAATAGTATAATAACTAGGCATCTGTTATTAGGTATACAGACACTTTTTGTCCCCCGCCGCAACGCGTCGGAGGGACTTAGTAATGGTCTCCGTCCGTCCGTCCGTCCGTCCGTCCGTCTGTCCGTCTGTCACGTTTTTTGTGGGTGCAACTCCTCGGAAACTACTGAAAGGATGTTGCTGAAACTTTACACACTGATACGGTACAATTAGTAGATGATCATCCCATATTTGAAATTTTCAAAATGGCTGCCGTTTCCATGGAAACGGATAAAAGGTCAAAATATAGGACATTCAATATCTCAGCTACCTAGGTGCACAGGGTTCTGAAATTTTGTAGGCTGATAGAACAAAAGGTACTCTATAATAATACGAAAAAAAATTTTGAAGCGATATTTACGGTTTTCGAATTATTTACAAATTTGTGATTTTTGAGTCCGAAAAATGGGACTTAGTCAAACGTTTTTGTGGGTGCAACTCCTCGGACACTACTGAATTGATGTTGCTTAAACTTTACACACTAATAGGGTACAATTTGTAGATGATCATCCCATATTTGAAATTTTCAAAATGGCCGCCGTTTCCATGGAAACAGGGAAGAAAGGTCAAAATATAGGACATCCAATATCTCGGTTACCTAGGTGCACAGGGTTCTGAAATTTTGTAGGCTGATAGAGCAAAAGGTACTTTATAATAATACGAAAAAAAATTTGAAACAATATTTACAGTTTTCTAGTTATTTACGAATTTGTGATTTTCCAAAAAAATGGGACTTTGTCATATCATACATTTTTGTGGGTGCAACTCCTCGGATACTACTGAACAGATGTTGCTGAAACTACTGTTAATAGGTGATCATCCCATATTTTGACAACCTATTTCTATCGTTTCTCGGAGAATATATTGCTTGAATTGACATACCACACAACTTTTATTCGGCGGTGGGGGGCACTTGGCTACGCGTAGCAATCTTGTTGTATTTATATCAAGAAATGAAAGCTTAGGCAGTTGATTTTAGTGATGGTGCCGGCAGGCGAGACATACTTTTAGTGGCCACACTTGTTTAGTAACGAAACCCACAAAGATTATGTTAATTGGACCAACATAGAAGTTATTACTGCATTAAACTTTCTTTTAGATAATATTTACATCCGGTTCAGTAAACAAATATATCGCCAAGTCATTGGAATTCCAATGGGAACCAATTGTGCTCCACTCATAGCTGATCTGTTTTTATATTGTTACGAATCACAGTTTATGGCCAAGCTACAAAAAGACCCAAACAAAAACCACCTTATCGAAACTTTTAACAATACATATAGGTACTTAGATGACATACGTGCTCTAAACAACCCCTCATTCTCAAATTTTATAAATGATATATATCCTAAAGAATTAACCCTAAATAAAGCAAACTCAACCGACAGTAGATGTCCATTTCTAGATTTCGACTTAAGCATTATCAATGGTAGATTACACACTAAAGTATATGATAAACGGGATGACTTTTCATTCCCAATAGTTAAGGTCTTTCCCTTCCGTAGGAAAGACCTTATTGATTTCATTATGCCTATTATTATTATTATTCTTTCTTTTTTTTCTGCCATCCGTGTGAAAAAAGTTTCTTAACCGATCTTAACGAAATTTGGCACACTTATTCAGCACTGCCAGGAATAGACAAGGTTAACCCCGTGAGCGCCAGCTCTGTATAGTTTTGGCGCAATAGCGCAAAACGCTGTTTACCCTTGTTATCAGATCTCCTCCTAGGTAGTAACAGATATCTAAAATCTAAACTGTGGAAACTGTTCTAAGACTCCTTAGAATAAATAATCTTGAAAAAATATTTGTTTATTTTACTTCCTGGTTGCCCGCGTATGGCGCAAAATGGCAATGTTGTCCAATTTTGATGAAATTTAGTTTCCAGGTAGATTAGAGGGTCCTGATTACGAATATGCAATCAAAAACTTTTTTGCGTTTACCATTGCCAAAATGGCAGCCATCAAACGGTTTTTTGCTTATAACTCGAAAACCGTTAGAGATAGTATAGACAATATATGAACAAAAAATGATTGTCCTGAAAAGACCTACAATTTGAGTCCAAAAAGTGCATGATTCGGTTGAGCGGTTTTGAAATGGCAGCCGAAACAGGTTTTCGCAAAATAGGTTTTTTGCCAATAACTTGAAAACCTTAACAGATAGTATAATAGACATGTGTATAAAAAATGAACGTCTTGACAAGACCTATCATTTCAGCCCAAGAAGTACATGTTACGGTTGAGTGGTTTCAAAATGGTGGTCAAAAACATCATCCAATGCATTATTTACTTGTATATAACATTTAAACGGTTACAGATAATATTGTAAATATATATACGTTTATTATCAGTAATTAAAGAGCTTGACTTTAAGACAAAGGTCAAAGGTCATAAGTCAACTTAACGGGAAAGACCTCTCATTTGTTCTCTGAACAAATGGCACTTTAATTAATTTTCCGTTTCTTGAAGGAGACGTACCATTAGCTCCAGCTTACGGGGTATACATTTCACAATTAGTCAGGTATGCTTGCATTTGCAGTGATGTGTCTGATTTTAATGATAAAAACTGTTTTATTACAGAAAAATTGCTAAAACAAGATTACCGTTACCACAAATTAGTCAAATCTTTTACAAAATTTGGACATCTCATCGAAAAATTTGATTTGTACACGTAGATTTCTGATTGTTAAAGGAATATCTCATCCTGACTTTTATAGCAATGTAGTTTATAAAGCACAAAAATTCAAAAACAACCTTATGGAAATTAAAAACTGGCTTAAAAACCTTTTGAAAAAAAGATACAAATTCAATGTTTTAGTAAAATCTTTGCATTTTGTATGTTTTGGCAGAAATATTGATAGCTTGATAGTAACTTTAAAACGTTAAATTTTCACTTTTTATCCACTGTATTATTTATAAGCACCACAGCCATCAAGTATGTCGGTTCTGTATGGTGATACAACTCTTAATCATTCATTGTTTTGACGTGGGGTGTCGGATTTAGAACTGATGTATTTGATTCTTTTACATCAATAGATAAATGTTTCTTAGCTAGTTGTCAGTAACTTCGAGTGTTCTCAAGAGAGTTCCTCCTTGTCTTGTTGTTTTCGTACAGTATTTTGTCTTAGGTTCTCTCTTGTTGAATTGAACTTTTGTCGATTGAGTTTTACAGTGTGTTTTATATGTAGCTTTGTGCAAGCTTATCAATAGGGGGAAGGTTGGATCCAAAAAACTAGTTTAACCCCGGCACATTTTATATGTGCCTGTCCTGAGCCAGGAAACTTTGCCAAAGCCTTTGTTTGTCCTTGTCATTCTATGTTAACTGTTTTATGTCAAGAATTGAGTCTTTCGTTGATGATTTAGGGATTGGTTTTGATACTTTTGTATTGTATTATAAGTCTTGGGCCAATGCAAGACGGTAAGCAGTGACTTATGGTCATATTGAAGACTGCTTGCTGTTTTCCGTTGTGATTTTTTGAATTGCTGTTTGTTTATGTTTGTTGTGTCGCGTACACTTATTCCACATCTCAATATCGTATATGTATCAAAAACCTTTGTCAGTCCACAATGGGCTGCATATGTCCAGAGCAATTGACTATCCATATTGGGCTTAAAACGTACAGGGTTCAACATATTGCGGTCGTATCATGCTTCGCTCGGCAAAACTTTTTATTTTCCTTGTTTTGCGGTCGATATCCTCAGTGCTGGATTTGGCTTCTTTGTTCCAAGGTTTTGGTTTTGAGTACTTTTCCCTTTCAACAGTTTGGGAATTTGATCTTCCAATGTTTTGATTTAAATGCTAGTGATGAGAGGTTACTCCTTGAAATATCAATATTTAGCATATGGAAATTAACTTGTTTATACACGCGTTTTGGTATTTGTAATCTTGACCTATATTTTCCAATGAATATCTCGGGTAGAAATTTTAGTACATCTTGGATAATAATCAGCATCCATATCAAAATAACGTAACCTTGACTCTATATTTTCTGCATGAATGACTAATGAAGGTGCATATCTCGGCAATTCCATTATTACTGTAAATTGGAATAGTTTGGTGGTTCTAAATCAGAATGGGCAAAAACATTTTTGTGTATTATTTTGGTGTTTTGAGAAAAAATGTTCTTTTTTGATGCTTTACTTTATCTATACAACCATGAATTTATTTTCACAATTTGACTATTAAGAGTTAGTTACTGTAATTATTTTTGTTTTCAAACCCCATCTAATTAGTACATGTTTAACTTTAAAAAAAGTTTATTTTAGGTGTAAAATGATAGTGACAAGCATGTTGCATGTATAACATGTATATCCAAGCAAATTACCAAATTGAATAAAAAATATTCATGAAGGAAAAAAGTTTTATAAATAAGTTTTTGTCCTGCCTGCGAAGCAGAGCGAGACATAGGTGTTTCTTTACCGGCGGCGGCGGCGACGGCGGTGTTAACTTTTTGGAAAAGCTTTATGAGCACCTCCATATCTCAAGAACTATAGGTCTTGGGTTGATGAAACATGAGCTATTGCCATCACTTGGCGTCCTTCGTCGTCGTTAACTTTTCTTCAAACTTCTTCTCCTCTGAAACGGCTGCACAGATTCAAACCACATTTGGTCTGGTGGTACTTTAGGGTATCCCCCACAGAACTGATGTGGGGATTTTTGATTCGTTGAAAAACATGGCCGCCGTTGCTAAAAATAGACCAGGGGGGTCAGACTACTGTTTTTGGCTTGTAAATCAAAAAGTATAAGAGATAGATGAAATCTGATGCCACGCTACTGCTTCAGCATCAAAAGCTCTACAAAAGTCTCCATTAAGTCGAAGTTGTCAGATGACCCCTTATGGGAGTTACGGCCCCTTAAAGGTGAAAAATAGCATTTTTTCATGTTTTTGGCCTATGGAATGAAAACTTTTGCAGATAGAGAGAAGCTGTTGCTTGCTTAAATGTTCAGCTCATTTAGCTCTACAAAAGTCTCCATAAGGTCAAAGTTGTCAGATGACCCCTTATAGGGGTTATGGCCCCTTAAACGCAAAAAATAGTGTTTTTGGCTTATAGAATGAAAATTATTGCAGATAGAGAAAAGCTGTTGCTTGCTTAAATGTTCAGCTCATTTAGCTCTACAATAGTCTCCATAGGGTCAAAGTTGTCAGATGACCCCTTATAGGGGTTATGGCCCCTTAAATAAGAGTTTTTGGCCTATAGATTGAAAACTATTGCAGATAGAGAAAAGCTGTTGCTTGCTTAAATGTTCAGCTCATTTAGCTCTACAAAAGTTTCCATAGGGTCAAAGTTGCCAGATGACCCCTTATAGTGGTTACGGCCCCTTAAAGGCAAAAAATAGTGGTTTTGGCCTAAAGAAAGAAAACTTTTGCAGATAGAGAAAATATGTTGCTTGCTTAAATGTTCAGCTTAATTAGCTCTACAAAAGTCTTTTTAGGGTCGAAGTTGTCAGATGACCCCTTTAAGGGGTTATAGCCCTTTAAAGGTGAAAAATAGTGTTTTTTGCTTTGGAATGAAAACTATTGCAGATAGAGAAAAGCTTTTTATTGCTTAAACATTCAGCTCATTTAGCTATACAAAAGTCTTCAAAGGGTTGACATTAAGACCAGGTGAGCGATTCAGGCTCCTGGGAGCCTCTTGTTTGCAAATAACTCTAAAATGGTGACAGATATCAAAATTTTGATTGGCAACAAAAGTAATCAGCACCTCAAGATCTACCAGCTCTGAAATTTTGAAGAAAATCCAACAACCCATGTAGGAGTTATTGCCCTTTTTGTGGATTTTTTTGCAAATTTTGCACCTGTTTAGCTCAATATCTTGAAAACTATACTAGATATTTGAGAAATTTAAATTGCATATTGTTAAGCACATCAAGATTCGCCCCAGAAATAAAAAAGTTTCAATTTCGGCCCCTTTTGGCCCCTTATTACGTAACAGGTGAAAAAGGGGTGGGGGTCGCAAAAATAAATTCTCCCCCCCTTTTTCCCCTTATTACGTAATTAGGGGCCAAATGGGGCCGAAATTGAAACTTTTTTATTTCTGGTCCGATTTTGAAAAATTTTTTTGCATGTTTGTTCTTGTCAAATAGCGAATGCAAAATTAGGAATTAATTTTTGCGACCCCCCCTTTTTCCCCCTATTACGTAATTAGGGGCCAAATGGGGCTTTTTTATTTGTGGTCCGATTTTGAAATTTTTTTTTGCAAATTTATTCTTGTCAGGTAGCGATTCTAAATTTAAGAATAAATTTTTTGGGCTGTAATCATAATTTAAAAAAAATTCTGGTTCGATTTTTAATTTTTTCCCCAAACATTATTCTATTAAAGAGTAGAATACAACATTCAAAATTTATATTTTTAGCCCCTGGGTTGAAAGTCCATCAGAGAAGCATGTGTCAAAAACCTTTGTCAGTCCACCATGGGCTGCATGTGTCCAGAACAATAGACTATCCATATTAGGCCTAAAACGTACAGGGTTCAACATGTTGCGGTCGTATCATGCTGCGCTCGGCGAAGCTTTTTATTAGATTTTGATTGAGAACAAAAGTGATCAGCACCTTTAGATCCACCATATTGTCAGATGACCCCCTTATTAATCTTATGACCCTTTCAACGTTTAATAGATTTTGCCTTATAACCTTTACTTCAGGCACATATGTCAGGTGAGCGATTCAGGCTCCTGGGAGCCTCTTGTTCAAAAAACTTCTCCTCTGAAACTACCAAACAGAATTGAATGAAACTTGGTATGAATGAACCTTAGGGTGTCCTGCACCAAACTTGTGTTTTGATCTTTGATCCGTTAAAAAACATGGCCACTGTTACTAAAAATAGACGAGGGGGGTCAGACTACTGTTTTTATGCCCCGTCAACTTTGTTGGGGGCATATAGTTTTTCGATCCGTTCGTCCATCCGTCCTTCCGTCCTTCCGTCTGTCCGTCTGTCCGTTCGTCCGTCACACTTTAGTTTTCCGCACTTTTTTTCGACATCCTTGCATATATTCAAAAGATTTTTGGTATGTGAGTCTACCATGATGAGTTACAGGTCAAGTTCGAGTTTTGTTCCGGTCCACTGATTTTGACCTAAATTACGGCCCTTGAACTTAGCAAATTTTGTAAAAAATAAGTTTTCTGCACTTTTTTTCCACATCCTTGCATATATCCAAAAGATTTTTGGTATGTGAGTCAACCATGATGAGTTACAGGTCAAGTTCAATTTCGTTCCAGTCCACTGATTTTGACCTAAATTATGGCCCTTGAACTTAGCAAATTTTGTAAAAAATAAGTTTTCCGCATTTTTTTTCCACATCCTTGCATATATTCAAAAGATTTTTGGTATGTGAGTCAACCATGATGAGTTACAGGTCAAGTTCCAGTTTCGTTCAGGTCCACTGATTTTGGCCTAAATTATGGCCCTTGAACTTAGCAAATTTAGTAAAAAAAAAGTTTTCCGCACTTTTTTTCCACATCCTTGCATATATTCAAAAGATTTTTGGTATGTGAGTCTACCATGATGAGTTACAGGTCAAGTTCGAGTTTTGTTCCGGTCCACTGATTTTGGCCTAAATTACGGCCCTTGAACTTGGCAAATTTTGTAAAAAAAAAGTTTTCCGCACTTTTTTTCCACATCCTTCCATATATTCAAAAGATTTTTGGTATGTGAGTCTACCATGATGAGTTACAGATCAAGTTTGAGTTACGTTCCGGTCCACTGATTTTGGCCTAAATTACGGCCCTTGAACTTGGCAAATTTTGTAAAAATAAGGTTTCCGCACTAAATCATAGGAATCTGACAACATATTTTTGTAATGTGTCAAAATGTCATTTATTTTATTTGCCAGCGGGGCATCAGTGTCATCTTGACACATTTCCTTGTTGGCTTATAAATCAAAAAGTATTAGAGATACAGGAAATCTGAGGCCACGCTACTGATTCAGCATCAAAAGCTCTACTAAAGTCTTATTTGGTCATAGTTGTCAGATGACCCCTTATAGGGGTTACGGCCCCTTGAAGTTGAAAATAGCATTTTTTCATGTTTTTAGCTAACCTGGACCGAAGGTCCATGTGAGCTATTGCCATCAGTTGGCGTCCATTGTCGTCGTCCGTCGTGGTCGTCCGTCGTCGTTAACTTTTCTTTGAAAATCTTCTCCTCTGAAACCACTGAAGGGATTGCTTTGAAACTTTGCACACTTCATCTATGGGATGTCATCTACCAAGATTGCACAAATGGTGACCGCCGTCCAAACAACATGGCCGCCGTTACTAAAAATAGACCAGGGGGGTCAGACTACTGTTTTTGGCTTGTAAATCAAAAAGTATAAGAGATAGATGAAATCTGATGCCACGTCACTGCTTCAGCATCAAAAGCTCTTCAAAAGTCTCTATTGAGTCGAAGTTGTCAGATGACCCCTTATAGCAGTTTCGGCCCCTTAAAAGTGAAAAATAGCATTTTTTCATGTTTTTGGCTTATAGAATGAAAGCTATGACAGATAGAGAAAAGTTGTTGCTCGCTTAAATGTTCAGCTCATTTAGCTCTACAAAAGTGTCCATAGGGTCAAAGTTGTCAGATGTCCCCTTATAGGGGTTACGGCCCCTAACATAACGTTCTTTCATGTTTTTGGCCTATGGAATGAAAACTATTGCAGATAGAGAGAAGCTATTGCTTGCTTAAATGTTCAGCTTATTTAGCTCTACCAAAGTCTTCATAGGGCCAAAGTTGTCAGATGTCCCCTTATAGGGGTTACGGCCCCTAACATAACGTTCTTTCATGTTTTTGGCCTATGGAATGAAAACTATTGCAGATAGAGAGAAGCTATTGCTTGCTCAAATGTTCAGCTTATTTAGCTCTACCAAAGTCTCCATAGGGTCAGAGTTGTCAGATGTCCCCTTATAGGGGTTACAGCCCCTAATATAACGTTCTTTCATGTTTTGGCCTACAAAATGAAAACTATAGTAGATAGAGAGAAGCAGTTGCTTGCTTAAATGTTCAGTTCATTTAGCTCTACAAAAGTTTTCATAGGGTCCAAGTTGCCAGATGACGCCTTATAGGGGTTATGGCCCTTAAAATAACATTTTTTCATGATTTGGGCCTACGGCTACAGAATGGAAACTATGTGGATAGAGAAAATCTGTTACTTGCTTAAATGTTCAGCTCATTTACATGTAGCTCTAGAAAAGTCTTATTAGGGTTGACATCGAGACCAGGTGAGCGATTCAGGCTCCTGGGAGCCTCTTGTTGGCCTACAGAATGAAAACTATTGCAGATAGAGATTAGCTGTTGCTTGCTTAAATGTTCAGCTCATCTAACTCTACAAAAGTCTTTATAGGGTAGAAGTTGTCAGTTGACCCCTTATAGGGGTTACGGCCCCTTAAAGGTGAAAAATAGCCATTTTTCATGTTTTTGGCCTACAGAATGAAAACTATTGCAGATAAAGATTAGCTGTTGCTTGCTTAAATGTTCAGCTCATTTAACTCTACAAAAGTCTCCATAGGGTCGAAGTTGTCAATTAACTCCTTATAGGGGTTACGGCCCCTGAAAAATAGCGTTTTTTCATGTTTTTGTCCTACAGAATGAAAACTATTGCACATAGAGATTATCTGTTGCTTACTTTAATGTTCAGCTCATTTAGCTCTACAAAATTCTCCATAGGGTCAAAGTTGTCAGATGACCTCTTATAGGGGTTACAGCCTCTGAAAAATAGCAATTTTTCATGTTTTCGTCCTACAGAATGAAAACTATTGCAGACAGAGATTAGCTGTTGCTTGCTTAAATGTTCAGCTCATTAAGCTCTACTAAAGTCTCCATAGGGTCGAAGTTGTCAGATGACTTCTTATAGGGGTTATGGCCCCTTATAGGTGAAAAATGGTGTTTTTGGCCTATAAAATGAAAACTATTGCAGGTAGAGAAAAGCTGTTGCTTGCTTAAATGTTCAGCTCATTTAGCTCTACAAAAGTCTCCATAGGGTCAAAATTTTCAGATGACCCCTTATAGGGGCTATAGCCCCTTAAAGGCATAAAATAGAGTTTTTGGCCTTTAGAATGAAAACAATTGCAGATAGAGAAAAGCTGTTGCTTGCTTAAATGTTCAGCTCATTTAGCTCTTCACAAGTCTCAATATGGTCAAAGTTGTCAGATGACCCCCTATAGCGTCCGTCGTCGTCGTCGTCCGTCGTCGTCGTTAACTTTTCTTCAAACTTCTTCTCCTCTGAAATGGCTGCACAGATTCAAACCAAATTTGGTCTGGTGGTACTTTAGGGTATCCCCCACAGAACTGATGTGGGGATTTTTGATTCGTCAAAAAACTTGGCCGCCGTTGCTAAAAATAGACCAGGGGGGTCAGACTACTGTTTTTGGCTTGTAAATCAAAAAGTATAAGAGATAGATGAAATTTGATGCCACGCTACTGCTTCAGCATCAAAAGCTCTACTTAAGTCATCATTGAGTCGAAGTTGTCAGATGACCCCTTATGGGAGTTATGGCCCCTTAAAGGTGAAAAATAGCATTTGTTCATGTTTTTGGCCTATGGAATGAAAACTATTGCAGATAGAGAGAAGCTGTTGCTTGCTTAAATGTTCAGCTCATTTAGCTCTACAAAAGTCTTTTTAGGGTCGAAGTTGTCAGATGACCCCTTTAAGGGGTTATGGCCCTTTAAAGGTGAAAAATAGTGCTTTCTGCTTTGGAATGAGAACTATTGCAGATAGAGAAAAGCTTTTTATTGCATAAACATGGCAGCTCCTTTAGCTATACAAAAGTCTTCAAAGGGTTGACATAAAGACCAGGTGAGCGATTCAGGCTCCTGGGAGCCTCTTGTTTGCAAATAACTCAAAAACGGTCACAGATATCAAAATTCTGGCACAGGATAAAAGTGATCAGCACCTCAAGATCTACATGCCCAGACATTTTCAAGAAGATCCAACAACCAATGAAGGAGTTATTGCCCTTTTTCTGGATTTTTTCAAAATTTTGCACTTATTTTGCCCTATACCTTAAAAACTATACTCAATATTTTAAAAATTCAAATTGCATATGATTAAGCACATCAAGGGTCATGTGAGCTATTGCCATTACTTTGCGTCCGTCCGTCGTCCGTCGGCCGTCGTCTGTCGTCCGTCAGCTTTTTTCAAACATCTTCTTCTCTGAAACTGCTTGGCCAAATGCAGCCAAACTTGATATGGTTGTTCCTTAGGGTATTGTGCAAATAGTCTGCATTTGGATTTTTGATACGTCCAAAAACATGGCCGCTGTTACTAAAAATAGAACAGGGGGGTCAAATACAGTATTTTGCAAATAATTCAAAAACGGTCACAGGCTTAGTAAAAGTGATCAGCACCTCAAGATCTACCTGCCCAGAAATTTTCAAGACAATCCAACAACCGATGTAGGAGTTTTTGCCCTTTTTCTGTATTTTTTCAAAATTTTGCACTTATTTAGCCCTATATCTTGAAAACTATGAAAGATATTTTAAAAATTCAAATCGCATATGATTAAGCACATCAAGATCTACATTTCATGTAATAAGGTCAAAGCTGTAGAACAATTTTTAGCTCACCTGACCCGAAGGGTCATGTGAGCTATTGTCATCGTTAAGCGTCCGTCGTCCGTCGTCCGTCCGTCCGTTAACTTTTCTTCAAAGATCTTCTTCTCTGAAACCACTGAAGGGATTGCATTGAGACTTGGTATACATGATCTTTAGGATGTCCTCAACCAAGTTTGTGAATAATATACATGTCGACCAACCAACATGGCCGCCGTTGCTAAAAATAGAACAGGGGGGTCAGACCATTGTTTTTGGCTTATAACTCAAAAAGTGTAAGAGATAGAGAAAATCCGAAGCAACCTTCCATGTTCAGCATCAAAAGCTCTACGAATCTCTCCATTGAGTCGAAGCTGTGAAACGACTCCTTATAGGAGTTATTGCCCTTTAATCATCAAATTTGACCATTTTTGCAGTTTTTGGACAATATCTTGAAAACCGTTAGAACTAGAGGAAAAGTTTGCATTGCAGAATTGTTTAGCTCATTGAGATCTACAAAATTGATTTCAGGGTCTAAATTGTCAGATCAGCCGTTTAAGAGTTATTCCCCTTTAATTGTTTTTTTCCATTAATTTTCACTGATTTTCAAAAATCTTCTTCTCTAAAACTACTGAAGGGATTGCATTGATACTTGGTATACATGATCTTTAGGATGTCCTCTACCAAGTTTGTGAATTATATACATGTTGACCAACCAACATGGCCGCCGTTGCTAAAAATAGAATAGGGGGGTCAGACCATTGTTTTTGGCTTATAACTCAAAAAGTATGAAAGATAGAGAAAATCCGAAGCAACCTTCGTTGTTCAGCATCAAAAGCTCTACGAATCTCTCCATTGAGTCGAAGTTGTGAAACGACTCCCTATAGGAGTTATTGCCCTTTAATCATCAAATTTGACCATTTTTGCAGTTTTTGGACAATATCTTGAAAACCGTTAGAGCTAGAGGAAAAGTTAGCATTGCAGAATTGTTTAGCTCATTGAGATTTACTAAAGTGATTTTCAGGGTCTAAATTGTCAGATCAGCCGTTTAAGAGTTATTCCCCTTTAATTGTTTTTTTCCATTAATTTACACTGATTTTAAAAAATCTTCTTCTCTAAAACCACTGAAGGGATTGCATTGATTCTTGGTATACATGATCTTTAGGATGTCCTCTACCAAGTTTGTGAATTATATACATGTCGACCAACCAACATGGCGGTCGTTGCTAAAAGTAGAACAGGGGGGTCAAACCATTGTTTTTGGCTTATAACTCAAAAAGTAAAAGAGATAAAGAAAATCGGAAGCTAATTTTCTTGTTCAGCATCAAAAGGTCCTTACAGTAGTTATTGCCCTTTTACTGTTTTTTCTATTAATTTAAACTGATTTCCAAAAATCTTCTCTGAAACCACTGAAAGGATTGTTTTGCAACTTTGTATACTTGAAAGTTTGTGAAATTTATTCAAACTTTGGCATAAGAGATCAGGTGAGCGATTCAGGCTCCTGGGAGCCTCTAGTTTTAGGAGTTATGGCCCTTAAAGCGTCAAAATTTACCATTTTTAGCTCACCTGGCCAAAGGCCATGTGAGCTATTGCCATCACTTGGCGTCCGTCGTCGTCGTCCGTCGTCGTCGTCGTTAACTTTTCTTCAAACTTCTTCTCCTCTGAAACGGCTGCTCAGATTCAAACCAAATTTGGTCTGGTGGTACTTTAGGGTATCCCCCACAGAACTGATGTGGGGATTTTTGATTCCTCGAAAAACATGGCCGCCGTTGCTAAAAATAGACCAGGGGGGTCAGACTACTGATTTTGGCTTGTAAATCAAAAAGTATAAGAGATAGATGAAATCTGATGCCACGCTACTGCTTCAGCATCAAATGCTCTACAAAAGTCTCCATTGAGTCGAAGTTGTCAGATGACCCCTTATGGGAGTTACGGCCCCTTAAAGGTGAAAAATAGCATTTTTTCATGTTTTTTGCCTATAGAATGAAAACTATTGCAGATAGAGAGAAGCTGTTGCTTGCTTAAATGTTCAGCTCATTTAGCTCTACAAAAGTCTCCATAAGGTCAAAGTTGTCAGATGACCCCTTATAGGGGTTATGGCCCCTTAAAGGCAAAAAATAGAGTTTTTGGCCTATAGAATGAAAACTATTGCAGATAGAGAAAACCTCTTGCTTGCTTATATGTTCAGCTCGTTAAGCTCTACACAAGCCTCCATAGGGTCGAAGTTGTCAGATGACCCCTTATAGGGGTTACGGCCCCTTAAAGGCAAAAAATGGTGTATTTGGCCTATAGAATGAAAACTATTGCAGATAGAGAAAAGCTGTTGCTTGCTTAAATGTTCAGCTCATTTAGCTCTACAAAAGTCTCCATAGGGTCAAAGTTGTCAGATGACCCCTTATAGGGGTTATGGCCCCTTAAAGGCAAAAAATAGAGTTTTTGGCCTATAGAATGAAAACTATTGCAGATAGAGAAAAGCTGTTGCTTGCTTAAATGTTCAGCTCATTTAGCTCTACACAAGTCTCCATATGGTCGAAGTTGTCAGATGACCCCTTATAGGGGTTACAGTCCCTTAAAGGCAATAAATAGTGTTTTTGGTCTATGGAATGAAAACTATTGCAGATAGAGAAGAGTTGTCGCTTGCTTAAATGTTCAGCTTGTTTAGCTCTACATTAGCCTCCATAGGGTTGAAGTTGTCAGATGACCCCTTTAAGGGGTTATGACCCTTTAAAAATGAAAAATAGTGTTTTTTTGCTTTGGAATGAAAACTATTGCAGATAGAGAAAAGCTTTTTTTTGCTTAAACATTCAGCTCATTTAGCTATACCAAAGTCTTCAAAGGGTTGACATTAAGACCAGGTGAGCGATTCAGGCTCCTGGGAGCCTCTTGTTCATTACTTTGCCCCTGAATTTCAAAGATTAACTTGTCTTACACCATACATCCAACTTCAACCAAACTTGGCACAGTTGTTTAATAGCATACATGCTACAATTCTATCGTTCAGATTTTTGATTCCTGAAAAGATATGGCCGCCATGGCTAAAAATAGAACATAGGGGTAAATTGAAGTTTTTTGTTAATATCTCAAAAATGGTTACAGATATCAAAATTCTGATGGGAAACAAAAGTGATCAGCATCTCAAGATCTACCTGCTCTGAAAGTTTCAAGAAGATCCAACAATTGATGTAGGAGTTATTGCCCTTTTTCTGAATTTTTTCAAAATTTTTCACTTATTTAGCCATATATCTTGAAAACTATACAAGATATTTAAAAAATTAAATTGCATATGATTAAGCGCTTCAAGATCTACATTAAATGTATTTAGGTCAAAGCTGTAGGACCATTTCTTTTAGGAGTTATTGTCCTAAAACAACAAAACTTAACATTTTTTCATTACTTTCATCTGAATTTCAATATTCACTTGTCTGACACCCTAATATCAACTGCATCTTAACTTGGCACACTTGTTTAATAGCTTATATGCTACAACTCTATCGTTCATATTTATGATTCGTCAAAACTCATGGCGGCCATGGCTAAAAATAGAACATAGGGGTAAATTTCATTTTTATACGACCGCAAAAAATTTGCGGACGTATTATTGTATGATGCTGTCGTCGTCGTCGTTGTTGTCGTCGTCGTCGTCGTCGGTGTCTGTTAACTTTTTAGTGTTTCCACAATAACTTTAGTTCCAGTTATCCGATTGCTATGAAACTTTACAATAATGTTCCTTACCATAAAAGGATGAATGGGATTGATTTTGGGGGCCCCCCATTTTTCGTTTAGAAATTAGGGGCCAAAAAGGGCCAAAAATACTACTTTTTTGTTTGTTTCCACAATAACTTTAGTTCTAGTTATCCAATTGCTATGAAATTTGACAGTGATGTTCCTTACCATACAAGAATGAATGGGATTGATTTTGGGGGTCCCCCCTATTTTTGCCCAAAAGGGGCAAAAAATTCAAATATTTTACTTGTTTCCACCATAACTTTGGTCCTAGTTGGCCTATTGCTGTGAAATTTGTCAAGAATGTTTCTTACAATAAAAGAATGAACCTGATCAATTTTTGCGCCCCATTTTTCTCCGTTGTGTAATTAGGGGCCAAAAGGGGCCAAAATAAAAACTTTTTTATTTGTGGTCCGATTTTGAAATTTTTTTTGCATGTTTGTTCTTGTCAAATAGCAGATACAAAATTAAGAATTAATTTTTGCGACCCCCCTTTTTTCCCCTATTATGTAATTAGGGGCCAAATGAGGCCAAAATCGAAACTTTTATTTGTGGTCCGATTTTGAAATTTTTTTTGCTAGTTTATTTTTGTCAAGTAGCAAATCCAAATTTGAGAATTTATTTTTGCGACCCCCACCCCTTTCTCACCTGTTATGTAATAAGGGGCTAAAAGGGGCCGAAACGAAACTTTTTTAATTCTTGTCCGATTTTGATAATTTTTTTTTGTATGTTTGTTCTTGTCAAATAGCAATACAAAATTAAGAATTAATTTTTGCGACCCCCTTTTTCCCCCTATTAGGTAATTAGGGGCCTAATGGGGCCAAAATCGAAACTTTTTTATATGTGGTCCGATTTTGAAATTTTTTTTGCTAGTTTATTTTTGTCAAGTAGCGAATCCAAATTTGAAAATTTATTTTTGCGACCCCCACCCCTTTTTCACCTGTTACGTAATAAGGGGCTAAAAGGGGCCGAAAGCGAAACTTTTTTAATTCATGTCCGATTTTGATAAATTTTTTTGCAAGTTTATTCTTGTCAAGTAGCAGATATATTTTTGTGTCCCCTTTTTTAGCTCACCTGGACCGAAGGTCCATGTGAGCTATTACCATCACTTGGCGTCCGTCGTCGTCGTCGTCGTCGTCTGTCGTCGTCGTCGTCGTCGTCGTCGTCGTCTGTTAACAATTTTTCAAAAATCTTCTCCTCTGAAACTACCAAACTGAATTTAATGAGACTTGGTATGAATGATCCTTAGGGTGTCCTGCACCAAACTTGTGTTTTGATTTTTGATCCGTTAAAAAACATGGCCGCCGTTACTAAAAATAGACTAGGGGGGTCAGACTACTGTTTTTGGCTTATAAATCAAAAAGTATAAGAGATAGAGGAAATCTGAGGCCACGCTACTGATTCAGAATCAAAAGCTCTACAAAAGTCTCCATTTGGTCAAAGTTGTCAGATGACCCCTTATAGGGGTTACGGCCCCTTGAAGGTGAAAAATAGCATTTTTTCATGTTTTTGGCCTACAAAATGAAAACTATTGCAGAAAGAGATTAGCTGTTGCTTGCTTAAATGTTCAGCTCATTTAGCTTTACAAAATTCTCCATAGGGTCGAAGTTGTCAGATGACCCCTTATATGGATTACGGCCCCTGAAAAATAGCGGTTTTTCATGTTTTTGTCCTACAAAATGAAAACTATTGCAGATAGAGATTAGCTGTTGCTTGCTTAAATGTTCAGCTCATTTAGCTCTACAAAATTCTCCATAGGGTCGAAGTTGTCAGATGACCCCTTATAGGGGTTACGGCCGCTGAAAAATAAAGATTTTTCATGTTTTTGGCCTACAGAATGAAAACTGTTGCACATAGAGATTAGCTGTTGCTTGCTTAAATGTTCAACTCATTTAGCTCTACAAAAGTCTCCATAGGGTCGAAGTTGTCAGATGACTCCTTATAGGGGTTATGGCCCCTTATAGGTGAAAAATGGTGTTTTTGGCCTATAGAATGAAAACTATTGCAGGTAGAGAAAAGCTGTTGCTTGCTTAAATGTTCAGCTCATTTAGCTCTACAAAAGTATAGGGTCAACATCAAGACCAGGTGAGCGATTCAGGCTCCTGGGAGCCTCTTGTTTACTGTTATGTTATTAGGGACCAAAAGGGGCCAAAATTGTAACTTTTATTTCTGGTCCGATTTTGAACAATCTAATTAAAATAAGATCACCCGCCTCCCCCTTTTTGCTATTGTCGGCTCGGTGCCACCGAGCCGACAATAGCAAAAAGGGGGAGGCGGGTGATCTTATTTTAATTAGATTGGATTTTGAAAATTTTTTTTGCATGTTTGTTCTAGTTAAATAGCGAATACAAAATTAAGAATTAATTTTTGCAACCCCCCCCCCTTTTTCCCCCTATAACGTAATTAGGGGCCAAATGGGGCTTTTTTATTTGTGGTCTGATTTTGAAAATTTTTTTGCAAATTTATTCTTGTCAGGTAGCGATTCTAAATTTAAGAATAAATTTTGGGGCTGTAATCATAATTTAAAAAAAAATTCTGGTTCGATTTTTGATTTTTTCCCCAAACATTATTCTTTTAAAGAGTAGAATACATTATTCAAAATTTATATTTTTACCCCCTGGGTCGAATGTCCATCAGAGAAGCATGTGTCAAAAACCTTTGTCAGTCCACCATGGGCTGCATGTGCCCAGAACAATAGACTATCCATATTAGGCTTAAAACATACAGAGTTCAACATGTTGCGGTCGTATCATGCTGCGCTCGGCGAAGCTTTTTATTTTGCTAATAACTCAAAACTGGTTTCAGATATCAAAATTGTGCAAAACAAAAGTATATTAAGATCTACCTGTCCTGAAATTTTGGAAAAGATCTGACTGCTGATGTTGGAGTTATTGCCCTTTTTCGTACTTTTTGCCCAATTTTGCACTTATTAAGCCCAATATCTTGAAAACTAACCAAGATATTTCAGAAATTTAAATCACATATGGTTAAGCACATTAATATCTACAATATATATGTATCTGTGTAGTTCAGGTGAGCGATTCAGGCTCCTGGGAGCCTCTTGTTTCATGTTTTTGGCCTATAGAATGAAAACTATAGCAGATAGAGAAAAGCTGTTGCTTGCTTTAATGTTCAGTTTATTTAGCTCTACAAAAGTCTCAATAGGATCGAAGTTATCAGATGACCCTTAATAGGGGTTACGCCCCTAAAATAACCTTTTTCATGTTTTTGGCCTTTAGAATGAAAACTTTAGCAGATAGGGAAAAGCTGTTGCTTGCTTAAATGTTCAGCGCATAAAGCTCTACAAAAGTCTCCTAAAGGTGGAAGTTGTCAGATGACCCCTTATAGGGGATACGGCCCCTAAAATAACGGTTTTTCATGTTTTTGGCTTATAGAATGAAAACTATAGTAGACAAAGAAAACTGTTGCTTGCTTAAATGTTCAGCTCATTTAGCTCTACAAAATATAGGGTCGACATCAAGACCAGGTGAGCGATTTAGGCTCCTGGGAGCCTCTTGTTCTCTAAAACCTCCAAACAAATTGTTAAAGTGAATGAATACCAGTGGGTTAAGTTTTTGGATAGTATAGAACAACAATATTTTAATATAATATGATTAGAAATAACAAGTAAGAAATGACTATTTAAATAACTAATTGAACAAGATTTTATATTTCATTTGTTGGGGGGGGGGTGGTTGTAGAGAAGAAAGGGGGGTGTTTATATTATTCATATTCCAAGTGCCTGTGTGCACATTCAGGTTTTGCACCAACTAAACCAAAATAAAACTACATCCAAAATATATTCCAATTTATGGTAATTGAGGAATGATATTAGGTAAGTGGGTATATCTTAGTAATTGACATCTGTTCCAGGTTTAGGTCACCTTGACTTACATTTTAATGTAACAGCTGTCATGCACGACTGCTCCATTTCCTTATTTGTTTCATTCATTGGAACAATATTTTAGTGAAAGCATAACATGGAAAACTTCTAAAAATATGTAAAACAAACGGAATATGGTGATGCAAGTTTATTGTTATTTCATAACTGTTATCATAGAAAGGGTGAGAAAAATATTGAATTGGCAGAAAATGATTTAGTAATTTGTATTTCCTGGCCAGTTTGAAGTTCACTTAACATAGCTTGTTTAAATAAGTTATCTATAGATTTGTTCACCCAAACTTTTCTTAGTGAAACAAATTCATTTATATAACAGTTACCCCTGACTGACTTGGCATATAATTTCTTTGACAGTGCTATTATTTTATTTTTTAGGCACGATGGTTGTTTATGAGAATGGTTACATTGACAGTGTGCCATGTCCCTTTGGCACATACCAGCCTTCTTCATTTAGATTATGTGACCATTATCAGCCACAGTGTCTACCTAAACGTACATGCAATAAGCCTGGGCAAAGAACCATACGTGGTCAATCAAAGACTGAGGATGAAAATAAATGTGAGTGCATGGAAGGCTTCCAGCAAAAAGAAGATGGTACATGTATAGAAAACCGAACAACAGCTGAATCTCCCACAACAACAGCTGAATCTCCCACAACAACAGCTGAATCTCCCTCAAACGGTAAGATATTAAAAGGGTAAATGTGTATATGGTAAAGTCACCAGTATGTTGATGCTTTCACCCAATATACACCAAGGTTTATACTCCATGACTGAACACTAACTAGGAAATTATTGACCCCCCTTTTTTCACAGATTGCAATTTGATTCACTCAGGAAAATGTAAGCAAGTTCAGCAAAATCTAAAAAATGATGTCAACAATATAAGTCTTAAATGATTTTATGCTGTGATTACATGTTAGGGACAAAAAGTTTTACATGTTTTTTTATGTACATTTTTTTTCAGGCCTAATACTTTTTTGTAAGACTTTTGTGGACAATGAATTGCTTAAAAAGTATAATAGCTAGGCATCTGATATTGGGTATACAGACAATTCAGGTTATGGTCTACGCAACTGTCACCATGCCATTTGACCCTGACCCTATTTTCACGCTCCAGACCAGTGACTAAGTGAACTTAGTTCTTTTTCTGGAT
Source organism: Arcuatula senhousia (assembly GCA_963971305.1). NCBI lineage: Eukaryota > Metazoa > Mollusca > Bivalvia > Mytilida > Mytilidae > Arcuatula > Arcuatula senhousia. The sequence goes on from OZ020306.1 coordinate 42,821,025, forward strand.
ATAAACTATTTTGTAGGACTTCTGTGGACAAGTAATTTCTTGAAAATTATTAAAGCTAGGCATCTGATATTTGGTATACAGACAGTTGGGGTTATGGTCTTCTCAAGTGTCACCATGGTGTGTGACCTTGACCCAAATTTCACGTTTTAGTGACTTTGTGAACTTTGTTTTTTTCATGCCGTAAACTCCTTTTTATAACTTTTGTGGAAAATAAAATACAATCATGAAAAGTATTACATGTATAGCTAGGCATCTGATTTTTAGTATACAGACAGTTGGGGTAAATGTCTAGGCAACTGTTGTAGGGGAGAATAAATATATGAATAGTTGAATAACTAGGTATTCTGATGGTGTGGACAGGCGAGACAGATTTTAGTTTCAATTCTTGTTCTATTCAACAAAAACGAATAATAATTAGAGTGATTCAGAAATATTTAAAGTCAAAATATTATAGAGAAAATAGTTTTGTTGTACAAAATGTATTTTGATGATATGAAATAGGCATTGCCTAACTGCGAGCACAGCATAATTCTAATAGTTAAAGGTTGACAAATATTTTTGTAAATACATGTTAAAAAAACTCTCCACATTACAACATGAAACAGAACAGATGATTTTTTGTCTCGCCTGCGAGGAAAAGTCGCTGAAGGCGAGACATAGGTATAACTTTCCAGCAGCAGCGGCTTAAACCTCTTTGTAAGACTTTTGTGGACGATGAATTGCTTGAAAAGTATAATAGCTAGGCATCTGATATTCGGTATACAGATAGTTCAGGTTATGGTCTATGCAACTGTCACCATGTCCTGTGACCCAGACCCCATTTTCACGCTCTAGTGACTCTGTGAACTTAGGTCTTTTTTCAGGCAGTAAATTTTTTTGTAAGACTTTTGAAGACGATGAATTGCTGGAAAAGGATAATAGCTAGGCATCTGATATTGGGTATACAGACAGTTCAGGTTATGGTCTATGCAACTGTCACCATTCCATGTGACCATGACCCCATTTTTACACTCAAATGACTCTGAAAATTTATTAGGTCTATTTTCAGGCAGAAAACTTTTTGTAATACTTGTGTGGAATTGCCTGAAATGTATAATAGCTAGGCATCTGATATTGGATATACAGACACTTTTGTGTTTATATCAAGAAATGAAAGCTTAGGTAGATGATTTTAGTGATGGTGCTGGCAGGCGAGACATACTTTTAGTGGCCACACTTGTTTTTGACAGTTTCACGCCTCAGTTGAGGAATAAAATCTTTTAGCCATGTTAGAAATCAAAATATCACATCTAAAGAACCCCATTTCTGCATGGACACTTTGATGCTAAAACATTTGTTTACTAGTCATTTGTTTACCTAAAAGTAAAAACATGTGCAAGTTGCATTTTGGTGAAATTCCGGGTTACCCGAATAAAATATTTTGATGGATCAATTTTGAACAGAGGACATATAAAGTTAATGTGTCTAAAGTCATTGTAAACATTTTTAATGAACTAATAAAAACGATTTGATTTCGAATCGATGCAGTGATGTATAATCTGAAATAAATGTAGTTATTTTTATTTTGGTGCATTTACTAGAACGTTCAATTTGGGACGAGATACTAGGGGCGATTGAACATATAGAAAAGTAAAAATATCTATTAAAATTTGGTATATAGAAAAAATGAAGCAACTCATCGTCATCAGGATATTTCGTGCCTGCTATGAGCTGTGCTCGCTATTAATTTATTATTGTGGACATGATGGAATAGATTAATCATACAAAAATCCAGTGAATGAAATATCTATGATCATAACATCAAAAACTGTAAAATGTTATTCATAAAACATTTGAAAATTTAAATTTACAACAATTTATGATTATTAATATAACAATTATAGCTTTTGGTTCGGTCAATACAAAAATATAGCAACCAACAGATCTATGCATATCGTGCATTTTCAGTCAATATGGATCTGTTTGGTCAATATATTCTTGTATCGACCTCATACTGAAGCTTTAATTGTATATCTTTTTGTCGAAGATGCTAACAATTCTCCCATACTTTAATATTATTATATCATTTCATTAAAGGTAAAGTACTGAAGATTGTATTGCCCATACTTGGAATTTGCTTTGCAATTGTAATTGGTGAGTTTATTTTTCATGCTTTTATTACATACTCTCAATTTTTTTTAAACTGATAATGGGAATTTTAAAGCACACAAAAACATCCCTTTATAAGTATACTATCAGTAAGGCACCGACAATAGGATGCTCTAATTCACAGAAATGCATTATAGAGTAATTACTTGTGTGTGCAGAACTTAAAATACTAACCATGCTAACTGCATTTATTCAAATTAGCGCTGTTCCAAGGTCTAAGACCTTCCATTTTTTAGTCAGGACCTTTTAAATTATATTTACAAAAGTCCTGGACCTGCATGTATTTTTATACAGTTAACTCCTATGATTGTGGGTTACATGTAGTGGACATTCCACCCAGAGCCTAAAAAAAATCCTGGACATTTTGCTCTCAAACATGTCAAATGCTAATTGAACCCATGCAACTGAAAAGGCAATGGTAAGAGGTTTATAGTTAAGTTTGGGGGCTACCAACATTAAACTTACCCTCAATATATATGTTTACCAATGCATTTGTCTGTCACACTTGGTGGGAAATAAAGGCAACATCAAAAATACTGAACTCACATATCCAAGAATAAAAGACAAAATAAGACAAATACATGTATACCAGAGAAATTGAAGATCGCAATGGTCCTGATGGTGCTGGCATTTCAAAATAAATCGTTGGTTGAACCAGGTTAAATGGCGCCATGGAGCAATGCCTCTGAGACTGTATATATTTTTATGTTAGGCCTTTTGACATGATAGAACAATTTTGGTAGACTAATCATAACATAAAATTAGAATTTTAAAACAAAAATGCTTTAAATGCAAGTCATCATGATCTGTGTGTCATGTCTTTTTGGAGTTTTATCAAACTATGAAAAATATTTTGGTCGTTTAATTTTATAAAACTCTTAGATAGTACAGTGAAACTTCTCTAAACCGGCCACCACAGGGACCATATGAAATGGCCAGTTTAGAGGGGTGGCCGGTTTTGTGAGTGTCTCCTAAATGTCCATCAATGTTACAACCCATGATCAAAATATATTGATCTTAAATTGATCATAAAGTATATCTTTTATATCATACTTTTGGAAAGGTGTTTGGTCACATAAAAATTAAAGTTATGTTTATTTATTTTACATTCTTATTGTGAAATTTTTAATGCACAAAAAATGATTAATTAAAATTCAAATACTTTTTGGTTTTTTCTACTGACGGTGTTTTTGGTTCAGTGAATTTCACGCCTCGATGATAGTTCTTCGTAGGCATATGTTATACAACTTAATTAATTAATTTTGGTTGGTCGATTTTTGTGATTTGTTTTCATTAAAGTTTCTTTTCGTTTCGATTAATTCTATAAGTCATTCTTACTCAGATTTTTCATTGAGCAGGTCGTATAAATTTTGTTATTTTTCCTTAAGTTGAAGCGTCGATCAACTTATGTTTGTAAATTTTTTGAAAAAATTTAATTCAGTTGCAAGGTGATTGGAGAAGTTCTGCATATAAAGTTTACTTGAATTATGATTTATCTGATAAATTGAATGTTGCCAAGAAAATGTCTTGTTGTTAAATAATTGCATATGTATTAATTTGTTTTAGGTCAAAAGGCTTGGAAAAGGTCAACTCTAATTATAGGTGATTCTATGGTTAAATACTTACCTGAATTAAAGAATACAGATATACAGGCATTTGGGGGGTTGACTTCCGGTCGTTTAATTCATAAGTTAGATCGTGGGGAATTTTTGTTGCAAGATTTTTGTAATATTATTGTCCATATTGGTACAAATGATATTTTTCATCTAAGTAGTGATCAATTTAGATCTAATATCTATTGCTTCTTGTAATAATACATGTTGTATTTTATTGTCACCTATTTTACCTAGACCTGTTGATTATAGGTTTTCTAATGTTATTGTTTCTGGTTTCAATGATGTTTTGGTGGATCTGGCCTTTAATAATAGTAATGTGAAGACATGTTGTATTTTATTGTCACCTATTTTACCTAGACCTGTTGATTATAGGTTTTCTAATGTTATTGTTTCTGGTTTCAATGATGTTTTGGTGGATCTGGCCTTTAATAATAGTAATGTGAAGATTAACAGATGTAAAGTTAGGGTCATGACAATAAATAAGACTTTTTTAGATAGATTTGGTAGACCTAAGTTTGCTCTGTTTGATCAAAATGACAGGTTACATTTGAATCATGCTGGGATTAATAAATTCGTACATGGTGTAGCTAATACTCTAGCTCATTTGTAAATTGTGTTTTTGTATTTAAATATTTTGTTTTCATCTTATCGACTAGAAGGTTACCTAAAGCTTATCTCCTATTGTTGAGGGAGAGGTTGGTGGTTACTTATTCTAGATTTGGATTGAATTTAAGTTTTGTTTAGTTATATGGGTTGGTTGAATTACAACATAATTCAATGTTATTAAGGAAGGTTACTTAAAGCTTATCTCCTATTGTTGAAGGAGAGGTTTGTGGTAACTGATTCCTATGTTTAACTTGACATTATTTTATTTTATTTTATTTTATTTATTTTTGTTCATTCTTTCTATTTGATTTTGGCTGACCTTCGGTTTGGCGGGTATTTTGATATATATGTTATATGTTTGTCTTTGTGTGTTACATGTGCTTGGAATGTAACCGTGTTTGTATTTGTCTAGACCTGTCTCTTTGTGTCATATGTCAATATGTGTATGTCGTATGTCCATGAAAATCTGATGCCTAATAAATGTTTTTATTTTGAATTTTTGTTTTTCTCCTTAGTTTAATACAAAGTTTTGGAGAGTAATTGTGAAATTTTTAATGCACAAAAAATGATTAATTAAAATTCAAATACTTTTTGGTTTTTTCTACTGACGGTGTTTTTGGTTCAGTGAATTTCACGCCTCGATGATAGTTCTTCGTAGGCATATGTTATACAACTTAATTAATTAATTTTGGTTGGTCGATTTTTGTGATTTGTTTTCATTAAAGTTTCTTTTCGTTTCGATTAATTCTATAAGTCATTCTTACTCAGATTTTTCATTGAGCAGGTCGTATAAATTTTGTTATTTTTCCTTAAGTTGAAGCGTCGATCAACTTATGTTTGTAAATTTTTTGAAAAAACCCGCCCACCCAGCCCTTGACTCTTTTACTTTTTAATATTGTTTTTTATGGGTATTTTGATATATATGTTATATGTTTGTCTTTGTGTGTTACATGTGCTTGGAATGTAACCGTGTTTGTATTTGTCTAGACCTGTCTCTTTGTGTCATATGTCAATATGTGTATGTCGTATGTCCATGAAAATCTGATGCCTAATAAATGTTTTTATTTTGAATTTTTGTTTTTCTCCTTAGTTTAATACAAAGTTTTGGAGAGTAATTTGATATTTAATTTGATTTGTAGTAAATCTAAGAAGTTGAGGACTTAAAGATCCTACAGTTTTAGAATATGGACAACACTTTTTGTTCACTTCATAAGTTTTCAAAATACTTTATCAGTCTGGCATACATTGAAATTCAAACATATCAAGTTTAAAATATTTTCAAAAGACTATTTCTCATATCACAAATTATTTTCAGCACATTTATTCCAATTTACATGATTTACATGATAAAATTGCCTAACAATATTTTGATCAGCTTGGACAGAAAGATTTGAATAAACTCTTCATGTCACAATAATTCACAAAAGTGAAATTTATATTTCCATAATTATTCAGGTAAATTAATTGTTTATATAATAATTAAAATTCACTTGTGTATGACTTCAAAATTCTGTAATTTGTTTTTATAACTTGTGTGTTGACAATTTTATTGCCTGTCATGCCCGTGGCATTGATTGTTTGGCCAATATTCAGGGGTTTAAATTACTTGAGTAATGAAGGGAAAGTTTAAAAATGGTGGCCGGTGTACGGTTTGGAGGGGTGGCCGGTATTATGAGGAAAATTTACATAGACTTTTTAAGAATTTTGCAGGGACTTTTTGAAATGGCCAGTTTAAAGGGGTGGCCAGTTTTCAGAGGGTCCGGTTTAGAGAAGTTTTACTGTATGTGTCTGAGTGCATAAATTTATAAACAAGAATTAAGCTTTGGCAAATATTGGTAAGAATTGGTATAAGAAATTCATTCACATGTATTCTATTTTAGGTGTCTTAGTGTATAAAAAATGGGAATACCTGAAGAAATGTAATAATGGTATACTCAAGCCTAAAGGTATGTTATCAAAAATGTTTAAAATGTGAAAAAAATTAAATCTATATAATGCTAAATGTAGCATTCACAAAACTAGACAAAACTATTAAATTTAAGCTATAGTTTTATTTCTGCTCTTTACAAGGTTAACAGTTTAAAGTCTGAAAAAAACAGCAACCAATATTATGATAGTGGTGGGATGGCTAGAACAACAGAATATTACACAAAGTTTCAAATCACAGTACCTTTAAAAACATATTTGACAATTTATTATCTGTAAATGTAAAAATTAAGTATTATATCAGATTCTTTATAAAAAAAAATATCCTGTAAACTTGTATTTAAGTGTGTAATAGAAATCATCATGTTTGTTAAATATAGTTATTGGGTAAAAAAATATACCTTTTATTACATTCACAAGTGCCATCGACAGCAAAACAAGCTGGAGAAACACCAAGGACAAAGGAACCTAGTTCTCAATCTGAAAACACAATTGAAGGTAAATTTATTACGACAGCTCTTAGTTTGTATTTTGTAAAAGGATAGTAGACATGGTGGAGACAATAATCAAAATAATGTGATTTAACAACCACATTTTTTTGTTTTTAATGTTGATTAATTTAAATAACTTAGATTCAGGAATTGGAATAAGGAATTTTCTTCTACTTTCCTCTTTAAGGGGGTTCTAAATACCTTAGGGAAATATTGAGGTGCTTTGATTTTTCTGTTTATAATATTTTGAGTAATTGTCTGGGTATGAAAGAAACAGATTGATTATTTTCCCTTTGCCTGAGGTGTAGAGCAATGTAATTGTTGTATATCTTGGGGAATATATTAAACCCTCTGCTAAGTCTGCTTCATAGTTAATACATGTATTTGCATTAGTTTTATCATTCGATGCTCTTCATATTCATAAAGTGTTTGGCTCTTTTCAATCATTTGGGTGGAGTGCCTCTGAGGAGTCTTAAATTGACAAACAAAATTTGTTTTGGGAACTTTGTTGTATTTTCTTTCAAATAAAATTATACAAAAATTAAGCAAATGTCAGCCTACATGTATGTATGATCTTGATATTGAATCTAGAATATACTGTGGATTCACTTATTTTCGTGGGTACCAATTATCGTGATTTGATACAAAAAGGATTAATTCCTGGATTCTTAGATTCGTTTTTCTTAAGTCTGCAGCGCTACAAATCAATGTTAAATTTGCCTTTCGTGGGGTATTAAATTTCAGGCTGAAAGCCACCCACGAAAACCAAGAAAATTGATACCCCACGAAAAATAATGAAAACACAGTACCCTCCTATTGTATCATCATGTCTTCGACATTGGAGAAGGCAGGCACAAAAATGTAGCAATGATCATGAATAAATGATGGAAGCATATATAAAAATCTCAAAAATTCTGAATAAGTAAGTTTGTGAATTCTAACGAACAAAAAAATATATCACATTGCCATTCAATGATCAGGTGCAGACAAATCTTTGTTCTCATATTTATAGGCAATCATGTATTGCGTGAATTTCAACATATACATTACTATAAACAGTGAAATTTTCTTTTTTTTTTCACAGAAGGACGACTGAATTTTAGTTTTTGCAATAATGTTATATTGCACATACTGTAAAAGGGGAAATTTTGCGTGGTTTAAATTTCGTGTCAGTACCAAAATGCATTAACAAGGTTTTAATTTTGCGTTTTATTAGATCACAAAATATTGGGTCCTTGTAAATGTAATTTACGCAAGGGGATATTTTTGAGAATTTGTTACAATCCGATCGTGAAATTAGCAAAAATAAACCCTTTGCAAAAATTTCCATTTTCCAGTACTCAGAATACAATAAAAGACAAATATGTATTTGTGTTGCTAAATTTTTAGGCATTGTCAATAAGAAAATAAAACTACAGCAAAAATTTACCGGTTTACAGTATACCTTATTAGTTCCTATACTAACAAGTATAGTACTAGTATAGCAATAATACTATAAAACTTTTTTATAAAAAAGTTGATGTTACATTGTAAAAGGATGATGCCTGTGTTTTATTCTCATAGTATATTTTAAGCCATCTTTTGTGGGGTTTGCTTAACTGATAAATGGGATAAGAAATACAATTTTTGCATGTTTCTTTTTTAGTAGAATTGGAACTCAAAGAGGTTGAACACAAGAAAGAAGAGAGAAGAAAGGGTAATGTTACTAATTATGAATTAATTGTATTATTTGTACTTAATTATGAACAAAATATGTACAGTTGTCAGCTCAAATGTGAAAAAAATCCCTATTGTTACTTTCAGTGAAATTTCTCTGTATTTTGATGAAATTTTATGCCCAAAATGATACACAAGGTTTTTTTTTATTTTTGTAAATAACATAACGTTCAGGTTATCATAATGAAACATGACATCATTATGTTAATGAGACAAAAAAGTGCTTGCCATTGTCATTGTCAAAAAGCACAAAGTTTCTATAAAAAACAAATCATTGAAAAAGTTGCTTTGAAGTTCACATTGATTTTTCTTCAACTTGTGCTCCAACGTATTTTTTTACCTAGCATCAAAATTTTGAAATATGATGACAAGAACCAATTTCTGGGAATATCTACCTGGAATGATCTTTTGAATGGCTTTGTAAGATTTCATAAAATGTATCCACATTAAAGCTAAAGATAAGTAAGAAGCCTATTGAGTGTAAACTTTGAAATTTGAAAGTAAAATTGGTTTCATTTTCATTTTTTTCAACTTTTGAACGCCGAAATGGAATTTCATGATAGCTGCACATATAAAAACTTATGAATTAAGGAAAAAGTGAAATTGATTTGGGTTAAAAGTCCAAAGGAAATCAATAGAAAACAAATGCATTTTAAATTGAAATTGGTTTATGTAGCATAACTTTTGAATGCCATGATAGAATTGCATCAAACTTTCACTCTTAAGGTAAAGTATACGTAATTGAGCGCCTCTAGCGGTTGTTACGTAACATCATAATGTGCTCCATCAAATGGCGCGACGTTCGACGCTTCACTTTCGTTTCCAATTTCATTTTATTCAGCATGTCGTCATATTTTACTGATATTTTTTGCCGATGCAGACGCGCGTAGGGAAAATTAATGCAGTAACATATTTGGTCGTATATGCAGGAAGAACTAAATCAAAAAGTTTTACCACTTTCGAAAAAAAAACATAAAAGGCAATACTGCATCCTTTTCTTTTGCTATTTTTTATAATACCGGTACCGTAGTCGGCAATTTCGAAAAAAAGAAGTCTGTGGACAGAAGACATGATGACTAATACATGTAATAAAGTTACTTTTTTATAAAACTAAATGGCATTCTGTTTCACTTCTCATGGGAACGAACCAATCCCTTTGTCACGGAAATTTTTACATACGTATAAAAAAATTGTAAATCGGGCAAACTTTTGAAAAATCTTCACCAAAATAATGTCAATTTTGCTAAGCCCGCATAAAGAAAGGTAAAAAAAGACTAGTGTACTTGGATGAACGATCTCAAATGTTCAAGAGAAAAGACAAAACAAAAACAAGGAAGACATACCAGAAAAATTCAAGATCGTGATTGTCCGGACTTAGAGAGATATTATATACTCTTCAAAAAAAGTTACGCATAGTTAGAAAATTCCCCGTACGTTAAATGCAAATCGAAACAATTTCAGAACATTGTTGCCGAGCTTTTCTGCAACCGATTTTCACGAAATAAAATCCAGTAAAAAGAAAACAAAATAAAGATTGTATGATTGATTTAGACCAAAATCAACACGACTAATGTTTTTCACGGAACATTTTGCATTGGTTTAAACGGGAAATTGAATCGTAAAATGTACACTTGAGTTCTACTTGCAATATCTTAAAAAGCAGCGATGTTACGATTTTCTCAAAATTTTCTATCTATGCGTAACTTTTTGTGAAGAGTATATATGGGTTAAACCAGGTTTTAGGCTGCCAAACTAACAGATATTTCCAAAAACTTTAACCTAAAACTATATATAAGCACATACATGTATCTTTACTTAACACCTTGATCAAATACCATTTAAGTCTCGTACGGGACCCGGGAGGCGAATAGGACCGGAGCAGAGCCTAGCTTGTCATAAAAGGCGATTAAGGGTCGTGCGATTCTGACATCGGTGCTAGTGTCCAGCCCACAGACCGACCAAAGTGTGAACCCTTGGTGGCTGAATAGGGTGGCCTTCGTCCCCTGGTGTTGTCAGGTCACCTGGCCGCTGACCTTAGTGGGCCAACGTGTGTGGAGAGTGCCACGCTTCATGCACATAAAAGATCCATATTGTTGATCGCCAATAACTGCGCTAAATTTTCCGCCCCTACCCATATCTCCCGGCATTTTTCTGTGGTCTTGAAAATTTGCTGTTTCTTTGTTTCCCACCTCATCCTATTTTCTCACCATCATATCATGTTCATCGCCTTTAATTAACCTATATAGCGTTGCAAGAGCGTAAAACAACAATTCACTCATTCACTCACTTGACGAAAATTTTTTAAGCCAATTTCCACCTGCAGTAAGATGAGTTCACATAAAAATGGTTTTGGTAAATATTTGTGTTTCAAAATGATACAAAATACAAAACAGAATCCAAACTTGTTACTTTTTTTCTTCGCCGGACAAAACATATTCTATTTAAATGACTTTACATGTACGTGAATCTTGGTAAGTTTTGTTATTCTTTCGTGAACTCTTCTAGTTGAGGTTTACCAGGTGTGATTTCTGCGAGACGAAGCCCTTTCGTGTTATTTTTTTTATTTAACCGTCAGAAAAATACTGTCCATCTTGGAAATTGAAAAGAAATCGACCAGTGCGTATTATTTTATATACTAGTAAGAGATAGGGTATGTTATTAAGACAAACTGAATGTAAAACTGACGAGTTGACGAACAATTGTACGGAACCGAACACTATTTATGATCATCTACCTTCAAAATAAAGAAAAAAAATGACGACGGCAAAAGCTAAGTACTTAAAATTGTAAATCAGCGTTTGACTTAGTTCACGTAGTAGTAAATGATTAAAAAATACTCAGAAAATTTACGGATTGCAAAGCATCATTCAACGGACAACACAAATAATAAGTTTATACTGTATAATTTATTACATACATGTAGCGACATGCTTAGGTAGTATAGTTTGTTATACTTCAAGAATCCTTGTCAAAAGAGTTCAAACCCACACAAACAACACAACACAGATTTTACTTATAAACGTCGCTCTTTTAATTTGTTTTTGACGTTCACGAAAACGTCATCAAAAATGCGTCATTTTTATCATTTATTTCCACTTTGGAAGTCTGTAGCGTGAAAACGAACTCCGTAGTCAAGGACTTTCTTTACACCAAAATGCGCAGAATTTAATTTTGAATATGTCTTGAGTTTTTATGTTCATGTTCCTATTATATTCAATGTAATTTTGATATAAAACAGACACATCTTCGGAAGGTCATAACTCGAAAACAAGGTCCGTAACCCCACTTTTTTATTGCATTTCCTTATTCCTACTAACTTAAGCTACCTATGGCTAATTTTTAAAGAAAATTGATCGGACGGTCAATTTCGTATACTTTACCTTAAAAGATTTTTGGGATCAAAAGTCAAAGTCACAAGTTTTGCCAGGAGGACCCTTGAGTCATGCTCTTGTTACACAATTTTTGGTTAAATGAATGCATGGATAGAATATCATGAAACTTGCTCACATTAAAGCTTAATTTTTGGATTAAAAGGTCAAAGGTCATGTTCACAAGGGAAAGACTTTCCTCAGCATAATTTTGTAGCACTTAGTGCTCTACATTCCTGTGAGGATAACAATCTTCTCCCATTTAGTGTAGTGAGGGGAATTGTAGTGAATCACTACCGTGGCTCCCGCAGGGTGACCTGAGGGCTTTTAAAGGGGGACTTCCGACCTACACTTCATAAAATCAACCTATGCCAAAAAACAATCTGCGACCTCCGCAAAAATATGCCTTTTAAAAGGGACCTTGCGACCTCAGGCCCCTTTTAAAAGCGACCTTGTGACCTGAGGGGGGTACCCTGCGGAGGCCCCACTACGTCATTTGTAGTTCATCGCTAAACCATTTCATACAGACAGAATATTTGACCCACTAGTTTGAAAAATTATAAACGAAAAAACAAACATGTTAAAATGAAGTTAGTAGTCCTATGTAGAAATTTTCATTGCCTCCAAAAAGGCATACTGATGATAATTTTATAAAATTATTATATCTAATTTCATAAAGTTCAGGAAAAGTGTCTCCAATACCCTAATTCCTATTCTATGCAAAGACATGATTTTGATAAATTGTTTTCTTGTAAAATGTATGTGGGTTTTCAAAGTAAATGACAAAGATTGATGATGGTATAAAGAAGGTTTATTACAGAGAATCTAGATACTGGACCAGCTCATAACCCTCATGAATCATGATTACATAGTTTACTGAAGGTAACATCATCATTTCTAGATGAGGAAAAGATACATTTATTTCAAAATTGCATAAATTTTCAGCACGACCCAATATGTTAAATGATTGTATGAAGTTTTTAATATCTTAGTAATATATATTTTCTTTGGTTTTTTTTCAACTAGGGTCTGTTGGTATCATAATGGACTATGATGGTGATGATGATGATTTCAATGATGTACAACAACAAGGCGATCCTCTATTAGGCAAGTCAGGAAAATAAGTTATGAAATATTTATTATTCTGAATACTTTTCATCCTTATCTATTTGTTTTGATCAATTTCTGTCACCGTTTCAGACATCTGCTTGTTATCCTTATGAAAGCAGCATGAGTGTCACTAGTTTGAGCTCAGAGTCACTGAAAAGCATGTAATCTTTTCAAGTCACATTCCAGATCTGACAATAGGGATCTTTGGCAGTTTTAGATCAAAGTTTTGTGTGTGTATAATTTAGGTGTTTAAGTGTAAAAACTGTCATGTAGATGGAGAAATGATTTTAACAAAAACAGCTTTGTCAGAGATATTTGGGTGATGGGATTAGGTATTGAGTGGGACTGCTTCGTTTCTTTATTTATCTTCCTTTTTTACAATATTTTACATGACATGATTTGTGGCTAATGATTGATATATTAATTAATTTTCAGAAAAATTGCTTTTAAGGTATTTATTACAATCATTGTGAAACTTACTAGTATACATAACCAGACAAAAAATCTGGTCAAAAATCAAATTGTTTGGCAAGATTTGGCCAGAATAACTATTGTAACTATTTTTAGGTTCAATAAAATTAAGAAATAATCCATGGCTGCCCGTGGTTTATTGGAGATTTTAACATGGGTTGCCATTTTTGGTAATAATTTGCCCTGAGTGGAGCGCAGGGGAGCGAGGTTTAAAATAGACAAAAACAATGGATACCCATGTTAAAATCAACAATAAACCACGGGCGGCCATGGATTATTTCTATTCTAATAATAATTTTTATACAACCACAAATTTTTTTCGATCGTATTATGTTATGGCGATGTCGTCGTCGTCGTCATCGTCATGTTGACCCAATGTTATGAAATTTCGATATGATGTTTGTTACCACTAAAGGAAGGTGGGTATTGTATTGGGGTTTGTGGCCCCTTCTGTTTTAGAAAAAAGGGGCAAAATGGGTGTTTTATCATAACTGCTGAATAACGTTTATTTTTCATCCGATTTTGATCATTTTTTAGCTCACCTGGCCAAAGGCCATATGAGCTTATGCCATCACTATGCATTCGTCGTCGTCCGTTGTCCATCCTCCGTTGTCTGTCGTCCGTTAACAATTTCAAAAATCTTCTCCTCTGAAACCACTGAACAAATTTTACTGAAACTTTGCAGGAATGGTTTATGACATGTTGGCAACAAACGATCCTCATTTTAAAATGATTCGATAAAAAACATGGCTGCTGTTACTAAAAATAGAACATAGGGTAAAACCACTTAAAATGGCTTATAACTCAGCAACCATAACAGATAGAAAAAATCCCAAGGATCTTAGGCTCTTTAGAATCAAAAGCTCTACAAAAGTCTCCATTGGGTCGAAGTTGTCAGAGTACCCTTATAGGGGTTATGGCCCTTTAAAGGTCAAAAATAGCGTTTTTTCATGTTTTTGCCCTATAGAATGAAAACTATTGCAGATAAAGAAAAACTGTTGCTTGCTTAAATGTTCAGCTCATTTAGCTCTACAAAAGTCTCCATAGGGTCAAAGTTGTCAGATGACCCCTTATAGGGTTACAGCCCCTTTAAGGCGAAAAATAGTGTTTTTGGCTTATAGAATGAAAACTATTGCAGGTAGAGAAATGCTGTTGCTTGCATAAATGTTCAGCTCATTTACCTCTACAAAAGTCTTCATAAGGTCAAAGTTGTCAGATGACCCCTTATAGGGGTTACAGCCCTTTAAAGGCAAAAAATAGTGTTTTTGGCCTATAAAATGAAAACTATTGCAGATAGAGAAAAGATGTTGCCTGCTTAAATGTTCAGCTCATTTAGCTCTACAAAAGTCTCCATAGAGTCGAAGTTGTCAGATGACCCTTTATAGGGATTACAGCCCCTAAATAAACATTTTTGCCCTTTAAATCACATTTTGCACGTTTTTGGCCTACAGCATGAAAACTATTGCTGAAAGAGAAAAGCTGTTGCTTGCTAAAATGTTCAGCTTATTCAGCTCTACAAAGTGGTTGGGTTGATATCAAGACCAGGTAAGCGATTCAGGCTGCTGGGAGCCTCTTGTTTTTTCATTGTATTGCTCAATAAATTCTGACAACAAAATGTAACAACAGTTTTGATGTATGTTGCACCATTACATTGCTATGAGGGGTCAAAAAGAGGCTACACCCAAAAAATCAACTTTTTTATTTGTGGTCTGATTTTCAAAATCTTTTTTAGCTCACCTGGACCGAAGGTCCAGGGTGAGCTATTACCATCACTTGTCGTCTGATGTTGTCGTCTGTCGTCATCGTCTGTTAACAATTTTTTTAAAATCTTCTCCTCTGAAACTACTGAACAGAATTTAATGAAACTTAGTATGAATGATCCTTACGGTGTCCTGCACTGAACTTGTGTTTCAATTTTTGATCCGTGAAAAAACATGGCCACCGTTACTAAAAATAGACCAGGGGGGTCAGACTTCTGTTTTTGGCTTGTAAATCAAATAGTATAAGAGATAGGTGAAATCTGATGCCACCCTACTGCTTCAGCATCAAAAGTTCTTCTAAAGTCTCCATTTGGTCCAAGTTGTCAGATGATTCCTTATAGGGGTTACAGCCCCTTAAAGGTGAAAAATAGTGTTTTTTGCATGTTTTTGGCCTATAGAATGAAAACTATTGTAGATAGAGAAAACCTGTTGCTTGCTTAAATGTTCAGCTCATTTAGCTCTACAAAAGTCTTCATGGGGTCGAAGTTGTCAGATGACCCCTTATAGGGGTTACAGCCCCTTAAAGGCGAAAAATAGTGTTTTTGGCCTATAGAATGAAAACTATTGCAGATAGAGAAAAGCTGTAGCTTGCTAATATGTTCAGCTCATAAAGCTCTACAAATGTCTCCAGGGGTCGAAGTTGTCAGATGACCCCTAATAGGGGTTACAGCCCCTTAAAGGTGAAAATAGTGTTTTTGACCTATAGAATGCAGATAGAGAAAAACTGTTGCTTGCCAAAATGTTCAGCTCATTAAGCTCAACAAAAGTTTCCATGGGGTCGAAGTTGTCAGATGACCCCTTATAGGGGTTAGAGTCCCTTAAAGGCAAAAAATAGTGTTTTTGGCTTATAGAATGAAAACTATTGCAGATAGAGAAAAGCTGTTGCTTGCTTAAATGTTCAGCTCATTTAGCTCTAAAAAAGTTTTCATGGGGTTGAAGTTGTCAGATGACCCCTTATAGGGGTTAGAGTCCCTTAAAGGTGAAAAATAGTGTTTTTGGCCTATAGAATGAAAATTATTGCAGATAGAGAAAAGCTGTAGCTTGCTAATATGTTCAGCTCATAAAGCTCTACAAATGTCTCCAGGGGTCCAAGTTGTCAGATGACCCCTAATAGGGGTTACAGTCCTTTACAGGTGAAAATAGTGTTTTTGACCTATATATTGCAGATAGAGAAAAACTGTTGCTTGCCAAAATGTTCAGCTCATTAAGCTCTACAAAAGTTTCCATGGGGTCGAAGTTGTCAGATGACCCCTTATAGGGGTTACAGTCCCTTAAAGGCAAAAAATAGTGTTTTTGGCTTATAGAATGAAAACTATTGCAGATAGAGAAAAGATGTTGCTTGCTTAAATGTTCAGCTCATTTAGCTCTAAAAAAAGTCTCCATAAGGTCAAAGTTGTCAGATGATGCCTTATAGGGGTTACAGCCCTTTAAAGGTTTGAAAAATAGCGTTTTTTTTATGTTTTTGGCCTATTGAATGAAAACTATTGCAGATAAAGAAAACCTGTTGCTTGCTTAAATGTTCAGCTCATTTAGCTCTTCAAAAGTCTCCATAGGGTTGAAGTTGTCTGATAACCCCTTATAGGGGTTACAGCCCCTTAAAAGTTGAATAATAGTGTTTTTTTTTATTATTTAGAATGAAAACTATTGCAGATAGAGAAAAGCTTTTTCATGCTTAAACATTCAGCTCATTTCACTATACAAAATTCTTCATAGGGTTGACATTAAGACCAGGTGAGCGATTCAGGCTCCTGGGAGCCTCTTGTTTTTATAAGAATCCGTGAGAAATTCCCTGCCTGGGTTTTTCAAAGTTTTTTTTAAAGTTTGTCAAGGCAAATAGTTTTATACCAAAAATTAAGTTGTAGTGGGCCAACCAATTGTTATGAAGTTTTAATATGATGATTATATCCACTAAAGGAATGTTGGTTTTGTATTTTGGGTTTTTTGCCCCTACTGTTTTGGAAAAAGGGCCAAAAGAGGCTAAAACAGGTGTATTGACAAAACTGTTGTAGAATGTAAATATTATTCATTCAATTTTGAAAATTCTTTTATGTTGAATTGCTCAAAAAATTCTGTCTACTATTTGTTTCAATGATTTTGATATGTATTTCACCATTACATTGCTGCAAGGGGCTAAAGATAGGCCACACCCATTAAATCATTTTTTAAAATTTTTGGTCCAATTTTCCAAATCTTTTTTTTTATTGGATTTCTTGAAAAAATCCCTGCCTTATTTCTTAATTGGATTTGCAATATCTTTTACTGATTTTGAGAAATTAGGGGTCAAAGGGCCAAGAATGTCGACCAATTAATACATGTATATAGATAAGGCTTTATGTATTAGATGTTGATGTAAATATATATATGTGTCAAAAATGCATTTTTAAGTCCACCACAGGATGCATGTGTCAAAAAGCTTTGCATTTAGTCCACCATAGGCTTCATGTTACCAAATCAATAGACTATCCATATTGGGCCTCCTACGTACAGGGTTCAAATTGTAGCGGTCGTATCATGCTGTGCTCGGCGTAGCTTTTTATTGTGTTTTCTGTAGACCTAGTGCAGTAGAAATTGGTCTGCCATTTTTTTTATGTTTTTGTGCACAAAACATATTATTACATTGCTGGTTTTAGCGTTAAAGTAACTATGAAGTCGACCCTGTGTATGTTGGAAATTTACACATGGCTTGTGGTCATGGTTTCATTTGTTTGTGGGCGTGGACTATATCAGAAATGTTGACATACACCTTGTATAACATGTATAAGCTATGGTATTTAAAGAATTTTAGTGTTTGAAATCTGATTGTCAATTTGATCAAGCAGAATCTTATGCATGTAAATGTATTATTTTTTCTATTATTTTTTCTTTTCCTTTTAGGTACATTGGACCCCATACCAAGGGTAGGAATGACATCAACTGAATAAATAAATTTTTAAGGGCAAAATAACATGAACTGGAAATTTGATTGCACTGGTAATTGACTGACTTAGAAGTGAAAGGCTGTGGCTATATTTAGATATGGATAATAGAAAATAATGAGTCTTCTTCTTAAATATTGTGCCTTACAACTTAACCAGCAATGTCTTGTGATGGATGTTGTTACAGCCTTCTAGATGAAAGTTTGTGAACGTACTGTCAAAATTAAGCATGCAAGTCAAGGTTGTTTTGCTGCATTTGTGAATATACATGTACATTCCATTATGACCGAGAATGTTAACACTCTATTTATATTGGATACTGATGTATTTTATCTTAAAATCATTAATTTATTTTTATTTATGAAAATTTTTAAGTTCTTGCCAATAATGTAAACAATTCTTTTAAATTATATTGTTGTAATGTATAATTTATGGCTTTTTTTGGCTTTGGCAGTGAGTGATCTCAACTTAGAAACATGAATTATAATTCCTCAATATCATTACTCATCAAAATTTTAAATGTATTTATCAGTATTTTTTCCTGAATCTGAAATATGGTGCCCTATCTATCTATCTATCTATCTATCTTCCTTGAAGCGCAGGGCTCACTCTGGAGCATCATCGCCCATGAAAAATAAATACATTGTAGTATAAAAAAAAATCCTAATCATCCGGAATTGTCTTTTTTTTTTAACTAGGGACTATTTATTTGAGTTGATAGTAACAAATGCTTGTTTAAAACAAAACTTTGCTGCTTACTAGCCAACGATTATATAAGTTTGTTTATATAATAACCTGCTTATGTAGACATTGAAACTACTGGGTATATTTCTTGCAAAAGCTGTAGCAAGAAATGTAATTGTTCACAGCTATAGTGAAATAAAAATTTGTAAATTGAAAAAAAAAAACTTTGCTGCTGAATTCAAAATTATATTTACTGAGTACTGAATACAATACATTTGTAATCCTTATTTCAATTTAGTATTTTCAGCTCAATAATGTCTACAAATGCCTTACTTCTCTAGTTAAGGTGGTACAGTAATTAAAACTTGTTCGAAAAGAATTTTCTCAGACTCTGCTAGAAGTATTTAAGTGTATATGTTTGAAAGAAAAAAGAATTGGTCACCATGCATAAGCTTATTCAAAAAAGGTTCAAATTGGCTACTTTTATATAGATTCGTTAGAGGGATTTTGTTTCATTTAAATTCTTTAAATTTCATAAGACAGATTTTTTAATGCTTTTTAGAAACTTTTTGGTTATATCTTTGAAATTAAATTATATAAAAGCACAGTACGCCATACATTGTTCTCCTAAAAAAATCTAAAAATCTTAATTTTTCCTTCTCACTTTCTACAAATTAACGGTTGAAAAAAGTTCCTGAAATGTATAAAAGGAATATTACAGTGGGGTTTTAGTTCAAATTTCATTTTTGGCCGGATTTCACGGAGTGAAAAATCCGGGTTATAAAATGGTGAATGTCGGGCGGGTGGCGGGCGGGGAAGAAATTTTCGTAACAGTTTTCTCAGCAACTACTTATCACAGCCACTTGATATTTGGTATACAGCATCAGGGTGGGGTCCCATATCGTGGGATACGATTTCAGGTATGTCGCTCACCTACTTCCTGTTTAACGAAATCCGGCCATTTTTGACTTTGACAGATTTTCATAATTTATCATGTCATGCAAATACTAACAATGTCGCCAATGGGACACTATCAATCAATAATCAATCAACAACCTTCAAATAGTAATAAGCAAATTTTAGAGTCATTGTTCTTTGCAATAATTTTGTTCTAAGCATGCTAAGAGACAATAATAATGCTTTCCATGGTTTTTTCATATAGTTTAAAATTTATTATTTGCTGAATTCATTATTAAGTTAAATTATTTAGTTCATCATGTTCATAGGCAAGTTGTAAGGTGACCTTTATAAGAAGTCTTTTGTTCCTTAGTTTAAGGTCTAACATCCGGAGGATAAATTTGATAGTTTTACAAGCTTAGATCTAATTAATATGATCAACATGTAGATCTCTAAATGTTACTAATTACTTATCAACTCGATCATGTTGTAGAATTTTTATTTTGCTTGCATATAAACTTGACAGTGTGTATGTTTGATGATAGTGCTAACTTCTGGGGCGGATCCAGAAATTTTCGAAAGGGGGGGGGGGGTCCTTATACTAGGTTCTGTGGGCCAAGGGGGGGAGGGGCAGAGTTCTGTCATGGCTCTTATTGTAGCGAAGCATGTTCTCCGTGTGAGGACCGGTCACGTAGTTCTGGAATGAAGCCTTTATTGCTGTGGACCCGCCAGCCGCAGGCAGGGGGTTCCAGACCAATTTTGCTGAAAATCTACACAAAAAATTAAAAATTTCGGAGGAAAGGGGGGGGGGTTCCGACCCCAGAGACCCCCCCTCTGGATCCACCACTGAACTTTTAAAATATATCTAATTTTAAAGGAGGTTAAAAGTGTTTTATTTTTAATGTTAATTGTATTGTTTATACTATTCTTTTCTTGTTGGCTAGTTAAATTTGGTGACATGGTAATTACCTACGGTGCATCATCCGTTTAGACATTAACTGATTATTCATTCAATTGTACTTTTATGAAGTCTTCTATAGCTTTAATAAGTTTACCCTATATGATGTTAGGGCCATTCCAAATTAATTTCTTGTTTGTTGGTATCCCTCCCTGCCTCTTCAAATTGTCTCTAAGAAAAAAGTTTTTAAAAAAAATGATATAAATTTCTGTGTCTGTGCCTAAAATAAAAATAACATATTTTAGCACTCATGTTTTAAAAAGTTTTTTTTTTATTTTTTTATACGACCGCAAAAAATTTGCGGACGTATAATGGTATGATGCTGTCGTCGTTGTCGTCGTTGTCGTCGTCGTCGTCGTCTGTTAACTTTAGTGTATACACGATAACTTTAGTTCTAGTTATCCAAATGCAATGAAATTTGACAATGATATTTCTTACCATTAAAGGATGGATGGGATTGATTTTGGGAGTCCCCCCTTTTTTCATTTAGAAATTAAGGGCCAAAAGGGGCCAAAATTGCAACTTTTTGGTTTGTTCTTACAATAACTTTTTCAAAATCTTCTCCTCTGAAACTACTGAACAGAATTCAATGAAACTTGGTATGATTGATTATTAGGGTGTCCTGCACTATAGTAATGTTTCGATTTCTGATTCGTCAAAAAACATGGCCGCTGTGGCTAAAAATAGACCTGGGGGTCAGACTACTGTTTTCGGCTTGTAATTCAAAAAGTATAAGAGATAGATCAAATCTGATGCCATCCTACTGCTTCAGGATCAAAAGTTCTACAAAAGTCTCCATTTGGTCGAAGTTGTCAGAAGACCCCTTATAGGGGTTACGGCCCCTTAAAGGTGAAAAATAGCATTTTTTCATGTTTTTGCCCTATAGTATGAAAATTATTGCAGATAGCAAAAAGCTGTTGCTTGCTTAATTGTTCAGCTCATTTAGCTTTACAAAAAACTCCACAGGGTCGAAGTTGTCAGATGACCCCTTATAGGGGCTACAGCCCCTAAAATAATGTTTTTTCATGTTTTTGGCCTATGAAATGAAAACTATAGCAGGTAGAGAGAAGCTGTTGCTTGCTTAAATGTTCAGCTCATTTACACAATTAAGAATTAATTTTTGCGACCCCCCCCCCTTTTTCCCCTATTACATAATTAGGGGCCAAATGGGGCCAAAATTGAAACTTTTTTATTTGTAGTCCGATTTTTAAATTTTTTTTTTGCAAGTTTATTCTTGTCAGGTAGCGAATCCAAATTTGAGAATTAATTTTTGTGACCATCCCCTTTTTCACTTGATTTGTAATTAGGGGCCAAAAACAAAACTTTTTTATTTCTGGTTTGTTTTTTAAATTTTTTTTTGCAAGTTTCTTTTTGTCAAGTAGTGAATCCAAATTTGAGAAATTATTTTTGCAACCCCACCCCTCTTTCACCTGTTACATAATAAGGGGCCAAAGGGGGCTGAAATTGATTTTTTTTTAATTCTTGTCCGATTTTGACAATTTTTTTGCAAGTTTATTCTTGTCAAGTAACAGATATATTTTTGTGTCCCCTTTTTTTTTACTGTTATGTTATTAGGGACCAAAAGGGGCCAAAATCCTAACTTTTTTATTTCTGGTCCGATTAAAATTTTTTTTTTACAAGTTCATCCTTGCCAAGTAGCGATTCTAAATTTAAGAATTAATTTTTGCGACCCCCACTTTTTTTTTCGCTCATTACCTAAGGGGCCGTAATCAAATTCAAAAAAATTTCTGGTTCGATTTTCAATTTTTTCCCAAACATTATTCTTGTCAAGAGTAGAAAACAAAATTGAAAATTTATATTTTTACCCCCTGGGTTGAAAGTCCACCAGAGAAGCATGTGTCAAAAATTTTTGTCAGTCCACCATGGGTTGCATGTGTCCAGAGCAATAGACTATCCATATTGGGCCTAAAATGTACAGGGTTCAACATGTTGCGGTCGTATCATGCTGCGCTCGGCGAAGCTTTTTATTTTTATGCCCCCGCGACGACATGTCGGGGGGCATTAAGTTTTACTCATGTCCGTCCGTACGTACGTACGTCCATACGTCCCGTACGTCCGTCCGTACGAATTTCCGTCAAGCTTTTCTCAGCAACCGTACATGAGAATGACTTGAAACTTGGTAGGATGGTTCAGTATGACAAACAGTATGTCCTTAGCGATTTTGAGACCTGTCGGACATCTACTTCCTGTTTGGGACTTAGGCCATGTGAAAATATGTGAACATGACTATGAAAATTTCCGTCAAGCTTTTCTCAGCAACCGTACATGAGAATGACTTGAAACTTGGTAGGATGGTTCAGTATGACAAACAGTACGTCCTTAGCGATTTTGAGACCTGTCGGACATCTTCTTCCTGTTTGGGACTTAGGCCATGTGAAAATATGTAAACATGACTATGAAAATTTCCGTCAAGCTTTTCTCAGCAACCGTACATGAGAAACTTGGTAGGATGGTTCAGTATGACAAACAGTACGTCCTAAGCGATTTGTCAGCAACCGTACATGAGAATGACTTGAAACTTGGTAGGATGGTTCAGTATGACAAACAGTATGTCCTAAGCGATTTTGAGACCTGTCGGACATCTACTTCCTGTTTGGGACTTAGGCCATGTGAAAATATGTGAACATGACTATGAAAATTTCCGTCAAGCTTTTCTCAGCAACCGTACATGAGAATGACTTGAAACTTGGTAAGATGGTTCAGTATGACAAACAGTACGTCCTTAGCGATTTTGAGACCTGTCGGACATCTTCTTCCTGTTTGGGACTTAGGTCATGTGAAAATATGTGAACATGACTATGAAAATTTCCGTCAAGCTTTTCTCAGCAACCGTACATGAGAATGACTTGAAACTTGGTAGGATGGTTCAGTATGACAAACAGCACGTCCTAAGCGATTTTGAGACCTGTCGGACATCTACTTCCTGTTTGGGACTTAGGCCATGTGAAAATATGTGAACATGACTATGAAAATTTCCGTCAAGCTTTTCTCAGCAACCGTACATGAGAATGACTTGAAACTTGGTAGGTTTGTTCAGTATGATAAACAGTATGTCCTAAGCGATTTTGAGACCTGTCAGACATTTCCTTCCTGTTTGGGACTTAGGCCGATTGGAAAATATGTGAACATGACTTGAAAATTTTCGTCAAGATTTTCTCAGGAACCATACATGAGAATGATTTGAAACTTGGTAGGATGGTTCAGTATGACAAACTGTATGTCCTAAGCGACTTTCATGTCTGTCAGACATCTACTTCCTGTTTGGGGCCTAGCGGGGGCATCCGTGTCCCATGGACACATTCCTTCTTTATTTATTTAATGTTTTTTTAGTTTTATGTTTTTAGACTGCATCTTGTGAGTCATTTCAATCATTAAAAATCAAAACATGTGTGGCATATGTTAGAATGTGTGTGTGGCAAAAACATACTATAACTAAATACAGTTTTTGTCAAAAATGTCTGATGAATATGGAATCCATTTGGATTGGCCATAATATAAAATATATAAAATTTCAACTGTCTTTTGTAATTTGATTGTTTTATGTGCTTTTTTAAAGGGACATATGTTGTAATTATTAACTTGAATACTGTAAAAGGGGATAATTACGCATGGTTTAAATTTCGCGTTTTCAATACCAAAATGACTTTGTGAGGTTTTAGTTTCGTGTTTTATTAGATCATGGTATATTGGGACCTTCTAAATGTAATTTACGCATGGGGATATTTTCACGAATTTGTTATGATCCCGAAATAAGCGAAAATAAACCCCTCTTGAAAATTTCCCCTTTTACAGTACATGATATTCTTTATAATTCTAGCAAAATTTAGATTTTTTTTATTGTCATCGTTAAGCGTCCTCTGTCCGTCCCTATGTCTGTCATCCGTCCGTTAACTTTTCTTCAAAGATGTTCTTCTCTGAAACCACTGACTCGATTGCTTTCAATCTTTGTACATTTGATCTTTAGGATGTCCTCTACCAAGTTTGTGAAATTTGTGCATGCAGACCAACCAACATGGCCGCCATTGCTTAAAATAGAACACACAAAAAAAAAAAAAAATACCAAACTCTCCATTGGGTCAAAGTTGTGGGACGACTTCATATAGGAGTTTTTTCCCCTTAATCATCAAAATTGACCATTTTTACAGTTTTTGGACTTTTTCTTGAAAAATGTAAGTGCTAGAGGAAAAGTTAGCATTGCAAAGTTGGTCAGATATTGAGATCTACAAAAATGATTTCAGGGTCAAAATTGTCAGATCAACGGTTTAAGAGTTATCCCCCTTTAACTGATTTTTTTATCAATTTTAACTAACTTTTAAAAATCTTCTTTTGTGAAACCACTGATGGGATTGCTTTGAAACTTTGTACACTTGATCTTTAGGATTTCCTCTATCTATTTTGTGAGATTTGTGAACATTGACCAACCAACATGGCTGTCATTACTGAAAATAGAACAGGGGGGTCAGACCATCAGAGGTGTTTACCATTACTGATTTTCAGTAATCATTCCTGATTTGAGTTCTAAAATACTCATCACTGAGTACCCTCTGAAATAACTCATTTACAAAATGTATGCAATTGTAACAATGTTTTATAAAATACTTGCTCTTTTTGTTATTAATGGTCATACCAGTTTTGTGCAATAGAAAATCGAAATACATTTTGTAACTTAATGCTTGATGATTATTTTGGATATTAAAAACAAAAAAATGATTAGTGTTAGAGTATTAATATCCTTTGTTACCTGTACAAAATTTAAAAATTACTGATTACTGGTCAAAATTACTGAAAAACAGTCGTTCAAATTACTGGCAACACGAAAAGAGGGTAAACACCTCTGGACCATAGTTTTTAGCCTATAGCTCAAAAAGTATAAGAGATAGAGAAAATCCGAAGAAACCTACCTTCATCAACATCAAAAGCTCTACGAAATTCTCCATTGTGTCAAAGTTGTGGGACGACTCTTTATAGGAGTTATTTCCCCTTAATCGACAAAATTGACCATTTTCACGATTTTTGGACTTGATCTGAAAAGCCATAAGAGTTAGAGGAACAGTTAACATTGCAAAATTGTTCAGCTCATTAAGATCTACAAAAATTATTGCAGGGTCAAAATTGTCAGATCATCCTTTCAAGAGTTATCCCCCTGTAAGTGTTTTCAATCAATTTCAACTTGTTTTTTTTTTTTTTTTGAAATGGAAAGCTTTGTAACTTTGTATTCTTGATCTTAAAAGTGTTTTCTATCCTAACTTGTTTCTTTAATGTTACTTACCAAGTACATGTAGACCATGTTAGCATATAAGAGATCAGGTGAGTGATTCTGGCTCCTGGGAGCCTCTAGTTTTAATTTATCATGTTTTACATCATGACAAAATTTCAATGGAGAGGACTTCATTTTATGTTTTACTTGTGTCCAATCCAATTTGTGTATTTTTACAAATAAACTAACCAAATTTCTAAGTTTAAGTGTAGTTGTCTGTTTAATAATGCTTATATGTGAATAAGAATAATATTTTGAGTGCTGGCCCGGTTTAGCATATTGCATGACTACTTGAAATTTTACTGTTCAATTACTAGTTTTCTGGTGCTTTTCTACTTTAGTCACCACTGGGCAGGGGCATGGGGGAATAGCAGTTTGAAACATGTCCTTATGTCCTTTTTTTAGTGTGGGGGATTACATAGGGTTGAAAGTAGTTAGCACCAACACTGAACAGATTTTATAGTTGTACTACATCACTCAGAAATGTAATAAATGTAGTGCTAGACAAATGTGATATAACTTTCATGTCTTATAATTGTCAGATGTAAAGTTGTTGGATACATGTTCATATAATGATGGTATAAAAAGCGTATAATTTATTGAATGAGTGATTATTTTGTTGTGAATTTATTCAGATAGCAGATGAAAAAAAAAATTGTAACATGTCCCCATGTAGATCTAGATCTATTAAGACCATTTGTGCCTTCCAAACCTAGGATCAGAATCTTCATAAAATTAAATTTTTGTTTCTTTTATCCATCTGTATTTATTTTCATGATCAAATAATTCCAAAAACAAGTGCTATTTTATTATATTTTTTTATAATTATGTATTTAAATAAAACATCCTTCTTGTTTAAAACTTGTTTATTTATATTTTATTATTTTATTCTTATGCCCCATCTATGAAAGTAGATTGGCATATACATTGTAGTGTTCTGGACTTTGGGTCCCTTTGTCAGTCCATCTGTTCATCAGTTTGTCTGTCCCAAATCTGGTTTACCTCTAGGTTAAAGTTACTTTACCATGAAGGAAGTATGACAGCATCATGAAACTTTATACACATATACATTAGGATATGAACAAACAAACAAAAACATACAATTTTACCTGTCTAAATCACAGAAAAGGGGGGTTTTATAGTTATGTTTACCTACAGGTTTAAAGTTACTTTACCATAAATAAAGTGTGGTTCCCGTCATACTTAAAAACAACTGCCATTATATTTGATATAATAATAAGGTTTAATGTTGGCAGTGTCTGCGCGTCCACGCCGCGTGGATGAATAGTCCACAGGCTGCGCGTCCACGCTTCCGATATAACGAGTAATTAAGGATTTTTTCCGGACAATTTCCGTTATTTCGTAATTTTTATAAACTTCCCAATGCGTAGAGCAATAAAGTAATTAATATTTAAACATAAAAATGTATTTTAATATTTACTGATATACAATTTAAGTATTAAATAAGTGAAAATTAGCGAAAACTGCTAGAATTTCGTAATTGTTTTTATTAATTTTTATAAATCATCAAATGGAATGCAGTGTAAACAATAATTCTTTGTGAATTCGAAAAAATATAAAGAATGATATAAAAACGTAATTATGGTCTAAAAGAAACCAGAAAACTCTAACTGAACCGTTTTAATGCAGACTGCATAAAAATAATTGCAGTGAAGATATATTAAAATCGTATACATGTAACAGTTAAGCTATCAGTCGGACACGGAAAGAATCTTTCCATAGGAATTTTAAGCTTACGGCATACACTACTACATATACTTATGATAGAACGAGGACTTGCTCACATCTATCAATATTATGCCAGGATTCAAATGATAAAAGTTGGTACTAAAAATTTATAGCTTGAACAATCAGTCTCTATCAATATTTGATATATTTTAAGAGTCAATGTGCATACGAAAAAAACCCATTTTGTTGGGTTTTCGTTTTGTTTTCTGTTAGGACGTTGCTGGGATGTCCGAAATTCTGCATTCTGTTGTTATTTTTTGCCGAATATTCTCTTTTTTTTTTAAAGATTTTGACTACTTGTTCTCGTTATTAAAGTTTATATAAATTAGAACTTTCATTTACTGAACTTCCATTCATTGTAGTATGAAATTGAATTCTTTGTCATTATTTGTACCTGGAATTTTCAAAGTTCACATTAGATGCGAAATGTGCATGCCGAAATGCAAATACCGGAAGCGTGGACGCGCAGCCTGTAGTCTATTCGTCCACGCGGCGTGGACGCGCAGACACTTCCTTTAATGTTTACCTGTGTAAAAAATGATAATTTCAACAACAACAAATTGATATTTTGTTAAAAAGTGTTTTAAAAAGTGTTGTTAAAAAGTAACTAGACACGAATATTCCTTTAACATGCGACTGTACTAAATCTGATTTCAGATATGCTCCTTGTGATCATGTTGTTACCGGAGACCTTTCAATCGTCAATGACCCAGAGGTTATCAATTTCTTGAAAAAAGGACCAAAGTTTAGACCACCTACTAAAATTAATTGGAATTCCTGCCTAAATTGTATCAAAACTTCCCTTCTCTCTTATTGCAAATCTTGGATCAGGAGAGAAGGGGCCGACTCAAAATCTCTAGACCGTTTTATTAATAAATTTATGGCAATTGTTCAACTCAGAATTAGCCAATTTCAAAATTCATTTGTAGATTTTAGGCCTAATAATTACCTTAATAGAATAAAGTCAAAAATCCGTTTACTTGGTTTGCGATACGTGTTTGTTCCCGCCGACAAAGCAGCTAACAATGTCGTTGTGGTATGAAGAAAGTATTACCTTGAGGTTTTAATGCACGAAATAAAAAATTCGAACACTTTCGTTCCCGTGCATTCGACAGAATCAGGTATCATTGACGATCATATCATAGCGACCACAGCACTTCGAGTTGCCCCGACATACTTTAAGTTACCTACTATGTACTGGATACCTAAATTGCACAAAAATCCATATAAATCTCGTTTTATCTCTGCTTCAAGTAAGTGTTCTTTAACCCATATTTCCAAAGTTCTATCACTTACTTTAACTACTATTATTATTCAATACTGTGAAAGGGTATTCGAAAACAGTGGAATTAATTATTTTTGGAGTGTAAAAAATTCTCTTGATGTTTTGGACAAGCTTCGTGCTTTTGAAAATACTTTTCATACCGTTGATAGTTACGATTTTTCTACTTTATATACTAACCTTCCACATAATCTGATTAAAAAGAAATTTGAATATTTGGTTAAATGGTGTTTTGACAAATCTAAAAGTGATTATATCTGTTCTAGAGTTTCAAAATCATTTAGTAAATCATTTTTAGTAACGAGACCCAAAAGGGTTACATCAACTGGACTGATGCAGAAACTATTACTGCTCTAAATTATTTGTTAGATAATATTTACATAAGTTTTGGTAAACAAATTTATCGCCAAATTATTGGTATTCCTATGGGTACTAATTGTGCGCCACTTATAGCCGACCTTTTCCTATACTGTTATGAATCACAATTTATGGCTAAATTACAAAAAGACCCGAACAAACAGAACCTAATTGAAACTTTCAATTATACTTTTAGATATTTAGATGACATTCTTGCACTCAACAATCCTTCATTTTCTAATTTTATTACAGATATCTATCCTTCTGAATTAACCTTGAACAAATCTAACGTCACCGGTGATAGATGTCCTTTTTAGCTCACCTGGACCGAAGGTCCATGTGAGCTATTACCATCACTTGGCGTCCGTCGTCGTCGTCTGTCGTCGTCGTCTGTCGTCGTCGTCGTCTGTCGTCGTCGTCGTCTGTTAACAATTTTTCAAAAATCTTCTCCTCTGAAACTACCCAACAGAATTTAATGAAACTTGGTATGAATGATCCTTAGGGTGTCCTGCACCAAACTTGTGTTTTGATTTTTGATCCGTTAAAAAACATGGCCGCCGTTACTAAAAATAGACTAGGGGGGTCAGACTACTGTTTTTGGCTTATAAATCAAAAAGTATAAGAGATAGAGAAAATCTGAGGCCACGCTGCTGATTCAGCATCAAAAGCTCTACAAAAGTCTCCATTTGGTCAAAGTTGTCAGATGACCCCTTATAGGGGTTACGGCCCCTTAAAGGTGAAAAATAGCATTTTTTCATGTTTTTGGCCTACAGAATGAAAACTATTGCAGATAGAGATTAGCTGTTGCTTGCTTAAATGTTCAGCTCATTTAACTCTACAAAAGTCTCCATAGGGTCGAAGTTGTCAGATGACCCCTTATAGGGGTTACGGCCCCTTAAAGGTGAAAAATAGCCATTTTTCATGTTTTTGGCCTACAGAATGAAAACTATTGCACATAGAGATTAGCTGTTGCTTGCTTAAATGTTCAGCTCATTTAGCTCTACGAAAGTCTCCATAGGATCAAAGTTGTCAGATAACCCCTTTTAGGGGTTACGGCCCCTGAAAAATGGCATTTTTTCATGTTTTTGGCCTACAGAATGAACACTATTGCAGATAGAGATTAGCTGTTGCTTGCTTAAATGTTCAGCTCATTGAGCTCTACAAAATTCTCCATAGGGTCGAAGTTGTCAGATGACCCCTTATAGGGTTACGGCCCATGAAAAATAGCGATTTTTCATGTTTTTGTCCTACAGAATGAAAACTATTGCAGATAGAGATTAGCTGTTGCTTGCTTAAATGTTCAGCTCATTTAGCTCTACAAAATTCTCCATAGGGTCGAAGTTGTCAGATGACTCCTTATAGGGGTTACGGCCCATGAAAAATAGCGATTTTTCATGTTTTTGTCCTACAGAATGAAAACTATTGCAGATAGAGATTAGCTGTTGCTTGCTTAAATATTCAGCTCATTTAGCTCTACAAAATTCTCCATAGGGTCAAAGTTGTCAGATGACCCCTTATAGGGGTTACGGCCCCTGAAAAATAGCCATTTTTCATGTTTTTGGCCTACAGAATGAAAACTATTGCAGATAGAGATTAGCTGTTGCTTGCTCAAATGTTCAGCTCATTTAGCTCTACAAAATTCTCCATAGGGTCGAAGTTGTCAGATGACCCCTTATAGGGGTTACGGCCCCTGAAAAAAGCGATTTTTCATGTTTTTGGCCTACAGAATGAAAACTATTGCAGATAGAGATTAGCTGTTGCTTGCTTAAATGTTCAGCTCATTTAGCTCTACAAAAGTCTCCATAGGGTTGAAGTTGTCAGATGACTCCTTATAGGGGTTATGGCCCCTTATAGGTGAAAAATGGTGTTTTTGGCCTATAGAATGAAAACTATTGCAGGTAGAGAAAAGCTGTTGCTTGCTTAAATGTTCAGCTCATTTAGCTCTACAAAAGTACAGGGTCAACATCAAGACCAGGTGAGCGATTCAGGCTCCTGGGAGCCTCTTGTTTAGATTTAGATTTAAGTATTATTGACGGAAAATTACATACCAAAGTATATGATAAACGTGACGACTTTACCTTCCCTATTATAAATTTTCCTTTTCTTGAAGGAGATGTTCCACTAGCGCCGTCATACGGGGTTTACATTTCACAGTTAGTAAGATATGCTCGGATCTGCAGTTGTGTTTCTGATTTTAATAATAAAAACCGTTTTATTACTGAAAAATTATTAAAACAAGGTTATCGATACCACAAATTAGTAAAATCTTTTTCTAAATTCTTCCACAAGTATCGATCTCTTATTGAAAAATTTAATTGTACATGTCACTTTCTTATAGTGAAAGGAATATCACATCCTGTATTTTATGGTAATGTTTTTTAAAAAGCTCACAAATTTAAAAGCAATCCAATAGAAATGAAAAATTGGCTTCAAAATTTATTACGGAAAGGATATGAAATGAATATCTTGGTTAAATCTTTGAATTTAGTGTTTTTTGGCAGAAATATTGAAAACTTAATACTCGCTTTAAAACTTCCATAAACGTTTTTACTATTGTCATTTTTAAGCATTATAGAGATCAAGCGTGTCGATTTTGTGTGATGACACTTCACTAAATCATTATTGCTTGAAGTGTTGTGTCGGATTTAAAATCGATACGTTTGATTTTTTTACATCAGTCGATTGATGATTCTCAGCTAGCTGTCAGTAACAGCGAGTGTTCTATAGAGAGTTCCTTTACCGTCCTTTTGTTTGTTCTTGTTTTTTGTCTTAGGTTCTCTCTAGTAGAATTGGACTTTGATCGATTTGATTTTTATTGTGTGTTTAGTTTTTGTGCTTTGTCTAGGAATATTGATAGGGGGAAGGTTGGGCCCAAAAAACTAGTTTAACCCCGCCACATATTACATTAGACTTGCTACAAGTCCCTTTCTAACTTTTTAAATACAATTATTGTTAAGGGGGCATAAAGAAATTATGCTATTAGAGACAACATATGTTTAGTGATTATATGCCTCTCTCCCAGCAATCAGAGGGTAATAGTTATCAGTGATATTGGTATTACAAGCAATTGAGAATATAATATGAAAGAGAGTAATATGATAGAGAGGGACTTGTAGCAAGTCTAATATTACATGTGCCTGTCCTAAGCCAGGAATCCTTGACAAAGCTTTCGTTTGTACTTGTCTTTTTGATGTTTTCTGTTCCTTGTTTAAGAAGGGGGTCTATCTGTGACTATTTCAGGGCTGGATTTGAATTATATGCATCTTATTTAGACCATGGGCCAATTGCATAACCGCGAGCAGTGCCAAATGGCCTCGTTGAAGGCTGCTGGCGGTTGTCCATTGAGGTTTTTCTAAATTGCCGTTTAATTGTGGGCTGTGTCGCGTACACTTATTCCACATCTCTTTATTTTCTATTTTTATTCATAAAAAATAGGCAGTGGCTCCAAATACACGCTTGTACCTGTAGCCTGTAGGCTCCTAATACAAGCATGTACCGTTAGCTAAAACATGCCATAAACATAAAAAATAATTGCCAATTTGGAAAAAAAAATTCTATTTTGACAAGACAAGACAAATTCTTTTATTTCTTCGCGCAGTTAAGTATTACTGAGTTTTGTAGTCTTGCAAGTGAAGACACTTTAACTAATACGCGTTATAAATTCCATTAAAACAAACCCTTGCAAGATATTTACGATCATACCTGCTTTAGTCTTTCAGAAGCCTGTTTATTAAAGATTTGGATGTCTTTTCTAGATATCTTATCAAATAATGATTATGTTGTCTGCTAGAATTAGCCACCTTTTCTTAACAAACTGGCTACGATTACCTGGATTTACCTAGAAAAGTAACAATAAGAAAAAAATTATTGTTACCTGACGACGGAAGTCAAAGTAAAATATGAACCAGTCCACGGATGCGGACCTGTTTTTATAAAGGTAACAATAAGAATTTTCTTATTGTTACCTTAAAGTGCGTAAACTAACAAAGATTTTTAAAATTATTTATAAGGCTATTGCTATACACATGGTACAGTAACATGAAAACAATAATAGGAATAATTAAAATGGAAGTTATTTCATTTTTTGTTGCTTTTCCTACACATCCAGGAAGTAGCTTTAGGTGGATTTAAGTCCGACACATGAAAGATAATACCATTTCAGACGACCATCGCAAACATTGCTCGAGCTTCTTTAATAAAATTTTGTATCCTGATACGAATTTAACTTTTCTTCAAATTCGATAAATGAATAGAATTTTATTCACCACCGGCATCTTTGAAGCTATTTTGATACGTTGTAAGCTTTTTTTTTTACCTAGGGTCGAATGCAAATCAGACCAATGTGTTAACTTGGAATGGTTTTATAGAAAAGACAGGTTTCCATTACATGTATTTTCATGATCACAATTCAAGTCACCGGTGGTTATATAAGTTAAATTAAGGTAAAATTAATTATTTTTCATTTCAAGTTTTTAGCTCACCTGACCCGAAGGGTCATGTGAGCTATTGTCATCACTTGCCGTCCGTCGTCCGTAAACTTTTTAAAACGTTAACTCCTCCGCCACCATAAGTCCAATTGCAACCAAACTTGGTATGGATGTTCATTAGCATTCGGTGCTTAGAACTGATGTGGGGATTTTTGATTCGTCGTAAAACATGACCGCCATGGCTAAAAATAGAACATAGGGGTAAAATGCAGTTTTTTGCAAATAACCCAAAAACGGCTACAGATATCAAAATTCTGGCATAAAGTAAAAGTGATCAGCACCTCAAGATCTACCTACCCTGAAATTTTGAAGAAAATCCAACGACCCATGTAGGAGTTATTGCTCTTTTTGTGGATTTTTTGCAAATTTTGCACCTGTTTAGCTCAATATCTTGAAAACTATACTAGATATTTGAGAAATTTAAATTGCATATTGTTAAGCACATCATGATCTACAAAATATGTTACAGGGTCAACGTTGTAAGACTTTTCCTTTTAGGAGTTATTGCCCTTAGAATGTCAAAATTTAGCATTTTAACAGCATTTCCTCATTACATTGAAAACGTTAACTCCTCTGACACTTTAAGTCCAAATGGAACCAAACTTGGTATAGTTGTTAATTAGCATTAGCTGTATAGAACTGATGTGTGGATTTTTGATTGGTTGTAACACATGGCCGCTGTGGCTAAAAATAAAACATAGAGGTAAATGGCAGTTTTTTGCAAATAACTCTAAAACGGTGACAGATTACAAAATTTTGATTGGGAAAAAAAATAATCAGCACCTCAAGATCTACCAGCTCTGAAATTTTGAAGAAAATCCAACAACCCATGTAGGAGTTATTGCCCTTTTTGTGGATTTTTTTCAAATTTTGCACCTGTTTAGCTAAATTTCTTGAAAACTATACTAGATATTTGATAAAATTTAAATTGCATATTGTTAAGCACATCAAGATCTACAAAATATGTAATAGGGTCAACGTTGTAGGACCTTTCCTTTTAGGAGTTATTGCCCTTAGAACGTCAAAATTGAGCATTTTAACTGCATTTCCTTATATTGAAAATGTTAACTCCTCTGACACTTTAAGTCCAAATGGAACCAAACTTGGTATTATTGTTTATTATTATTAGGTGTATAGAACTGTTGTGGGGATTTTTGATTGGTTGTAAAACATGGCCGCTGTGGCTAAAAATAGAACATTAGGTTAAACTGCATTTTTTGCAAATAACTCAAAAAGGGTAACAGATTTTTAGATTTTGATTGAGAACAAAAGTGATCAGCACCTTTAGATCCACCATATTGTCAGATGACCCCCTTATTAATCTTATGACCCTTTCAACGTTAAATAGATTTTGCCTTATAACCTTTACTTCAGGCACATATGTCAGGTGAGCGATTCAGGCTCCTGGGAGCCTCTTGTTGATGATTTTTTACAAATTTTGCACCTGTTTAGCTCAATATCTTGAAAACTATACAAGATATTTGAGAAATTTAAATTGCATGTTGTTAAGCACATCAAGATCTACAAAATATGTAATAGGGTCAACGCTGTAGGACCGTTCCTTTTAGGAGTTATTGCCCTTAGAACGTCAAAATTGAGCATTTAAACAGCATTTCCTCATTTCAATGAAAACGTTAACTCCTCTGACACTTTGAGTCCAATTGGAACCAAACTTGGTATAGTTGTTTATTAGCATTGGGTGTATAGAACTGATGTGGGGATTTTTGATTGGTCGTAAAACATGGCGGCTGTGGCTAAAAATAGAACATAGGGGTAAACTACAGTTTTTTGCTAATAACTCAAAAGTTGAATTTTGATTGTGAACAAAAAGGGTCATAGTCAAAACTTTTTTATTTCTGGTTTGTTTTTGAAATTTTTTTTTGCAAGTTTATTTTTGTCGAGTAGCGAATCCAAATTTGAGAATTTATTTTTGCAACCCCACCCCTTTTTCACCTGTTACGTAATAAGGGGCCAAAAGGGGCCGAAATCAAAACTTTTTTAATTCTTGTCCGATTTTGACAATTTTTTTTGTAAGTTTATTCTTGTCAAGTCGCAGATATATTTTTGTGTCCCCTTTTTTTACTGTTATGATATTAGGGACCAAAAGGGCCAAAATCGTAACTTTTTAATTTCTGGTCCGATTAAAAAAAAATTTACACGTCCATCCTTGCCAAGTAGTGTTTCTAAATTTAGGAATAAATTTTTGCAACCCCCACCTTTCTTTTGCTCATTACCTAAGGGGATGTAATCATAATTTTAAAAAAAATCTGGTTTGATTTTTGATTTTTTCCCCAAACATTATTCTTTTCAAGAGTAGAATAAAAAATTGAAAATTTATATTTTTACCCCCTGGGTCGAAAGTCCATCAGAGAAGCATGTGTCAAAAACCTTTGTCAGTCCACCATGGGCTGCATGTGTCCAGAGCAATAGACTATCCATATTGGGCCTAAAACGTACAGGGTTCAACATGTTGCGGTCGTATCATGCTGCGCTCGGCGAAGCTTTTTATTGGCCCATAGAGTGAAAACTATTGCAGATAAAGAAAAGCTGTTGCTTGCTTAATTTTTCAGCTCATTTAGCTCTACAAAAGTCTTCTTAGGATCGAAGTTGTCAGATGACCCCTTATAGGGATTACAGCCCCTTAAAGGCAAAAAATAGTGTTTTTAGTTTAAACATATTTTATTGATAGTATCAAACATATATACAAATAATTAGAACAAAATACAACAACAATGGGATTCGGAAACAAGCAATTAGCTTATATTAATCCGTCTCCCTAATAATACAAACAATTTAAACAATTTACGTACATAATGCATGCTTATAAATAACAATACCAATAACATTCGTTTAAACATCAAAATATATGTGAATATTATAAATAAACTTAATTCGTAAAGTAAATAGAATTAAATATGGTAATATTATAAGAAAGAGAAAGATACAAGATATTGGAGGAGAATGAAATAATTATTGAAATGCAGTTTAACAGAAGCGTTTGCTCTGAACAATATATTTTTGAACAACTTTAAACACATGAATATTTTCTTCTAAAGATAAAGTATCTGACCCATACAATAATAAGTTTATATCAATAGGACGATTTAGCGTATGTAAGGTTAACGTGCGTAGCTGATCGTACTTTTGACATTTAAAAAGAAAATGGTAAGTTTACTCGACATGACCACATGAACAGTTTGGAGAGTTAACAAGGTTTCGCAGGAACAGGTGCTCATTCAATGAGCTGCTGTTCATGCGAAGTCTTGCATGTAGAACTTGTCCCTGTCTTTTCCCTGTATAATAATACTTTGGACATGACTTTTTCTTAGTCTCTAGTCTGCGTTTAAAAATACCCAACGAACCAGACGTTCGTATCTCCATAGGAAAACTGTTCCACAGACGTATAGTATAAGGTAGAAAATAATCGGAATATAGGTTTGTGCGTGTGCGAACGTTAGCAATATTGTTAACTTGACGAGTAAAATGACCATGTCTATCTCCAACTGAATTAGGTACAAGGTCCCATAAATAACATGGAGTTTCCTTGTTGATAATCTTATATAATAAAATAAGACGATGTTTGTCCCTTCTGGCCGAAAAAAACTCCCATCCCGTATCTTGATATAGTTTTTCTAATGATGTGAGTCTTGTCCCACCCGTAATGACCCGCATAGCTTCCACTTGAACGCTCTCTAACTTATTGATTAAATGCCTTTTTTGTCCTTTTTGGCCTAAAGAATAAAAACTTTTGCAGATAGGGAAAAGCTGTTGCTTGCTCAAATGTTCAGCTCATTTAGCTCTACAAAAGTCTCCATAAGGTCAAAGTTGTCAGATGACCCCTTATAGGGGTTACAGCCCCTTAAAGGCAAAAAATAGTGCTTTTGGCCTATAGAATGAAAACTATTGCAGATAGAGAAAAGCCTTTTCTTGCTGAAACATTCAGCTCATTTAGCTATACAAAAGTCTTCATAGGGTTGACATGAGGACCAGGTGAGCGATTCAGGCTCCTTGGAGCCTCTTGTTTATTACAAAACATTATTTTTGAAATATACACATTGTTAATAGTGTCCTTAAATACAACAATAACATTCAAAATCATATAATCAGGTTATATTAACGCCAAGTAACAATAGGAAAAATGCTTATTGTTACTTCCATAAAAACAGGTCCGTTACACGGTTTTCCGTTAGTCCGTCTTTCCGGTGTCAGGAAACAATAATTGTTTTCTTATTGTTACTTTTCCAGATAACCGTATCCAGTGCCTTTTCTTAATAAGAAGCAAATGGGGATTTGGAATTTGACCACATCAACCGCTCAAATTAAAAGATTAAATACTGTTTTAGAAGTTAAAACCCCATTTTAAAAGTAAAGCCCAAATTAATAAATCGCAATAAAAAGTTAAATAAAATTCAATAAAGTAATAAAGGGATTTAAAAAAAAGATTAAATTTGAAATCCAAAAATTGTTAAGAAGATAAAACGGGGATTAAATAAAGTTTTGGACATCCCTGGGTAAAACCACATGGTAAAATCCAAATAAATAAATCACAATAAAAAGTTTTAAATTTGAACAAAATAATAAAAAGATTTTAAAAAATGAAATTAATAGGGGCATGTCATCAAGCTTCCGGGACCCTCTGTTATTGGAGAAGTCAGTACATAGGAGTATAAATATAATCAAAATACCATTGGTACCGTGTACTTGGAAGTCACATTTGAACGAATGCAAGCGATTTGTGTTGTGGTTTATAACTTTTTCGACAGAAGAAGGCAAATACTGAATTTAAATATACATGTATCTGTATTCATGTATGAACCACGCTTTCTTACAACGATATAAAAATCGATTTAACTTCATGTATTTTCCGGTAACTTTGATTTGAGAAAATCATTTGTTTAATTATCTCAGCTTTTATATAAAGCATTAATGGTTTTAATTTCTATAATTTGTATATTCCCGCTAAAATATATTTCCCCATTGCACAAGTTTTGATTTCTCCTTCATGCACATCTACCAACCGGTGTAATCATTATGCAAAGTTTCATCAAATTTCGTCAAGCAGTTTAAAAAGAGTTGAGCTTACAAGGGATGTGGACATACGGATGGACGGACAGACAATCAGACGTGTGGACGGACGGACAGACAGATTCCTATATACATCAACCCCAACAATTTTGTGGGGGCATAATTAACATTCTTAGCAAACTATTGACAAAGCCAATAATATATACTAGGCAAAAAAAGAAACGTTACACTTATTTTTTTTTTATTTGATAAAATTTCTATAACAAAAGAAAAGTTGTGACTTCCATTGAATAAACGTATTTGGTCATACTGCAGAGACTAAAATCCAGTATACCTAATTTTAATTCGAATTTAACATCTCTTTAAGGTTTTACCTAGATATTGTAGAAAATCAAGTTTGCAATGCATTATCGTTCCTGACTAACCATTCATTTTGAATATCTGACAGCATTTCGATGAATATAAAGTTGAATTCAGAATTTAGGGACACTTAACCATCTGTAAAACTACAGAGATGGGATATTTTGCAACGGTTTCCGGTGGGATTTGGTTATTTTTAAAAACCAAATTCAGTAAAATCAAAAATGACAAAATGTTGAAAGTTACAAAATTTCTGTTAAATTTTGATTTTTGGTTAAAAAAGGGTGCTTCTTACCTATCTATGACATTGTAGGTATGATACAACTCATTAACGTCATTACGCGAAAGAAACGTAATTCAGAGGACGTCTTTTTTAAAACAATGACGTCAGCTTGGCGTAACCGCGTACGTTCAGTGTTTATGAAAATTAGATTAGAATTTTATCCATTTACACGAGTTAAGGTTTTGCACCGTTAACGAAGCGATTACGAAAAAAATAAAGCGGCAACGCCTGATCTAAACACGCCTTGGTTATGGTATTCTGCTACTTCCGGTCTCACCGATTGTCGTTCTGCTACCTCTGACATGAGTCCCAGGTCTATGGATAGTTGTTCTAAAGTCTTTTAAATGATTAATCACCTGTATTTTTGTCATTCCAGTACCCAACACGAAAGAAGAGAGTTGCTTCAACTTTTGACGTTAACGCAACGTGTCTTACAATTTCTCATCATTTAAGTGCGACCTTTTGTTAGGGTACCTTTAAACTGAGAAACGCAATCGAAACGCAACGAAACGAAACGCAACGAAACGAAACGCAACGAAACGAAACGAAACGAAATACAACGAAACGAAACGAAATATAACGAAACGAAACGAAATACGAAAAAACGAAATATAACGAAACGAAATACGAAAAAACGAATTATAACGAAACGAAATAAAACGAAACGAAATTTTACGTAATATAAATTTGTTGGAATAAAACTAACGAATTACGATTTTGATTTTATGATATTTTCTTTCTTTTACATTTATAGTTTGTTAAAAAAAACTACCGAAGTCGGTTGACCAATCATTACTGACAAAGAACAAAAGAAAAAAGGCAAACGCATCCAGGAGAAAGTGAGCAATATTTTTGTTTCTGATCGATTTAACTAGTTTAACCCCGCAACAATTTTAATGTGCCTGTCCAAAGTTTGTAATTGTCGATTTTTATGTTATTTGTTTTTTGTCAAAAAGGTGGTCTTTCATTGACACTTTAAGATTCGACTTGAATCATATGTAGTTATTTCAATCCAGGGCCAATTGTAAAACAGCGAGCAGTGACCGTTGGTCACATTGAAGGCTGCTGGTCGTTTTACGTTGTAATGTTTTTAAATTGTTGTCAATGTTATAGGTTTTGTCGCGTACACTTATTCCACATATCCTTATCTTCTCTGTAAAATTCACTTTAAAAGAAATACAAATGACAAACAAAGTTCCAGACAATAAATTTTGCTACGCCTGACGAGCGTTTCGTCTATTCAAGACTCATCAGAGGCGCTCTACCAAAAATATTGAAAATGCCAAACACTGTATGAATATGAAGAGCATAGTACAGTATAACCAAAAATACCAAACTGGGGAACCAAATTATTACTATGATATTCAACCTATGTCTGGGGTAGGAAGAACCTTAGGGTTTGGACAATTTTGAAATTTAGACGGATAATTTAAAGCTTTGATGTATTCTCCAACTCAAAAGTGTTGGTGCCGGAGCGGGCTAACCTCGGGGAATTTAAACTCCACCAGCAGTGCTAACCTTCACGTGTGTTCGAAATACAAATGACAAACAAAGTTCCAGACAATAAATTTTGCTACGCCTGACGCGCGTTTCGTCTATTCAAGACTCATCAGAGGCGCTCTACCAAAAATATTGAAAATGCCAAACACTGTATGAATATGAAGAGCATAGTACAGTATAACCAAAAATACCAAACTGGGGAACCAAATTATTACTATGACATTCAACCTATGTCTGGGGTAGGAAGAACCTTAGGGTTTGGACAATTTTGAAATTTAGACGGATAATTTAAAGCTTTGATGTATTCTCCAACTCAAAAGTGTTGGTGCCGGAGCGGGCTAACCTCGGGGAATTTAAACTCCACCAGCAGTGCTAACCTTGTGTGTTCGAAATACAAATGACAAACAAAGTTCCAGACAATAAATTTTGCTACGCCTGACGCGCGTTTCATCTATTCAAGACTCATCAGAGGCGCTCTACCAAAAATATTGAAAATGCCAAACACTGTATGAATATGAAGAGCATAGTACAGTATAACCAAAAATACCAAACTGGGGAACCAAATTATTACTATGATATTCAACCTATGTCTGGGGTAGGAAGAACCTTAGGGTTTGGACAATTTTGAAATTTATACGGATAATTTAAAGCTTTGATGTATTCTCCAACTCAAAAGTGTTGGTGCCGGAGCGGGCTAACCTCGGGGAATTTAAACTCCACCAGCAGTGCTAACCTTCACGTGTGTTCGAAATACAAATGACAAACAAAGTTCCAGACAATAGATTTTGCTACGCCTGACGCGCGTTTCGTCTATTCAAGACTCATCAGAGGCGCTCTACCAAAAATATTGAAAATGCCAAACACTGTATGAATATGAAGAGCATAGTACAGTATAACCAAAAATACCAAACTGGGGAACCAAATTATTACTATGATATTCAACCTATGTCTGGGGTAGGAAGAACCTTAGGGTTTGGACAATTTTGAAATTTAGACGGATAATTTAAAGCTTTGATGTATTCTCCAACTCAAAAGTGTTGGTGCCGGAGCGGGCTAACCTCGGGGAATTTAAACTCCACCAGCAGTGCTAACCTTCACGTGTGGTTGAAATACAAATGACAAACAAAGTTCCAGACAATAA
Organism: Arcuatula senhousia; assembly: GCA_963971305.1. Classification (NCBI taxonomy): domain Eukaryota; kingdom Metazoa; phylum Mollusca; class Bivalvia; order Mytilida; family Mytilidae; genus Arcuatula; species Arcuatula senhousia. Next base: position 42,863,153 of record OZ020306.1, read on the forward strand.
ATTTTGCTACGCCTGACGCGCGTTTCGTCTATTCAAGACTCATCAGAGGCGCTCTACCAAAAATATTGAAAATGCCAAATGATGGATAAAACAAGTTTTATGAAGCCAAACTTTCCTCTTTTATTGCGATATTTGGGTCTCGAATAGAAGATGAATAAGAAGTTTGAAAGAAGTACAGTTGTGCAACTTCGCTCTCAGATGACCGAAGGAAAAATTGCACAGCAAGTACCGGTATTCTAACATTGGAGTACATCTACATGCATCAGAATCATGATTTTGCAAAGACCCGTTTTCTGCATGCACTATACGCGAAGAATTTTTTTTACGAGAGCAAACTACCAAGACCCTTTTTAAGTTAATATGGCCAGTCTCTCTGGTACGGCTTCTTAAACTGACGAGGACAAATGTGACTTTCTCACAAGCCAATAATAACTATTTGTTGTAATCCAGAAATCGTTATATCACAATTGATTCGCTACTGCAGAACTTGCAGGACTTAGATGGATTTTTTCTGCAGAGCGACACGTCTGACACAAAAATTGCATACACAAGGAATGTTGCACATTGGTTGTTGTCCTTACTGAAGAAATTCGTCGGAAGACATCATGCGCTCTTAAACGAAGATGGGATTTCTATTTCTCAGATGAGTGCTGATGTTGGTTTGTCTTTAGGTTTTTGTTCTATTTCCCATTTTGGGTTTGACACGCTGAATTGTCCATTGGCAACGCGATGGGTGTGCTATAGATGCAGTAACTGCTTACTCTTCTGGAGCACCTGAGTTTACTCTTGTTCGACTCAACTTGTGTTCGCATTGTTGATTGCTGTTCAGTTGATTTTATGTTTCTATGTTTCGTGTTCCAACGTTTTGTCGTTGCCTTTCGAACTTTTGATATTTGAATGCCCAATTGGTACCTCTTTGCTCCCCAAGTCAACGTTTTCTTAGTTTTAGTGTTGACTTACAACCCGTCCGATTTAACTATGGACTTTCGATTGAAGCGTGCAAACACAACAATGAAAATTTACGTAGTCATGAATGAACCAATCGGTAACAAAAACCGCAAATCGTCACAGTAGGAAAAACAAACGTCAGCCAGACCATTCATCAATATCCAATCAGATTTAATGTTTGCACGACCCATTCGTTCAATTAATGTATTTTTATGTAATCAAATGTAACGATTTGTAGTTTTTGTTAACGATTGGCTTTGTTCATGACGACGTAAATTTTCATTGTTGTGTTCGCACACTTCACTATATGCTACAGTCGAAAGTCCATAGTTAAATCGGACGGGTTGTAGATTGTCAGAAACCAGACCAGCCGCGTTTTTACAAAATATATAAATAATTTGCTTTTAATGAATTAAGATAACATGGTGATAATGAGATGTGGAATTACTAGTGCTTGTGACACTACCAATATAAATAAGCGACAAAAAAAAACATCTTCTTCGCAGAAATAACCAATATGAAGACGACCAGTACAAACATAAGCTCTGACCGTTATGATAGGTTTGGACTTTATTTTACAATCAGATAGTTTTAAAGGCATTTCGGGCGAAGGGTCAGCACGTTAATAACAAAAAAATTCTAAAATGTTATTTGTATAATCTAGTTACAGTGACAGCTAGTACATTTTCTTTCTTCTAATTGGCAAGTTGAATTTGAATGAATGTAAACGATAAACGATAAATGTTCAATTGAACAAGAGAGAACCTGACTAAGGGGAGCTTTTTAGAGAAAACTTACAACTTTCACTGTTACTGTCAACTAGCATATCTATCAAGTACCGCAATCTTGGGTATATCGGTATTAAAATTACAACAAAGTTCATGACACATACATGTGATTCTCCCGCCGGGAGACGAAATCTCCCGACTTTTTGATCCGTCTCCCGTTCTCCCGACTTTTTGTGTAATCTCCTGCTTTTTCAAGACATGACAATATATTAGTTTTATAGACATTAAATTGTTCAATCATAAAACATTTCCGGTGTTTTAGAGGTAGACGTTAATTTAACAGGTAAAGGTGTTAATTGAAGGTTTATTGCCATAATTGACCTGTTGATTGTATAAACAGCTTGAAGTTTATCAGTGAAGCTATGTACATTTGGCACACGCAAGTGCCCTCAACTGACATTGAATGGGCGTTGAAAATCTCCTGCTTTTTTGTCCAATCTCCAGCCAAAAAAAATCAAAATTTCCAGCTTCGTCATCACGGATCCGTCACATGTATGATGACAACTAATTTTGCTACGCTTGACGCGCGTTTCACCGATGGTCAAACTTACTAAAATCCGTCAGTTAAATCTGGAATACAATTAGGCCAGCATCCAAAGGTTTGACCATGCAAAGCTACAAGGGCTAAGTACATTAAATCTACAAAATGTAGTACCGTTTTACAGGCGGAAGGTATGTAGTTATGTTTAGTTCGGTCCGCCCGTTACAACACTCTCTTTTTTCATAGACATCATTTGCTTAAAAATCCGTACGTACTATTCCATAATGATTTTGCTGACCGCTAAACAACACGGGGAATTTCGGGCTATTGTTAGGTATGGAAATCTGATTGTACAGTCCGAAACAATTTACTTATGCATGATTTGAATACAAGAAAAGGAAAATATAAGTAAAAAGTAGACTACTATCTAATCCTGAACTGTTGTCTGCCATTTTCTCCTACTGTCATTTTCTTTGTTAAATCATACAACGTTGAATTTTTTTCTGACTCAGTGTCGTCGGATTTCAAATTGTTATTGGTCGGCAATAAGATATATGCATTTATAGACCAGCGACCACAAAACAAAGTTAAAAAACATAAATTTTCGATATTCGACATTTACAAGACTAGATTGTGATAAACAATGCAAATGGGATTGAATTTTTATAAAAAAAAGTCAACAAATAATTTTTCGTTACATTTTATAAAATTTAGTTTCGTTTCGTTTTTCGTTTCGTTATTTTTCGTTTCGTTTAGTTATATTTCGTTTCGTTTCGTTGTATTTCGTATCGTTTCGTTGCGTTTCGTTTCGTTGCGTTTCGATTGCGTTTCTCAGTTTAAAGGTACCCCCTGTGGATTACAAATATTCCAATTGTTTTATGTATTTGGATATGACCATCCTTTGTAGTAATGGACTAATTTTTCTCCTGGATTCATGTTTATGCCATTGACATGGAAGTTCGAGGTGCTATCAGAAAACGTCCCTTTTCGGGAAGTTTTGCAGACCGCTCTTTAGATGTCTGTGGGTTTTGACTGTTCCCCTGATAGTCGGATGGTTTCTTTCCGAGATCTTCTCATAAGATTTTCGGCTTTCCTCCATCTCAATACAGTTGGGTGTCTGGGTCTACTCGACTGGATAGCTAGTTGTCCATGTCGGTATTCCCCGTTACGGAGCCTTTTATGTTTGGCTTGCTTTTGGCGCTTGTGGTTGATTTATTCCCACTCCCTTTTTCCCTTTTTGTACATATTTCCTGCACTTGTAAGTAGTTCCTGCATGTTTTTGCCATTATACATGTAAGTTGAGTCTCTCCTTCATGTTGGCTTTGTTGTCGCCCTTTTGTAGCTGTTAGACCAGACGCTAGGCCCAGGGGGGTCCGACTAATATGGACACCACAGCAATCCATGAAAGGAATGCCCAGATTCCCTCTTTACCTCATTCAATGAGGGTGCTCCTGATAGAGGAGGGAATTACTTGCATACCTACTCAGCCGCTTCCGGTTGTCCGACTGGATTTGAAAAGAATGTTACAAGTGCATGAAGTGGTCCTCATTGTTTTTTTCTTTTTGACTGGCCAGCTTATTATTCAGGCAAGTTATAAACAGTAAAAGATATTTGGTTGTTTTTGTCTTGCCTGTGACAAATCTTAAAATAGTCTATTTTCTCTGATTTGCAGTATAAAGGAAAAATTTCACCTGGCACACTGCTGTGATTATATTGTGTTCAAGGTGGCTAGACTAATTGAAGTAATTCCCGCTGTGAGACGTGCGGAAGACAGGATGTTAATTGAATGACATGTATATTGTAACACCTGAACCGGTAGACATCTAATTAACAAGGGCACCTGTTTAAGAAATTAATTCTACCTTTACACTCTTACATTATTAACTTAAAAATGATTGATTCAAACGGAAAACCTGTGGAATAAAAATTACAGAAAAATAAAAAGTTGAAAAGAGAAATTGTGGTGTTTGTTTAACGTTACAACAATTAGAAAGAAAATACGTAATAGTAATTAATTTTAACATAATTTGTAAAATCAATCTTATTTTATAATAATTGTGTAGGTTCATTTTTATCCATAATTTGATTTAGGTTATAATTAACTAGGTTCAATTTTATATTTATATTTCAAAATTTGTATTTTACCGCCAAAATAAAGTTTCATTCGACCTCAAAATCGTTAAAATAGACAAAATTCTATCATTTTCAAATCGATTTGGAAGTGATTTCTCAATTTCAATATCTCAAATAGTTTATATAATCTTAAAGTTTCATGTTTCAAGATATTCACATGGGCAGCACATTTTCACATTAGTTAAAAATAAAAAAGTTATTTTCGATCAAAATATGGTAGTTTTAAAAAATGATGACATTTTCACACGGTAGCCATATAAATTTTTTCAGTATTTTTAACATTTTTTCAAATCAAATTGGAAGTGATTTCCCAAATTCAATATCTATTGAAAATGGTATCAACATGTTGGTAAATATTTACACTTTTACAACATAGCAGCACATTTTTATGGAAACAATTTAATTTATCACAAATCATAAATATCTATAACACACCCATGCATTTCTATGTAAATCTGCATGGCCATATAACGCTCGCTGTACACGTGACCCAAGTCACGTGATGTCCGATATAGTTGGATATGGACTTTTATGGAAAACGGATAATGGATTCAGACCTGTCGAGTGTCATATGACTCATGTGAAATTCACTCGTCTGGCCCCTAATTTTGTTGTAAATTTCTTTGAATGTTAATATTTTTTCTTTGATCATGATCTTTTGATTTTTATGTGGCTGCAAAAAATTTGCGGACATATAATGGTATGATGCTAGGATAGGATAGGATCATCTGTGGACGCTGGCTCCTAGAACCACTATGTCCACCTCCTCTTCTAATTGACTATTTATCGTTGTTTCGTCACTTCCTGACTTTTGTCGAGTTCTCTTGTTTAAGTCGATGTCTGCCTCATGGTTGTACTTTATCTCTTGATCTTCCCAGTGTTTGTCTAATTTTATTTCAAATTCCTTTACTGTTTTCGCATTAATTACTTCATTAGGCAGGCTGTTCCAGATGTCTACTACATGTATTCTTCTTGTGAAATAATGCTTCCTGATGTCTAATCTACTGTGATGTTTTTTCAGTTTTTTAACGTTTCCCCTCGTTCTGGTGTTCTCATTTACAATGTAGGTCGAGCAAACCTTCAGTGACCTGGCTATCATAAATACCTTGCAGTATTTTGAATGATTTGATCATATCCCCTCGAAGGCGTCTGTATTTGAGAGTTGGCATTTTCAGTTTTTTTAATCTGTCTGGGTACTCAAGGTGTTTCAGCTCGGGTATCTGCTTTGTCGCTTTTCTCTGTACGTTCTCAATGCTGTCGATGTCTCCGACTTTGTGCGGTGACCATACTGGTGCAGCATATTCTAAGTGCGGATGGACAAGAGCTTGAAATAGGTACCTGAATGATGTGTTGTTCTAGATATGTGAATGTTCTTCTAATGAGTCCCATAATACTGTTGGCCTTATTCACTTGTTGTTGGATGTGTTTTGAGAATGACAGATGTTCATCCACTAGTACTCCTATGTCTTTTTCCCCTTCTGACTTTTGTAGTTTTACCTCATGTCCGTTGTTATCGTATAGATGGTACTCCCTTTCTGATGTTGAGAGTTTATTGGATACACTAACTACCTTGCATTTGTTTGGATGGAATTTTAAGAGCCAGGTGTTGGACCAATTTTGGAGGCTGTCTAGATCTTCTTGCAGGCTCTTTATATCACTTTCCGATTTGATCTCCTTGTACACTTTCGTGTCGTCTGCGAAAAGGAATGCTGCCGCCTCTACACACTCTGGCATGTCGTTGATGTAGATGACGAACAGGATTGGTCCAAGTACACTTCCTTGTGGTATGCCACTGGTCACATCATGGCATTTGGACTCGGCTCCATTGACAGTGACCTTCTGTTTTCTGTCAGATAGGAAGTTTTTTACCCACTCTATAGTCTTGTCTCCAATGCCATATCTTTCTAGTTTCTTTACTAGCCTACGATGAGGGACTTTGTCGAAGGCCTTCATGAAATCCATATACACTGAGTCGATGCACCCTCCATTGTCTAGGATCTCCGTCCATTCGTCGAGTACTTTAAGGAGTTGCAGCGTGGTTGACCTTCCGGATATAAATCCAAACTGTTTCTTGCTAAACAAGTCTTTATAGAGTTGAAGTTGTCAGATGACCCCTTATAGGGGTAACAGCCCCTTAAAGGCTAAAAATAGTGTTTTGGCCTATAGAATATAAACTAGTGCAGATACGGAAAAGCTGTTGCTTGCTTAAATGTTCAGTTCATTTAGCTCTACAAAAGCATTCATAGGGTTGAAGTGGTCAGATGACCCCTTATAGGGATAACAGCCCTTAAATTAACATGTTTTCTTTTTTTAGCTTATACATGTTATATAATGAAAACTACATGTATAGCAGATAAAAAATAGTGGTTGCTTGCTTAAATGTTCAGTTCATTAAGCTCTTAACAAAAGTCTCTATAGAGTCAAAGTGTTCAGACGGCCCTTAAAAAAAAAATTTGCACGTTTTTGGCCTACAGAATGAATACTATTGCTGAAAGAGAAAAGCTGTTGCTTGCTTAAATGTTCTTCATAGGGTTGACATCAAGACCAGGTGAGTGATTTGGGCTCCTTGGAGCCTCTTGTTTATTTCTGGTTTGATTTTGATCATTATGTTTGCAAAATAATTCTTGTCAAGTAGTTGATCAAAAGATATTAATGAAATACAAAATATTTGTTTGACTTGGTTTTTAGGCAGCAACTTCACCAGTTGGGTACCTTAGGGCTGTTGGAAAACCAGAAACACAAAGAGAAGATGGAGCCATCAGACAAGAGGGAAGACATGAAATGCCTAGGCAGAAGGTAAGTAAAGCATGAAGTGTTGGTTCGTGGTCTGTACCCTTTGATTTCTGCTGTGGATCTTTTGATATTTCATTGAACTGTCTTGACCCATCTTGCCCATTATTATTTTTGGCCGGATTTCATTACTGAAAATCCAGGTTTTAAAATGGTGAATGTTGGCCGGGCGGGGAAAAAACTTTCGTAACAGTTTTCTCAGCAACTACTAATAACAGCCATTTGATATTTGGTATACAGCATCAGGGTTGGGTCCCATAAAGTGGGATAGGATTTCAGGTCTGTCACTCATCTACTTCCTGATTTTTTGACGTTTTCTTCCAATTACCGGTAAGTGACTTTTTTCATTACTTTTTTATATGATGCAGGTTAAACCTGATTAGCTCTTTCTTGTATATGTAAGTTGCAACATGTACAGGTAAATATTACAAGTTAAAAAAAATTGGAATGCTCTCTACATTATTAGACATGATTTATTTTTGTAATCATGATTGAGAATGGAATATAAAAGAAGACATGTATCATGAATTTCACAATCAAGTCTATAAAGTGCAACAAGTTTTAATAAATTCCATTGCACAATGATAGCAATAAAAGTTCTCAGACTTCAATTTGATGTCTTGATTTCAGTAACAACACTTTAAATGCTTTTGTTGGGCAATTCAATAACACTATTAATTAACGATTTAGATTAATATTGACATACAGAATTTCAACTAAAAGTGTAAATTCTAATATGTCTTCCTAGGGATTACATGTACTTGATTAAAGACGACCATGTCATATTTTGCCTTAACTTATACAATATCTGTAGTAATGACTGCGGGGAATGAAATAATCTGCTGAATTTTTCAATTTATTTGTTTGGTTAACATGCACTGCTGTTTTTGGGGTCTTGATCACTAGAGGTAGCAATTATCAAAACAAAATGACAGAAGCGCGAAAACCTATCATTCTAATTTTTGCATTTCTGTCATTTTGTTTTGATAATTGCTACTTCTATTGATTTTATTAACAATTATGATGTCAATAAAATATGCCCAGGTTCTAATTATTAAACAAATCTTTACATTTAAAACATCTTATAGCTGGGGAAATTTATAAATTTAAACATCATGTACAATAACTACCAGTACATATATTTTTGTCCCCCGCCGCAACCAGTCGGAGGGACCTAGTAATGGTCTCCGTCTGTCTGTCCATCTGTCCGTCACGTTTTTTGTGGGTGCAACTCCTTGGACACTACTGAACGGATGTTGCTGAAACTTTACACACTGATAGGGTACTATGAGAAGGTGATCATCCCATATTTGAAATTTTCAAAATGGCCGCTGTTTCCATGGAAACGGGGAAGAAAGGTCAAAATATAGGACATTCAATATCTCTGTTACCTAGGTGCACAGGGTTCTGTGGGACAAGGTACACTAAGGCCCATATTTGGCCCCCTATATGATTCAAAAGTACAAAGTTGATATGGAAAAGATTTCTTATGCTATTTAGAAGTTCAAGTGAATGAACAAACTTGTTCTAATAATTTTTAAGCGTAGCATCTGACATTGGTGAAAAATAGGATGTCAAAACAAACCAAATATGTAAGATTCCTGTCAAATTGGCTGAAAATGGACTAATTTTGGGTCATTTTTTCAATTTTTGGATGCCTCCGCCTTTTTGACCCAGACATTTTGTGAATCAACTTTAAAACTGACTTCAATTAAAGTCTAAATCAGTTAAGAAATCTCTGGGTCACGTAGGCGGAGGCCTTTGAAAATAACAATGTAAGCTCTAAAAATTGGTATTTTTCAAGATTTTGTTGATTTTACTCTGTTTCAGGTCTCTATAAAATTGAAAATCGAAAAGATTATTGGAAATTGAAAGCATACTCATAAATTTGATCCATCTTACTCCATATATAAAGTGCATTTTAATAAATGATGCAAGATTTATTTTTTCATAAAATAGGGGGCCAAATATGGCTCTTACCGTACCATGTCCTTTTCATCAGTATCCAACATTTGTAGCTTTTCAACTTTCAACTTGCAAAGTTATTTTTATGAGGGATATTATACCAAATAAATTAAGGAAAAAGACCTTAAGAGTCCTACTTCTTCCTTTGAAGTGGTAAGAACTGGGACTTCCCAAGACTTTGCAAGGAGGTATAAGTAAGACTTTCAAGGACTTGGCATAAGTAAGAATCAATGGGACTGTCCTACTTATTCCCATTAAGTCCCACTGTCAATAACATCCCACATATTCCCACTTTGAATAAGTTGGACTTCCTGGGAATTCCTACTTTATCTCACCTACATTTTCCAGGGATGTCCTAGTTCTTCCCACTTAATTTTCGCAGGGGTATCCCGGCCTGTCCCATGGACACATTCCTTTATTTTTAATTGTCGATATCTGATAGGGTGCTTAAGTGCCGCAAGTGAAGAATTAAATTCCAAAATGTCCATACAGCGCTAGCTAGCTAGCTAAAAAAAATTAATTACAGTTGAAGTTTACATATGTGGTATGGTCTTGTGGTCATTTACTTTATATCCTTTCATAAAATTTTGTTTAAAATATATATAGAAATTGCCTCCCTAATACGAATACTAAGCAAGATGCATGCTTCAGATGCTGGCTGCAACATTCTTTTATTGCATGCAATGACAAATTTTGATTTTTGAAAAGTTAAAGACAAATCAGCTTATCCACAATACTGTGTAATGATATGAGCTTTGTAATTGATAGATTACATGTACCTAGTATGTTTTATCATGTTTATTTTACAGGAATCCAGTAACCTCAGTTTTCAGACAACAAAAAAATGCAGGTTGATGGACTGTCCTGTAGGATACTATTATCTTTGCATACCCCTCAAGAATGATGAAAAAACCTTTAGGGAAAGATGTGATTTTGGTGTCTGTGAAAGATTCGAAGAAGGTAGGCAATCTACATGTAATATTTGCTGTTATGACTCGTCAATGTATTTGCTAAACATGATTTACTGTAGCTTGTCTCACTGTCTGTCCATTTGACTATCACAGACTTTGGTAAGTTCTTTAACAAGTGTCATATCTTTGGTACTAAATATGAGTAGCAGTTTACAGAAAAAGCCCATAAAATTGACAAAATGGGTAACTACATGCCACTGCCCCTTGACATTTATTTTGCATGTAGCATTATCCCATAGTACTGTAATTATATAGCAAGTAAAAGGACAACAACACCTTCTAGAGTTGCAATGTCTATTTTATTACCGACTAGTTTCAGTGCCTAGGGCACTGTCATCAGGGTACATATAAACTGAATTGGTAGCCTTAAAGTAGACATTTTGGTATTAAGATTAACATTGTCATTATTATTAAAAGCATTGACAACATAAGTCATGAAAGTGAATAAAATATTAAATGTCTATAAATGTAAAGTAAAAATAGAACTGTTATAAATAGAAATAAATAATATAGATTTAAGAAGTTAAATAGTTTGTTTTGTTATATAACTGCTCTCTTAAAGATGTTGTACGTAGTTGTTTCTGTCAATTGACGGTCCCACAGTTCTTCTGGTAGCTCGTCCAAGCATAATGTAGATGTTGGGGAACTACTGCGTATTGTGTAGGATACATGTGAAGGTCTGGGGAGGATTACGTAATCATAGTCATTGGTTATTTGGTTCAATTTTGTATGGATGTATTCTTGGGGGTTTACAATTGATGAATCTGAGTCCGACAATACGAAAAGATCTCTGCCAATATCTGTGATGTTGTGGCGGTGTTCTTCACCTTCAGGCTGTATGGGGTTTCTGATGCCTTTATATTGAAGCATACTCTAAGTGCTTGGCTGAAAGGTATGCTGTCTTTTTGGTGCTTTGGGTGGTATGATTTATAGCATGTATAGTGCAGATATAGATGGGCATTGGTAGGTTTGGTGTATAAGGCTGTTTGCCTTGATTATTCTTTATAACTTTGGTGTCTAGAAAATTCAACTCAGTATCACTTACGTTTAAGGAGAACTTTATACTGTGATGGTATTCATTTAATGCCGTCATGAAGGAATTTTAGCTCCTCGAGACTGTGTGCATAGCCATATAAGAATTTGTTGTCAATGAATCTCCACCATACCGTAGGTAACAGTGTCCGACTTTCTAGAAATTTTCCATCCAATTGATCCATTTATAAATATGATTGCATATTCAGGTGCCATTATTGTTCCCATACTTGTACCCATGACTTGCAAATAGAATTTGTTGTTAAATTTGAAACAATTCTTGCTCAGTATGAAGTGAATCAATTGCTAGAGGATCCAGGTTGGTTATTCTTGTATTTGTTTCATGTCCAATTTTGCCTTTCAAGATAATAAGGTTTCACAGTGTGGTATCATAGTATATAATATGTATATTGGTGACATCTGCTGTGACTGAAATATCAGTAGGGTTAAGGTCTCCTAATTCTTTTAATTTTAGTAAGACCTCAGTATCTTTGATGTATGATAGTATTTCGGGTATTAATTTTCAACCAAATTCTAATTGGGCGTCTTCCAACTCAAGTAGTATTTCCGGTGTAGTATCTGGAACCTGAGGTTAGATGTTGGACCTTAATGTTTTTGGTCCCTTGTCTCTTTCATCTCAACAAACCAAGTAATTTCTGTATTGTTCGTATCTTATTAGTTTCAACTTTGAGTTTTCAGTATGTTCTGAAAAGGGCTGTATCTTTAATTTATGTTTGTTGGTTGGTGTTGGTATCTGGTTCATCCCTCTTCTGTTTTGCATTGTGTAACGATGTTGAGCTTCTGGAATTATGAATTCATCGCTGGTTTCAACAAATTAATTATAATTAAGTAATTATATAGGTGTAACACGATTATATGCCTGAAATATTGCTACTTCCAGCTGTTTACCAAATACTTCAGGTGTTATATGGGGCGCAGTCCCACATACATGTATGTAGAAACATCTTTTTTTTTTAACCATACTGATGGGTTTTGGTTTTTTTTTTCTAACCCGCCCGGATGGGGCCAGAAATTCGATTTTATTTTTTTTTAAACAAAATTTAAATTGACAGATTTTAGACCCATAATTCAACTTCAAAGTTCTAAAATAAACAGGAGAAAATGGATGGAAAGTCAAAACTAAATTCTTAAAATTAATTTTTTCAATGAAACTCTGGCGCTCTCGTCAAAGAGATGAAATGATCTCGCCCAGTTATCATGAGAATAGTCTTGTCAACATGTGCGATGTCAATCATCATGATCTATTGGATTGTTTACAAGTAATTTCAATCAAGGTATGACAATGTATAATAAATAATTGTTTTTAAAAAAAACAAGATTGTGGAGATCAAGGAATCAGATCCTTGTGGAATCCTTTTCAGGTGTCTAGACTCCAGTGTTTATTTAAAATTCATGATTGAAACAAGTCGTCATTTTCTGCCAGGTTTTTATAGTAATATTCTTCAGTCAATACTTCGAATAAGCTGTATTGGTATAAAGAAAATCTTCCAAAACCTGGCAGAAAAAAGTTAGTCACATTGTGTTTACTGTCTGTTGTTTACTTGGACCAAGAAAGGTGAAATTACGTCACAGAATACAAGTCAGGCCAAAATAGTTTTTTTTCATCCCTGACGTAGAACCGTTGTTTGAAAATATTTAATAATTTGAATTATATTTGATAATTAGTTATTTATCCATTGTCCTTTTTGAAAATCAATTTCTAAATCTGCGTCCCATTTTAGGTACAAAATGTAGTACTTATTATCATATTATTGATTATGAACATGTATGCAAAATTTCCATCATAGTTTTTTGGGCAACTACATGCCACAGCCTCTTGATATTTGGCAATTAGCTTCATCCCATAGTACTTTAAGGTGTTAAGTATCTGTCTTTCTTAGAATCATGCAGGGTTTATGATAATGGTGATTTATGGTAAAAAATAACACATGGGTTTCTTTACATTTTCTTAATCAAGATATAGTGTTATTGTTGAAAATCGAGTCTGTTCTCCATAAAGGTCTTTAGGTCATTGGAGAAATCAGTGTTTTGAATTGTAATGAAATGCTTAGCAAGAAAAGAGTTATCTCCCTTGTTTACAGTATTTATAATGCAATCTAGGTAAATTTTATCTCTCATGACCAACATCATAGAAACAAATGGCTGCTTTTTTTGTTAATAGGTGACCATTTTGTATTAGAAACCATGTTCAAACACATATGTTATTTTTTACCATGAATCACCCTCTGCATGATTTTTAGAAAGACTGGTACTTAAGTTATTTTATGCTCCAAACATTGCTACTTCCTGTTTACCTAATACTTAAGGTTTTATATATAACAGTGAACATACATGTATATTCAAAATTTCAGTCACAGTTTTCTGGGTAACTACATGCCACAGCATCTTAATATTTGAAATGAAGTTTCATACCATAGTGCTACAAGGTGTAAAGAGATTTTATGATGGAAAACTAATTACTTCCTGTTTGACAAATACTTAAGACTTTAATACAAATTTCCGTCGCGTTTTTCCAAGCAACTTCACACAGCAGACTCTTGATACTTTACATTCAACTTCATCCTATAGTACTTTATTGTGCAGTAAAAGCAATTTTATGCCCAAAAATTAACTACTTCCTGTTTGACAAATTCTTAAAGTGCAACTAAAATGGTCATAACAACTTGATCTTATTTAAATGTTATTATTTGCAAAAAATCTGATCAAAATCCGTTGACAAATAATGGAGATATGAGTGTTTGAAGTGCAAAATTTCGCACCTTTCAAAATCTAATCAATGATACTTCTGCCTTCCGGAAAAGAATTATATGCGAGTTACACCGGAAGTGACGCACAAGGGGAACCAAAATCGTTTGCTAGTATAGTAGTAATGTGTTTTTGAAAGGGGATATCGGCAATGAAATATAGATAATTTCGGTGGCAATGTTTTACATTAATATATAAGAAATACCCAACAAATGCATATATACATTTTCCCATTTTTAACAATAAATTTTACATTAATTTAGATTATAATTTTAAAAGGTAGGCCACCACGAGAATGAAGTTTAGAGCTATTGAATTTGTATAAAATGTTAATCAAGGAATTAAAGTATTCCAATTTCTTGGTTAAATCCTATGATTTAAGCAAATGATTGTCAAAATTTAGAAGTTCTTCAATATATTTAATTAGTAAAAAGTATTCATTCCTATTGTTATTCAAATAGCATCAGATCATATAGATTTTCTCTTCTGAAACTTCTCTTGGCTGTGGTTTTGGCATATTCAAAGTAAACACAAATACATACTATGCTTATTTATTATCTTTAATAATTATAGTTGTAAACAATATTACAAACACATCACATTGTGTATTCATTAAACTTTTTTTATATAACTTAAGTATCTTGTTATTCTAATGTAACAGTTATGTATAATTCTGGTCTGTCTTTGTCTTTATTAATCAAAATTTTTATATGTTGGACCAAACTGGACAAATAAAGAATTGAATTGAATCATAATGCTTCACCTCGTTACATTTGGTATGGATGAACGAACAGGTGGAGGCGCCCGAACACTGTAGATATGGGCATACAAATTTCGCCCGCTTGCAGCTTAATTTATGAATTGTCTGACGAACTATGAATTATTTGGTGTGGCCTAATCTGTCAAACTTTCCTAGAAATCCACCATTAAACTAGAAATTGTGTCTATGAGTCACAGATGGCCCTCCCGTGCTTAAAATGTATAAGAGTTATGGACCTTACCCAAGAATTTAACCAAAGTCGTTCTTGCGTAAAATATAGGTCACTGTGACTTACTAGTGGATGGTGTAGTGCTACTCAAGACACATCTAGTGGTGAAATATCATCCACCTTCAACATCTAGTATCTGAGTTATGAACCTTAACCAAGAACTTAACCAAAGTGTTACAAATGTCTGTATGGACGGAATGACAGACAGACTCGGGTAAAACTATATGGCCGATCCACGTAAGTTGTCGGGCCATGAAAATAGCTAGAACAGACAAACGGGTATAGGAAACCATCAAATAATGTTGAATTAGTGAACATGGTGAATGCCAAAATATTAATTTTATCATAACTTGTGATGTCTAAGTTTCCTGTAAATTAATATGAAATACTTTTAGTGTCAGTAACACCGAAAATATCTGTAAGCCACATGTGCTCCTTTCTCAAAGATTCATTTCATGCAACAGATCTTAAATATGATCAGTATCATTACTGACTTATAGGATTTTGAAAGAATGAGCTTCTTTTATTAAATTATGATTTTCTTTTATTATTTTTTTTCATCTACAATTCAACAATTGTACTGAGTAAAGTTTTTAGTGATTAAACATATATTTTACATGTTTTATATAACATATTTTATTTCTGGATGCATTACTAATAGATTGCAAAGATAAACTACTGTTTGCTATTGTAGCTAGTGTAAACAAATTAATCTGTTAAAGAGGGCGTGACGATAGGGTGTTGGTAATTTGTGAAACCCGAACCCGAAATAAGGTTTCAAAACCAAAAGAAATTAAATTGAATTTGTCGCCGTTTAAATATCAATTTCAGAAAAATGTTTTGAATGTCTATAAGTTATTATTGTAAGAAAAAATAAAATATATTATTTTGACGCTTATTTGAAACTAATCGATCCCAAGATGATATTTTGTGTATCCAGGCTGGTGTCGATCTGATAGATATTCAGGATCTTAGTGGAAAAAACCCAAAGATTATCATTTTACTCTTTCAACCTTTCAACTGAGAAAAAAAGATGAAGGGTACACTGTTTTACCCTAGTCCGTCCGTCCGTCCGAAAAAAAAAACTTCCGGTGCGGTTCTCTAACCAACTAAATGAGATAGAGTTCTGATATTTTGTAATCAGCTTTATCCTAAAGTACCATATGGTGTATACCGATTTTATGCTGCTAAGTAGTCTACTTCCTGATTTTTGTAATGCAAAAATTCCGTCACAGTTTCCCGGCAAGCAAATAAATGAGATAGAGGTATGATATTTTGTAGTCAGTATTATCCTATAGCATTATATGGTGTATACCGATTTTATGCTCCTAGATAGTCTACTTCCTGTTTACTGGATACTTAATAGACATAAATGCAAAATTTCCGTTACAGTTTCCAAAACATCTACATGAGATAGAGGTCTGATATTTTGTAATAAGCTTTATCCTATAGTACCATATGGTGTATAGCAATTTTATGTTCCTAGGTCAACTACTTCCTGTTTATTGAGTATTTAAACTTGTATACGTGGCTTAGTTTGGGGAGCGGGGGTATCACTAGTGAGCATTAGTTCACATATTTACTTGTTGTTTGAATTTTTCTCAGTATATTGTGTTATGTAAACTCTATTTTTATATCTTTCAGGTTTGAATTGGTTTAAGTTTGACTTTCTTCTAGGTGTTTCATTGATACTTATAGAATTGGGGGTCGACTCACGTTAGTTACAATGACATTCTGGGCCCTGTTTACACGATTTGAACACGCAAAATAGAACGCTAAAAGAGCACAAATTTTTCGCTAGACAGATGTGCACGTACGTTTCTGCATTTAACTCTTAACTACTTCCCAATTATGACTAAGACTCATTGATAAATTAAAACGTTTCATCTTCTTTTTAGATTCAAACCAATTTGAATATATAGAAAGAATGAGTCTTTTGGTGAAATCATCTAGTTATGATTCCTCTTTTCCACCCTGCCACAACAAAATAGGAATTCAGGAGAAAATGAATTTGAGTAGAAATGTGCGGTTTCGGCAACATATAAATATATAAAATTATATGCCGGTATATTATCGCATTAAGATGTGTGTTACACAAATTATATATCCAAAATCTTTTTTTTTTATAAACCCCCGTATGTGACTTTTTTTTTAAATTTAAAACCATTGATCTATTTTTCTCGAAGCATTCTATTTAAATAGAAAAAAAGTTGCGTTTTAAAACCTTCCGTACTGTTTCGGGTTTATGTTACACTAATTACCGACATCCGATCGTCACGCCCTCTTTTAGGTCTGTTTTTAAAAACGTCTGTTTGGCTATGTACGGTTGTCTGTTTGTAAACTTTTGTGTCTGTTTATGTATTTTTGTGTCTGTTTTACATAATCGTCTGTTTATATAATCAATGTCTGTTTTTTGTATTTGTTTGTCTGTTTATAAGATTTCAAGTCTGTTTTTTTTTTTTGTCTGTTTATTTTAAATTGGTGTCTGTTTTTGTGATTATGTGTCTGTTTAAAGTTTATTGTCTGTTTCTTATTTTTTTGTTAATTTTTGCCTGAATGGCTGCCCATATACTTGGCGTCCGTCGTCATCGTCTGTCGTCGTCTGTAAACAATTTTTCAAATGTTAACTTGTCCGACACCATAAGTCCAATTGCAACCAAACTTGGTATATTTGTTTAGTGGCATTATGTGTATAATACTGTTGTTCGGATTTTTGATTCATAAAAAAACATGGCCGCCATGGCTAAAAATAGAACAGGGGTGTCAAATACAGTTTTTTGCAAATAACTCAAAAACGGTCACAGATATCAAAATTCTGGCGAGGGTAAAAGTGATCAGCATCTCAAGATCTACCTGCCCAGATATTTTCAAAAAGATCCAACAACCAATGTAGGAGTTATTGCCCTTTTTCTGGATTTTTTCAAAATTTTGCACTTATTTAGCCCTTTATCTTGAAAACTATACAAGATATTTTGAAATTCAAATTGCATATGATTAAGCACATCAAGATCTATATTTCATGTAATTAGGTCAAAGCTGTAGATCCATTTCTTTTAGGAGTTATGGCCCTTAATGCGTCAAAATTTACCATTTTTAGCTCACCTGACCCGAAGGGTCATGTGAGCTATTGTCATCGTTAAGCGTCCGTCGTCCGTCCGTCCGTCGTCCGTCGTCCGTCGTCCGTCCGTTAACTTTTCTTCAAAGATCTTCTTCTCTGAAACCACTGAAGGGATTGCATTGATACTTGGTATACATGATCTTTAGGATGTCCTCTACTAAGTTTGTGAATTATATACATGTCGACCAACCAAGATGGCCGCCGTTGCTAAAAATAGAATAGGGGGGTCAGACCATTGTTTTTGGCTTATAACTCAAAAAGTATAAGAGATAGAGAAAATCCGAAGCAACCTACCTTGTTCAGCATCAAAAGCTCTACGAATCTCTCCATTGAGTCGAAGTTGTGAAACAACTCCTTATAGGAGTTATTGCCCTTTAATCATCAAATTTGACCATTTTTGCAGTTTTTGGACTATATGTTAAAAACCATTAGAGCTAGAGGAAAAGTTAGCATTGCAGAATTGTTAAGCTCATTGAGATCTACAAAAATGATTTCAGGGTCTAAATTGTCAGATCAGCCGTTTAAGAGTTATTCCCCTTTAACTGTTTTTTCCATGAATTTACACTGATTTTCAAAAATCTTCTTCTCTAAAACTACTGAAGGGATTGCATTGATACTTGCTATACATGATCTTTAGGATGTCCTCTACCAAGTTTGTGAATTATATACATGTCAACCAACCAACATGGCCGCCGTTGCTAAAAATAGAACAGGGGGGTCAGACCATATAAGAGATAAAGAAAATCGGAAGCAATTTTTTTTGTTCAGCATCAAAATGTCCTTACAGTAGTTATTGCCCTTTAATTGTTTTTTCTATTAATATAAACTGATTTCCAAAAATCTTCTCTGAAACCACTGAAAGGATTGTTTTGCAACTTTGTATACTTGAAAGTTTGTGCAATTTATTCAAACTTTGGCATAAGAGATCAGGTGAGCGATTCAGGCTCCTGGGAGCCTCTAGTTCATTACTTTTACCCTGAATTTCAAAGATTAACTTGTCTGACACCATACATCAAACTTCAACCAAACTTGGCACAGTTGTTTAATAGCATTAATGCTACAATTCTATCGTTCGGATTTTTGATTCATCAAAAAATATGGCCTCCATGGCTTAAAATAGAACATAGGGGTCAAATTACAGTTTTTAGCTCACCTGACCCTTCGGGTCAGGTGAGCTATTGTCATCCCTTGGCGTCCGTCGTCCGTCCGTCGTCCGTAAACTTTTAAAAATGTTAACTCCTCTGACACCATAAGTCCAATTGCAACCAAACTTGGTATGGTTGTTCATTAGCATTCGGTGCTTAGAACTGATGTGGGGATTTTTGATTCGTCGTAAAACATGGCCGCCATGGCTAAAAATAGAACATAGGGGTAAAATGCAGTTTTTTGCAAATAACTCAAAAACGGCTACAGATATCAAAATTCTGGCATAAGGTAAAAGTGACCAGCACCTCAAGATCTACCTACCCTGAAATTTTGAAGAAAATCCAACGACCCATGTAGGAGTTATTGCCCTTTTTGTGGATTTTTTGCAAATTTTGCACCTGTTTAGCTCAATATCTTGAAAACTATACAAGATATTTGAGAAATTTAAATTGCATATTGTTAAGCGTATCAAGATCTTCAAAATTTGTAACAGGGTCAAAGTTGTAGGACCTTTGCTTTGAGGAGTTATTGCCGTTGGAATGTCAAAATTGAGCATTTTAACTGCATTTCCTTATATTGAAAATGTTAACTCCTCTGACACTTTAAGTCCAAATGGAACCAAACTTGGTATTATTGTTTATTATTATTAGGTGTATAGAACTGTTGTGGGGATTTTTGATTGGTTTTAAACATGGCCGCTGTGACTAAAAATAGAACATTAGGTTAAACTGCATTTTTTTGCAAATAACTCAAAAAGGGTGACATATTTTTAGATTTTGATTGAGAACAAAAGTGTTTAGCACCTTTAGATCCACCATATTGTCAGATGACCCCCTTATTAATCTTATGACCCTTTCAACGTGAAATAGATTTTGCCTTATTACCTTTACTTCAGGCACATATGTCAGGTGAGCGATTCAGGCTCCTGGGAGCCTCTTGTTTGCAAATAACTCTAAAACGGTGGCAGATTTCAAAATTTTGATTGGGAACAAAAGTAATCAGCACCTCAAGATCTACCAGCTCTGAAATTTTGAAGAAAATCCAACGACCCATGTAGGAGTTATTGCCCTTTTTGTGGATTTCTTGCAAATTTTGCACCTGTTTAGCTCAATATCTTGAAAACTATACTAGATATTTGAGAAATTTAAATTGCATATTGTTAAGCACATCAAGATCTACAAAATATGTAATAGGGTCAACGTTGTAGGACCTTTCCCTTTAGGAGTTATTGCCCTTAGAATGTCAAAATTTAGCATTTTAACAGCATTTCCTCATTACATTGAAAACGTTAACTCCTCTGACACTTTAAGTCCAAATGGAACCAAACTTGGTATAGGTGTTTATTAGAATTAGGTGTATAGAACTGATGTGGGGATTTTTGATTGGTCGTAAAACATGGCCGCTGTGGCTAAAAATAGAACATAGGGGTAAATGGCAGTTTTTTGCAAATAACTCTATAAAGGTGACAGATTTCAAAATTTTGATTGAGAACAAAAGTGATCAGCACCTCAAAATATACCAGCTCTGAAATTTTGAAGAAAATCCAACAACCCATGTAGGAGTTATTGCCCTTTTTGTGGATTTTTTGCAAATTTTGCACCTGTTTAGCTCAATATCTTGAAAACTATACAAGATATTTGCGAAATTTAAATTGCATATTGTTAAGCGCATCAAGATCTACAAAATTTGTAACAGGGTCAATGTTGTAGGACCTTTCCTTTTGAGGAGTTATTGCCCTTGGGACGTCAAAATTGAGCATTTTAACTGCATTTCCTTATATTGAAAATGTTAACTCCTCTGACACTTTAAGTCCAAATGGAACCAAACTTGGTGTTATTGTTTATTATTATTAGGTGTATAGAACTGTTGTCGGGATTTTTGATTGGTTGTAAAACATGGCCGTTGTGGCTAAAAATAGAACATTAGGTTAAACTGCATTTTTTTGCAATTAACTCAAAAAGGGTGACAGATTTTTAGATTTTGATTGAGAACAAAAGTGATCAGCACCTTTAGATCCACCATATTGTCAGATGACCCCCTTATAAATCTTATGACCCTTTCAACATTAAATAGATTTTGCCTTATAACCTTTACTTCAGGCACATATGTCAGGTGAGCGATTCAGGCTCCTGGGAGCCTCTTGTTTGCAAATAACTCAAAAACGGTAACAGATATCAAAATTCTGATGGGAAACAAAAGTGATTAGCATCTCAAGATCTACGTGCTCTGAAATTTTCAAGCAGATCCAACAAACGACATAGGAGTAATTGCCCTTTTTAGCTCACCTGACCCGAAGGGTCATGTGAGCTATTGTCATCACTTCGCGTCCGTCGTCCGTAAACTTTTTAAAACGTTAACTCCTCTGACACCATAAGTCCAATTGCAACCAAACTTGATATGGTTGTTTATTAGCATTCGGTGCTTAGAACTGATGTGGGGATTTTTGATTCCTCGTTAAACATGGCAGCCATGGCTAAAAATAGAACATAGGGGTAAAATGCAGTTTTTTGCAAATAACTCAAAAACGGCTACAGATATCAAAATTCTGGCATAGGGTAAAGAGATCAGCACCTCAAGATCTACCTACCCTGAAATTTTGAAGAAAATCCAACAACCCATGTAGGAGTTATTGCCCTTTTTGTGGATTTTTTGCAAATTTTGCACCTGTTTAGCTCAATATCTTGAAAACTATACTAGATATTTTAGAAATTTAAATTGCATATTGGTAAGCACATCAAGATCTACAAAATATGTAACAGGTTCAACATTGTAGGACCTTTCCTTTTAGGAGTTATTGCCCTTAGAATGTCAAAATTTAGCATTTTAACAGCATTTCCTCATTACATTGAAAACGTTAACTCCTCTGACACTTTAAGTCCAAATGGAACCAAACTTGGTATAGTTGTTTATTAGCATTAGGTGTATAGAACTGATGTGGGGATTTTTGATTGGTCGTAAAACATGGCCGCTGTGGCTAAAAATAGAACATAGGGGTAAATGGCAGTTTTTTGCAAATAACTCTAAAACGGTGACAGATTTCAAAATTTTGATTGGGAACAAAAATGATCAGCACCTCAAGATCTACCAGCTCTGAAATTTTGAAGAAAATCCAACAACCCATGTAGGAGTTATTGCCCTTTTTGTGGATTTTTTGCAAATTTTGCACCTGTTTAGCTCAATATCTTGAAAACTATACAAGATATTTGAGAAATTTAAATTGCATATTGTTAAGCGCATCAAGATCTACAAAATTTGTAACAGGGTCAACCTTGTAGGACCTTTCCTTTGAAGAGTTATTGCCCTTGGAACGTCAAAATTGAGCATTTTAACTGCATTTCCTTATATTGAAAATGTTAACTCCTCTGACACTTTAAGTCCAAATGGAACCAAACTTGATATTATTGTTTATTATTAGCTCACCTGGACCGAAGGTCCATGTGAGCTATTACCATCACTTGGCGTCCGTCGTCGTCGTCTGTCGTCGTCGTCGTCTGTCGTCTGTCGTTGTCGTCGTCTGTTAACAATTTTTCAAAAATCTTCTCCTCTGAAACTACCAAACAGAATTTAATGAAACTTGGTATGAATGATCCTTAGGGTGTCCTGCACCAAACTTGTGTTTTGATTTTTGATCCGTTAAAAAACATGGCCGCCGTTACTAAAAATAGACTAGGGGGGGTCAGACTACTGTTTTTGGCTTATAAATCAAAAAGTATAAGAGATAGAGGAAATCTGAGGCCACGCTACTGATTCAGCATCAAAAGCTCTACAAAAGTCTCCATTTGGTCAAAGTTGTCAGATGACCCCTTATAGGGGTTACGGCCCCTTAAAGGTGAAAAATAGCATTTTTTCATGTTTTTGGCCTACAGAATGAAAACTATTGCAGATAGAGATTAGCTGTTGCTTGCTTAAATGTTCAGCTCATTTAACTCTACAAAAGTCTCCATAGGGTCGAAGTTGTCAGATGACCCCTTATAGGGTTACGGCCCCTTAAAGTTGAAAAATAGCCATTTTTCATGTTTTTGGCCTACAGAATGAAAACTATTGCAGATAGAGATTAGCTGTTGCTTGCTTAAATGTTTAGCTCATTTAGCTCTACGAAAGTCTCCATAGGATCGAAGTTGTCAGATAACCCCTTTTAGGGGTTACGGCCCCTGAAAAATGGCATTTTTTCATGTTTTTGGCCTACAGAATGAAAACTATTGCACATAGAGATTAACTGTTGCTTGCTTAAATGTTCAGCTCATTGAGCTCTACAAAATTCTCCATAGGGTCGAAGTTGGCAGATGACCCCTTATAGGGGTTACGGCCCCTGAAAAATAGCGATTTTTCATGTTTTTGGCCTACAGAATGAAAACTATTGCAGACAGAGATTAGCTGTTGCTTGCTTAAATGTTCAGCTCATTTAGCTCTACAAAATTCTCCATAGGGTTGAAGTTGTCAGATGATCCCTTATAGGGGTTACGGCCCCTGAAAAATAGCCATTTTTCATGTTTTTGGCCTACAGAATGAAAACTATTGCAGATAGAGATTAGCTGTTGGTTGCTTAAATGTTCAGCTCATTTAGCTCTACAAAAGTCTTCATAGGGTCGAAGTTGTCAGATGACTCCTTATAGGGGTTATGGCCCCTTATAGGTGAAAAATGGTGTTTTTGGCCTATAGAATGAAAACTATTGCAGGTAGAGAAAAGCTGTTGCTTGCTTAAATGTTCAGCTCATTTAGGTCTACAAAAGTATAGGGTCAACATCAAGACCAGGTGAGCGATTCAGGCTCCTGGGAGCGTCTTGTTATTAGGTGTATAGAACTGTTGTCGGGATTTTTGATTGGTTGTTAAACATGGCGGCTGTGGCTAAAAATAGAACATTAGGTTAAACTGCATTTTTTTGCAAATAACTCAAAAAGGGTGACAGATTTTTAGATTTTGATTGAGAACAAAAGTGATCAGCACCTTTAGATCCACCATATTGTCAGATGACCCCCTTATTAATCTTATGACCCTTTCAATGTAAAATAGATTTTGCCTTATAACCTTTACTTCAGGCACATTTGTCAGGTGAGCGATTCAGGCTCCTGGGAGCCTCTTGTTCTGGATTTTTTCAAAATTTTTCACTTATTTAGCCCTATATTTTGAAAACTATACAAGATATTTCAAAAGTTCAAATTGCATATGATTAAGCACATCAAGATCTACAATTCGTGTAATTAGGTCAAAGCTGTAAACCATTTCTTTTAGGAGTTATGGCCCTTAAAGCGTATATATTCACAATTGTTCATTAATTTTCCCCTGACTTGTCTGAAATGGTAAGACCAACTGCATCTTAACATGGCACACTGTTTGATAGCTTATATGCTACAACTCTATCGTTCATATTTTTGATTCATAAAAAAACATGGCCACCATGGCTAAAAATAGAACATAGGGACAAATTTCATTTTTTTGCTAATAACTCAAAACTGGTTTCAGATATCAAAATTGTGCAAGAATCAAAAGTGATCAGCATATTAAGATCTACCTGTCCTGAAATTTTGGAAAAGATCTGACTGCTGATGTGGGAGTTATTGTTCTTTTTCTTAATTTTTGACAAATTTGCACTAATTAAGCCCAATATCTTGAAAACTAACCAAGATATTTCATAAATTTAAATCGCATATGGTTATACACAATAATATCTACAAATATATGTATCTGTGTAGTTCAGGTGAGCGATTCAGGCTTTTGGGAGCCTCTTGTTATTTTTTCAGCTTCTATTGTAGGGGATTGATTTTAAATTTGGTACACAACTTAAGTATGATGAGTTGTACCATGCCTCCCCTTTCTAGGTCAGTCAGTCATCTGCTTCCTGTTTTACAAATGGTCGATTGGGGGTATCCTTAGCATGACTTAGTTCAACCCCTTGTTCAACTAGTTTATACAAATTTCCATTACACTTTTTGGGGCTACCGGTACATGTTTACCTATTATTTTATCATTTTAGGAAGAAGACTGGTTGATGATAATGGGAATATTGATAGTGTTCATTGCCAAAACAACACTTACCGTAATTCCCCTTTTACCATTTGTGAATTTGACAAAACCTACTGTGTAGAAAAACATGTCTTCACTGGCAAGGGAGAGTATACTATTTTTGGACCCTCTCACACAGTTGACGACAACATTCGTGGATGTAGGAAAGGTTATCAAAAGACAAGTGATGGCTGCATTTTGACAACAACCATGCCAACTGGTAAGAACAAACAGCTACGTATACAGGGTGATCATTCCTCATACATGTACAATGCTTTTAAGTCCCCTACCGGCAAAAGACGAAGGGGACTATAGGTTTGTGCTCTGTCCGTCTGTCTGTCACGTCTCAGTTTTCCACAATTTTTTTTCAAAACGCTTATAGATAATGAACTGATTTTTGGTATGTGAGTTAACCTTTATGAGTTACAGATCAAGATTGAGTTTCATGCTGGTCCACAAATTTTTACGGGAGTTATAGCCCTTTGAACTTTGAAAGTTCACTAAAATTTAAGTTATCCGCACTATTTTTCTAACACTTATAAATAATGAACTGATTTTTTGGTATGTGAGTTAACCATGATGAGTAACAGATCAAGTTTGAGTTTCGTGCCGGTCCTCAAATTTTGATTGAAGTTACGGCCCTTTGAACTTTGAAAATCTAGTAGATTTCAGTTTTCCACACTTTTTTTTTAGCTCACCTGGACCGAAGGTCCATGGGAGCTTATACCATCACTTGGCGTCCGTCGTCGTCGTCTGTTAACAATTTTTCAAACTTTAACTTGTCAGACACCATAAGTCCAATTGCAACCAAACTTTTTTTCGGATTTTTGATTCGTAAAAAAACATGGCCGCCATGGCTTAAAATAAAAACTTTGAATCATGATTTTAAAAACACAGGGTTTTGACAATAAATTGTCATTCAAAATAGCCTTCTAATGAAGAAACAAACATTAGTTGTTGTCTTGAGTGTCAGAGGATGGAGAAAAATTTCTGTTAAAATGAAACTTTCAAGCAGTCCTTTCCTTTGGAAATTTTGAGAACTAGCCCGAATTATGGAACACTGTACAACAAAGACCTAGCCCGAGCAATAGAAAGTTCACAAGAAGCCACTAGCCCGAATAATTTTTCAGTAGTCCCGGGCTTCGGGCTACCAGTTAAAGGCGAGCACTGTGAAAGGAATTTAGCGTGACTTGACAGAGTTATCTCCCTTAGATTCAAATTTTATATGGATTTCAACCAAAATATATCTCAAATTACTGACTTTAAAAAAAAATGCCATTGCATTTTTTGTTACTTTTTAAGCATTTTGAACAGTATTTTGAAGTCAAACTCATGTGTTTTTTTAATCATGATTCACCCATTGCCTGATTCTTACAGAGAATGGCACTTAACTTGTCTGACACCATACATCCAACTTCAACCAAACTTGGCACAGTTGTTGTATAGCATAAACCCTACAATTCTATTGTTCGGATTTTTGATTCGTCAAAAAATATGGCTGCCATGGCTAAAAATAGAACATAGGGGTAAATTGCAGTTTTTTGCTAATTACTCAAAAAAAGTTACTGATATAAAAATTCTGATGGGAGACAAAAGTGATCAGCATCTCAAGATCTACCTGCTATGAAATACTCAAGAAGATCCAACAATCGACATAGGAGTTGTTGCCCTTTTTAGCTCACCTGACCTGAAGGGTCATGTGAGCTATTGTCATCACTTGGCGTCCGTCGTCCGTCCGTTGTCCGTCGTCCGTCGTCCGTCGTCTGTCGTCCGTCGTCCGTAAACTTTTTAAAACGTTAACTCCTCTGACACCATAAGTCCAATTGCAACCAAACTTGGTATGGTTGTTCATTAGCATTCGGTGCTTAGAACTGATGTGGGGATTTTTGATTCGTCTTAAAACATGGCCGCCATGGCTAAAAATAGAACATAGGGGTAAAATACAGTTTTTTGCAAATAACTCAAAAACGGCTACAGATATCAAAATTCTGGCATAGGGTAAAAGTGATCAGCACCTCAAGATCTACATACCCTGAAATTTTGAAGAAAATCCAACAACCCATGTAGGAGTTATTGCCCTTTTTGTGGATTTTTTGCAAATTTTGCACCTGTTTAGCTCAATATCTTGAAAACTATACTACATATTTAAGAAATTTAAATTGCATATTGTTAAGCACAACAAGATCTACAAAATATGTAATAGGGTCAATGTTGTAGGACCTTTCCTTTTAGGAGTTATTGCCCTTAGAACGTCAAAATTTAGCATTTTAACAGCATTTCCTCATTACATTGAAAACGTTAACTCCTCTGACACTTTAAGTCCAAATGGAACCAAACTTGGTATAGTTGTTTATTAGCATTAGGTGTATAGAACTGATGTGGGGATTTTTGATTGGTTGTAAAACATGGCCGCTGTGGCTAAAAATAGAACATAGGGGTAAATGGCAGTTTTTTGCAAATAACTCTAAAACGGTGACAGATTTCAAAATTTTGATTGGGAACAAAAGTGATCAGCACCTCAAGATCTACCAGCTCTGAAATTTTGAAGATAATCCAACAACCCATGTAGGAGTTATTGCCCTTTGTGTGGATTTTTTGCAAATTTTGCACCTGTTTAGCTCAATAT
The DNA here is from genome assembly GCA_963971305.1 of Arcuatula senhousia. Taxonomy (NCBI): domain Eukaryota; kingdom Metazoa; phylum Mollusca; class Bivalvia; order Mytilida; family Mytilidae; genus Arcuatula; species Arcuatula senhousia. The sequence goes on from OZ020306.1 coordinate 42,890,907, forward strand.
CTTGAAAACTATACAAGATATTTGAGAAATTTAAATTGCATATTGTTAAGCACATCAAGATCTACAAAATATGTAATAGGGTCAACGTTGTAGGACCTTTCCTTTTAGGAGTTATTGCCCTTAGAATGTCAAAATTTAGCATTTTAACAGCATTTCCTCATTACATTGAAAACGTTAACTCCTCTGACACTTTAAGTCCAAATGGAACCAAACTTGGTATAGTTGTTTATTAGCATTAGGTGTATAGAACTGATGTGGGGATTTTTCATTGGTTGTAAAACATGGCCGCTTTGGCTAAAAATAGAACATAGAGGTAAATGGCAGTTTTTTGCAAATAACTCAAAAACGGTAACAGATATCAAAATTTTGATTGGGAACAAAAGTGATCAGCTTTTCAAGATCTACCAGCTCTGAAATTTTGAAGAAAATCCAACAACCCATGTAGGAGTTATTGCCCTTTTTGTTGATTTTTTGCAAATTTTGCACCTGTTTAGCTCAATATCTTGAAAACTATACTAGATATTTGAGAAATTTAAACTGCATATTGTTAAGCACATCAAGATCTACAAAATATGTAACAGGGTCAACGTTGTAGGACCATTCTTTTTAGGAGTTATTGCCCTTAGAATGTCAAAATTTAGCATTTTAATAACAGCATTTCCTCATTACATTGAAAACGTTAACTCCTCTGACACTTTACGTCCAAATGGAACCAAACTTGGTATAATTGTTTATTAGCATTAGGTGTATAGAACTGATGTGGGGATTTTTGATTGGTCGTAAAACATGGCTGCTGTGGCCAAAAATAGAACATAGGGGTGAATGGCAGTTTTTTGCAAATAACTCTAAAACGATGACAGATTTCAAAATTTTGATCGGGAACAAAAGTGATCAGCACCTCAAGATCTACCAGCTCTAGATCTGCAATTTTGAAGAAAATCAAACAACCCATGTAGGAGTTATTGCCCTTTTTGTGGATTTTTTGCAAATTTTGCACCTGTTTAGCTCAATATCTTGAAAACTATACAAGATATTTGAAAAATTTAGATTGCATATTGTTAAGCGCATCAACATTTACAAAATTTGTAACAGGGTCAACGTTGTAGGACCTTTCCTTTGAGGAGTTATTGCCCTTGGAACGTCACAATTGAGCATTTTAACTGCATTTCCTTATATTGAAAATGTTAACTCCTCTGACACTTTAAGTCCAAATGGAACCAAACGTGGTATTATTATTTATTATTATAAGGTGTATAGAACTGTTGTGGTGATTTTTGATTGGTTGTAAAACATGGCCGCTGTGGCTAAAAATAGAACATTGGTTAAACTGCATTTTTTTGAAACTATCAAGATATTTCAGAAATTTAAATCCCATATGGTTTAGCACAATAATATCTACAAATATATGTACTTGTGAGCGATTCAGGCTCTTGGGAGCCTCTTGTTTACTCTTAAGGTTACTTAATGCATCTCTTTCTTTCTTTGTAAGATTTGATTGTGCATTTTCAATATTAATTTTACTCATTTCATATTTAGTGGCAAAAAGATAGTTTTCTAAAAATTCACAAGAATATTCAGGTTTGAAACCACTATTGATATAAAAAGGATGTTTATTATATTCATCATTTTTGCTAAACAGATATTGACAACGCATTTTGCATCCCAGCTCACCAAAGTCTTTCATGAGACATTTTCTCAAATATTTTGTACGTGGTGTAGGTATTAACTTTACACCTTTTGATAACAAGATAACTTCATCCTCCCTTTAGAATGTACTGTGAAAAGTTCTTCACAAATTTCTTAGCTTTGCCACCTTTTCTTTGCATTTTAGCTCTAAGAATTTAGTCTTATGTTTTCTAAGTTTATTACGTTTTTATACGACTGCAAAAAAATTGCAGATGTATAATGGTATGATGCTGTCATTGTCGTCGTCGTCTGCCTTGTCTGCTAACTTTAGTGTTCCCACAATAACTTAAGTTCTAGTTATCCGATTGCTATGAAATTTGACAATATTGTTTCTTAACATAAAAGGATGAATGGGATTGATTTTGGGGGTTCCTTCATTTTTGGTTTAGAAATTAGGGGCCAAAAAGGGGCCAAAAATGCTACTTTTATGGTTGTTACCACAATAACTTTAGTTCATGTGATCTGATTGCTTTGTAATTTGGCAATAATATTCCTTACCATATAAGGATGAATGGGATTGATTTTGGGGTCCCCCTTTTTTAGCTCACCTGGACTGAAGGTCAATGTGAGCTTTTATCATCACTTGGCCTCCGTCGTCGTCGTCTGTAAACAATTTTTCAAACGTTAACTTGTCCGACACCATAAGTCCAATTGCAACCAAACTTGGTACAGTTGTTTAGTGGCATTATGTGTACAAAACTATTGTTTGGATTTTGGATTCGTAAAAAAATATGGCCGCCATGGCTAAAAATAGAACATAGGGGTCAATTTACAGTTTTCTGCAAATAACTCAAAAACGGTAACAAATATCAAAATTCTGGCGAGGGTAAAAGTGATCAGCACCTCAAGATCTACCTGCCCAGAAATTTTTAAAAGATCCAACAACGGATGTAGGAGTTATGGCCCTTTTTTTTGATTTTTTCAAAATTTTGCACTTATTTAGCCCTATATCTTAAAACTATACAAGATATTTCAAAAATTCAAATTGCCTATGATTAAGCACATCAAGATCTATATTTCATGTAATTAGGTAAAAGCTGTAGGACCATTCCTTTTAGGAGTTATTACCCTTAAAACGTCAAAATTTACAATTTTTCATTACTTTTCCCCTGAATTTCAAAGATTAACTTGTCTGACACCATAAGACCAACTGCATTTAAACTTTGCACTCTTGTATAATAGCAAATATGCTACAATTCTATGGTTCGGATGTTAGATTCGTCAAAAAACATGGCTGCCATGGCTAAAAATAGAATATAGGGGTAACTTGTAGTTTTTTGCTTATAACTCAAAAATGGTTACAGATATCAAGATTGTGCAAGAATCAAAAGTGATCAGCATATTAAGATCTACCTGTCCTGAAATTTTGAAAAAGATCTAACCGCTGATGTGGGAGTTATTGCCCTTTTTGAAATTTTTTTTTCAAAATTTTGCACTTATTTAGCCCAATAGCTTGAAAACTATACAAGATATTTCAAAAATTTAAATTGCATATGAATAAGGACAATAATATCTACAAAATATGTGTATCTGTATAGCTCAGGTGAGCGATTCAGGCTCCTGGGAGCCTCTTGTTTTGTTTTGAAATTAGGGGCCCAAAAGGGGTAAAGATTTCAAATATTTTATTTGTTTCCACCATAACTTTGGTCTTAGTTAGCCTATTGCTGTGAAATTTGTCAAGAATGCTTCTTACAGTAAAAGAATGATCCTGATGAAATTTTGCGCCCCCCCCCTTTTTCCCCAGTTATGATATAAGGAGTCAAAGGGGGGCAAAATTGAAACTTTTTTATTTTTGGTCCGATTATGAAATTATTTTTTGCATGTTTGTTCTTGTCAAATAGCAGATGCAAAATTAAGAATTAAATTTTGCAACCCCCGTTTTCCTCCTGTTACATAATTAGGGGCCAATAGGGGCCAAAATCGAAACTTTTTTATTTGTGGTCCGATTTAAAAAAAAAATTTTGCATGTTTGTTCTTGTCAAATAGCAGATACAAAATTGAGAATTAATTTTTGCGACACCCTTTTTCCCCCTATTACCTAATTAGGGGCCAAACAGAACCAAAATCGAAACTTTTTTCTTGTGATCTGATTTTGAAAAAAAAATTTTGCATGTTTGTTCTTGTCAATTAGCGGATACAAAATTGAAAATTAATTTTTGCAACCCCTTTTTTTTCCCCTATAACATTTTTAGGGGCCAAAATTGAAGAAACTTTTTTCTCATTGAACAGATTGGCAATATCTCTTTCTGTTTTCAAGAAGTTTGGGGTCAAAGTGGTCAAAAACATCAATAAAAAATAAATTAACCAAGAACATTTGTCTATTTCTTAACATAATATTGAGCGGGGATATTGAAATGATAAAAATATGATTTAGTAAATATATTTTTTTCTATTTGCTCATAAAATAGTAAAAATCTAATACATTCCTTGTAAAATGTGGGTGGAAAGTACACCAAAGAAGGCATGTGTCAAAAGCCTTTGTCAGTCCACCATGGGCTGCATGTGTCCAGAACAATTGACTATCAATATTGGGCTTAAAATGTACAGGGTTCAATGTGTTGCGGTCGTATCATGCTGCGCTCGGCAAGGCTTTTTATTTATTTTCTTTTACATGTTTCTTAAAACGTCTAGCCATGGCCAAGATCAACCATGCTCTGATTTATTTTACCTCAAACATGCAAATCATATGATTCGCATTAATTCTAGAAATAAATTCATTCTGCCAATCAAGTGTAATTGATGAGTATAAGCTTGCATTATTTACAACTTGTCAATTCTTTCTGGCTAGAGTGCATATTAGATAAGCTTCACATTTTAAAATGTTTTAAGTATTCTTGTTAATTTGATAAAGATATCTAATTACTAAAGGATTGTTTGATAAGATTCTAAAGATAAAGTCCAATTGATATTTTGTTTTATTTCAACATTCTTACAAGTTTAAGAATAATAATCCATCATTCAAGATTATGAAGTCTTTACTTGTTTCTGCTCATGTAATAAGGGAGCTCCCCTCACTTTGTCTTTCCTTTGTTTTCCAAAGACATTGTTCTTAATTTTCTTCTTACGTGGGGTTTTCAGTTTATTGTCATAATCATTTGCAAAAGATTGGAATTCTTTATCCCACTTTTCTATGAGTTTAGTAATTTCACTTTGGAAACTAGAAATATTATCAAAATTGCCAGTATTATTTTCAGCATATTTCAGCTTCAAATATTCTGCTTTATCTGTGAATATTGTTATTAATTCTTCACAAGACTGGCACAGTTTCTCTATGGTTAGTCTATTAACTTCACTTCTTATAATTCTTAGTTTGTCTCTAACGAAGTTTTTTTATTGTTCTGATCCATAAAAAGGATAAAAGTCTACACTAGTTTGCATAAATCTTTTCGTCACTTCTCTTTTCTTGCAAGATTCTAAGCTATATAATAACGTGGCTACATGATGTCATTGTTTAAGATCTCATTAATACTTCTAATGCTTTCTACATCACAATCTTTAATTTGTATTCTCAGGATTGTTATTTATCCTTCTAAAATTTAACTTCAATGAATTGTTTCTTAAGTCTATTTGGGTAAGATTGTCACCCTTGCTATCTTCAGTTTTATCCACTGTAAGCATTTTACTGTCTTGTACCGAGAGATAAAAAAAAATCTGGATCTCTTGACTTGTTTTTAAGACTATTACTTTCCATTCTTTTAGGAGTTCTATTTTTTAAATTCATTTTCATTAATTGTGTGAGGCTTGATATTGTTTACAAATGCTTATAAACAAAGTTTGACATTTTGTCATGTACTTCCTCTTCTATCACCACATCATTGTCAATCGTAAATGCGTGATGATAATCTTAGAATCTCACGTTTTGTTACTTCATTCGTATTAACATCATTGAATCTCACGTCGTTTAATGAAATCGTGTCTTTCTCTGTGTTCCATTTAAGACCTAAGATCTTAACAGTTGTCTCTTGTTCAAGAACATTCTGAGCTGTGGCTAATTGTTGCACTGCTGTACTATTAGAGCTCCAAGAGCGAAGGTTGAATCCGGCTTCCAACATCATAGTTCTCGCTTCTGTATAGTATTTCTTTGCATCAGATTCTGTATTAACGCTGGACAAGATATTATCTACATATAGATCATGTTGTATCTGGTTTGAAATTTCAGATTTATGAGCCTCAAGGTGCTTCGTAAGGGTAGCGTGTAATATGAACGGGGAACACGTTGCTCCAAATAATACAGATTTAAATCGGTATGTCATAAGCTCGCTGTTCGGATTACTTGGATCTGATAACCAAAAGAATCTCGTGAAATCTCGGTCTTGTTCATCTAACTTGACGTGAAGAAAAGCTTTTTCTATGTCCGTACTGATGGCGTATTCTCGAAGTCTGAATCTCATAAGAATTTTCGTGAGGTCATTTAAATCTGGGGGGACGGACATCAAACAATCATTTAAACTTGCGTGATCTACAGATAACTTACAGCTGCAGTCGTAGACAATTCTAATCGGTGTCGTTGTGGAGTCTTTCCGTACAGCGTGATGTGGAATATAATGTGTCGATTTTGCGTTGTCATTCTTGTCTACTCTCTCAATAAAACCTCGCTTTTCTTGATCCTGAATAATCTTGGTGTATTTGTCAAGCACTTGCGGTTGTTGACTTAGCCTTCGAATTACGTTTTCCGTGCGTGTTTTAGCAATTCCATAATTTGATGGTAGTTCCGGGTGGTCGTGTTTCCATGGTAATTTGGCAGAGTATTGTCCATCTTCAAACTTAATTGACTTTTGCTGATATGTTTTGAGAAATGATTCCTCTTCGTCGTACTCATCTGCCTTTATTCCAAGTGACTCTAGGCTCCAAAACTGTTCCATACTAGCTTCTACATCTACATGCGATGAAACCATGTTTAAAAGTACAGATGACCTCTGTGTACTACCTCGTCTACTCCTGTTCACAGGTCCTGAAAGTAGGTAACCTATCTTCGATGACACTGCCGTCGGTCCATCTCCTCGTATGACGTGATCCATAACTATGTCCCAATAGTAGTCCGCGCCGATTAAGAGTTCGATCTCAAAATTACCTTCAGTTGTGAGCGGATGTGCAAACTTTATGTTCCTAATTTTGGTACGTATTTCATCTGATTTTCCAACGGTTTTGCTATATCCGGAATAATACAGGCTTGAATAGCTATCTTCTCTCCATTGTCGGTATTCAAGTAGATCTTCACAGTTTCAAGGTGGCGTATGTTCTTAGAAGTGTCTCCAAAGGTCGATAGATCAATGGTATCTCTACCACTTGGTCGAATGTTCAGCTTATCGGCAAGTTTCTTACTAATGAATGATCTCTGTGCACCTTCATCAAATAAGATGTTCGTGTCGGACGTTTGCTTACCAAATGTTACAGGTGCTACGGCTGTTTTCAATAGTACGGTTGTACGTTCCTGTGACGTGTACATAACAGTGCTGGTGCTTGGTTCCTCGTCCGTTCTGATTACGTTGATACTCGTGGGTTTACTTCTCTCCTGTGTGCCATTCTCTTTACATATACTTGTGTGGTGTTTCTTGTTACACTTTCTACATCTTTTGTGTGATTTGCAATCTGTTGCGCGATGGTCTCCTAAGCAGTTGAAACAACATCGTTTCTGTTTTAGAATTTCGATTCTCTCTGTGCTGCTAACTACCTTAGTACATTCACCGGGAAAATGCATATCTCCGCAATAAATACATGGTCTAGATTTGGTCTCTTTTCTAATGTTACTTGGGTGTGAATGTTTCTTGTTGCGTTTCTTAGTTCCTGCAAACATTGTTGAAGTCGGAATAAACTCTTCCTTCTCAGTAAAATCTCCGGCATCAAATAGCTTTTCTCAGTGCGCTCAAAGTTATAGCATCGCTGTCGTGTTCTCTGGCGATATTCTTGCGGATTTCTACGGGTAACTTACTAATAATAACCGGTACCAAAAAAGCTCCGTACATCTCTTGTAGTTGTCCCAGACCTTCCAATCCTCTAATGTATGTCTCTAGACAGTCGGAAAAGTTGCGTAAACTGGTAAACTCATTGGCTGGGGACGATAAATCGTTTAGCGATTTCATATATGCGTTGATTATCTTTTGAGGGGAGCCGAATCTTTCCTGTAGTAGTTTTACAGCGATGTCGTAGTTTGCATGGTTAATAGTAAAACCTCCGATAGTCTGTGCTGCGTATAATCCATGAAGCTGTGCTTTGAGGTAGCTAAACTTTTGTACTGGTGTTAGGTGGGAATTGTAATGAATCGCCGATTCGAAAGAATCCCAAAACGTGGTCCACTGTAGGACATCTCCATCAAATTTAGGGAAATCTAACTTAGGTAAGCGGTGATAGCTATTTGTGATTGAAGAGGTTTGATCTACGGGTACTTCACTTGGAAATGTGCTTGAATTGTGTTGCTCAGTATAGTTTTCGTGCGTTGTGAGTGAGCTTGGTCTTTCTCTTGGAATATCACGGGGACTCAGGGCGGAAGTGTTTGAGTTAGCAGCTGGCTGTGTTCGTGGTGTAAAGTTATGGGCGTGAATACTAAGTGGTGTTTGAACTGGTGGGTCAACGGGTGTGCTTTGTCTTTAATAGCTTCTGTACAAATTTTCGAATTTGTCTAAGTTTTGCGTCAAGTTCAAACATATACTCCTCGGATTCAGAAATTTCTTGGATTAGATTATCGTTATCTGACATTGCATCAATTACCTGATCGTTGAGTTTCTTTAATGCCTCTTGTTTCTGTACGATTCCCGTTTCAATCGCCGTTACATCTTCAGTATCAACAATGTCACTCTCGTAGGTTTCTTCTAATTCCTTGAATTTCGTCAAAAGTCTTGTCACATGTGCCTTGTTTCCTGCTCAAATAGCCTTCAGTTTTCCGTCCATGATCGTATCTTGTGCCTTCGGTCACGGCACCACAAAATGTAGGAGAATTGCGTAATGAAAACTAATGCGTTGTGTTTTGCGACTTTTTCTTTCCAACTCTATTTTGCCCAATACATTTAACGTCATGGTTACAATTGTATGACGGCGTTACAATACGCCAAAGTTAACGTAAATGTGTTGCGTATTTTCCGACAGCCTCGTTGAAGGCTGCTGGCGGTTGTCCATTGTGGTTTTTCTAAATTGCCGTTTAATTGTGGGCTGTGTCGCGTACACTTATTCCACATCTCTTTATTTTCTATTTGAGATTTCTGGCCCCTTCCCTTTCAGAAAAAAGGGCCAAAGGGGCTAAAATGGGTGTATTGACAAAACTTCTGTAGAATGTTTATTTTTCATCTGAATTTGATCATTCTTTTTATGTCATCTGCAATGTGTTGCAGAAGCAACATATAGGGGTTACTTTGGCACCATCCGTCGACTTGCGTCATCGTTGTCCTGTGTTGTCGTTGTCCTGCGGTGTCACAAAAAATTCTGTCACAGTTTTCAAGGCAACTACAATGCCACAGCTTCTTGATATTAAGTACCCGGTATGTAGCTTCATCCCATTGTACTACAAGGTATAAAGCGATTTTATGCATGAAAAATTGCTACTTCCTGTTTACCGAATACTTAAGTTTTATGTATTATGACCATATATATTCATTGTATTCCTCAATTAATTCTGTCACTTAATGTAACAACAGTTTGAATGTATCTTGCACCGTATCGTTGCTTATGGGGGTCAAAATTGGGCCAGGCCCCAAAAAACAACAAAAGTAGAGGGGCATATAGTGTTCAGGTCCGTTCGTCCGTCCAAAATCCCATATTTCCAAATTCCCACTAACTGATGTATGCCACATCAATCATATCGGTATGGTAGGTGCATCTAATGATGATAAGCACATTGCATGCTTTGGATGCTGGATGTGACCTACATTTTCTGCATGAATGATCACGTACAGAAAAATGGTTAAAGTATATTCCTACTCACTGACAAGTGCCACATCAACCATATTGGTATGGTAGGCGCACCTAGTGATGTTAAGCACAAGGCATGCTTCGGATGCTGGCTGTGACCTATATTTTCCGCATGATTGACCACTTATAGAAGAATGGTTAAAGTCCATTCCTTCTTACTGACAAGTGCCATAGCAACCATATTGGTAAGGTAGGTGCATCTAATGATGCTTAACACAATACATGCTTCAGATGCTGGATGTGAAAAATATTTTACACATGGATGGCCTCTTAAAGAAGAGTGGACTGAGTGGTTAAAGTCCATTCCCACTTACTGACATGACGTGCCACATCTACTATATTGTTATGGTGGGTGCACCTAGTGATGACCTAGTAAGCACAATGTATGCTTCGGATTCTGACTGTGATCTATATTTTCTGCATGAATGAACACTTATAGAAGAACTGTTTAAGTCCTTTCCTTTTTACTGACATGTGCCACATCAACTATATTGGTATGGTAGGTGCACCTAGTGTTGCTTAGAACAATGCATGCTTCTGGGTAAGTAGCAGATATATTTTTGTGTCCCCTTTTTTAGCTCACCTGGACCGAAGGTCCATGTGAGCTATTACCATCACTTGGCGTCCGTCGTCGTCGTCGTCGTCGTCTGTCGTCGTCGTCGTCGTCGTCGTCGTCGTCTGTTAACAATTTTTCAAAAATCTTCTCCTCTGAAACTACCAAACAGAATTTAATGAGACTTGGTATGAATGATCCTTAGGGTGTCCTGCACCAAACTTGTGTTTTGATTTTTGATCCGTTAAAAAACATGGCCGCCGTTACTAAAAATAGACTAGGGGGGTCAGACTACTGTTTTTGGCTTATAAATCAAAAAGTATAAGAGATAGAGGAAATCTGAGGCCACGCTACTGATTCAGAATCAAAAGCTCTACAAAAGTCTCCATTTGGTCAAAGTTGTCAGATGACCCCTTATAGGGGTTACGGCCCCTTGAAGGTGAAAAATAGCATTTTTTCATGTTTTTGGCCTACAAAATGAAAACTATTGCAGAAAGAGATTAGCTGTTGCTTGCTTAAATGTTCAGCTCATTTAGCTTTACAAAATTCTCCATAGGGTCGAAGTTGTCAGATGACCCCTTATATGGATTACGGCCCCTGAAAAATAGCGGTTTTTCATGTTTTTGTCCTACAAAATGAAAACTATTGCAGATAGAGATTAGCTGTTGCTTGCTTAAATGTTCAGCTCATTTAGCTCTACAAAATTCTCCATAGGGTCGAAGTTGTCAGATGACCCCTTATAGGGGTTACGGCCGCTGAAAAATAAAGATTTTTCATGTTTTTGGCCTACAGAATGAAAACTGTTGCACATAGAGATTAGCTGTTGCTTGCTTAAATGTTCAACTCATTTAGCTCTACAAAAGTCTCCATAGGGTCGAAGTTGTCAGATGACTCCTTATAGGGGTTATGGCCCCTTATAGGTGAAAAATGGTGTTTTTGGCCTATAGAATGAAAACTATTGCAGGTAGAGAAAAGCTGTTGCTTGCTTAAATGTTCAGCTCATTTAGCTCTACAAAAGTATAGGGTCAACATCAAGACCAGGTGAGCGATTCAGGCTCCTGGGAGCCTCTTGTTTACTGTTATGTTATTAGGGACCAAAAGGGGCCAAAATTGTAACTTTTATTTCTGGTCCGATTTTGAACAATCTAATTAAAATAAGATCACCCGCCTCCCCCTTTTTGCAAAAAGGGGGAGGCGGGTGATCTTATTTTAATTAGATTGGATTTTGAAAATTTTTTTTGCATGTTTGTTCTAGTTAAATAGCGAATACAAAATTAAGAATTAATTTTTGCAACCCCCCCCCTTTTTCCCCCTATAACGTAATTAGGGGCCAAATGGGGCTTTTTTATTTGTGGTCTGATTTTGAAAATTTTTTTGCAAATTTATTCTTGTCAGGTAGCGATTCTAAATTTAAGAATAAATTTTGGGGCTGTAATCATAATTTAAAAAAAAATTCTGGTTCGATTTTTGATTTTTTCCCCAAACATTATTCTTTTAAAGAGTAGAATACATTATTCAAAATTTATATTTTTACCCCCTGGGTCGAATGTCCATCAGAGAAGCATGTGTCAAAAACCTTTGTCAGTCCACCATGGGCTGCATGTGCCCAGAACAATAGACTATCCATATTAGGCCTAAAACATACAGAGTTCAACATGTTGCGGTCGTATCATGCTGCGCTCGGCGAAGCTTTTTATTTTGCTAATAACTCAAAACTGGTTTCAGATATCAAAATTGTGCAAAACAAAAGTATATTAAGATCTACCTGTCCTGAAATTTTGGAAAAGATCTGACTGCTGATGTTGGAGTTATTGCCCTTTTTCGTACTTTTTGCCCAATTTTGCACTTATTAAGCCCAATATCTTGAAAACTAACCAAGATATTTCAGAAATTTAAATCACATATGGTTAAGCACATTAATATCTACAATATATATGTATCTGTGTAGTTCAGGTGAGCGATTCAGGCTCCTGGGAGCCTCTTGTTTCATGTTTTTGGCCTATAGAATGAAAACTATAGCAGATAGAGAAAAGCTGTTGCTTGCTTTAATGTTCAGTTTATTTAGCTCTACAAAAGTCTCAATAGGATCGAAGTTATCAGATGACCCTTAATAGGGGTTACGCCCCTAAAATAACCTTTTTCATGTTTTTGGCCTTTAGAATGAAAACTTTAGCAGATAGGGAAAAGCTGTTGCTTGCTTAAATGTTCAGCGCATAAAGCTCTACAAAAGTCTCCTAAAGGTGGAAGTTGTCAGATGACCCCTTATAGGGGATACGGCCCCTAAAATAACGGTTTTTCATGTTTTTGGCTTATAGAATGAAAACTATAGTAGACAAAGAAAACTGTTGCTTGCTTAAATGTTCAGCTCATTTAGCTCTACAAAATATAGGGTCGACATCAAGACCAGGTGAGCGATTTAGGCTCCTGGGAGCCTCTTGTTCTCTAAAACCTCCAAACAAATTGTTAAAGTGAATGAATACCAGTGGGTTAAGTTTTTGGATAGTATAGAACAACAATATTTTAATATAATATGATTAGAAATAACAAGTAAGAAATGACTATTTAAATAACTAATTGAACAAGATTTTATATTTCATTTGTTGGGGGGGGGGTGGTTGTAGAGAAGAAAGGGGGGTGTTTATATTATTCATATTCCAAGTGCCTGTGTGCACATTCAGGTTTTGCACCAACTAAACCAAAATAAAACTACATCCAAAATATATTCCAATTTATGGTAATTGAGGAATGATATTAGGTAAGTGGGTATATCTTAGTAATTGACATCTGTTCCAGGTTTAGGTCACCTTGACTTACATTTTAATGTAACAGCTGTCATGCACGACTGCTCCATTTCCTTATTTGTTTCATTCATTGGAACAATATTTTAGTGAAAGCATAACATGGAAAACTTCTAAAAATATGTAAAACAAACGGAATATGGTGATGCAAGTTTATTGTTATTTCATAACTGTTATCATAGAAAGGGTGAGAAAAATATTGAATTGGCAGAAAATGATTTAGTAATTTGTATTTCCTGGCCAGTTTGAAGTTCACTTAACATAGCTTGTTTAAATAAGTTATCTATAGATTTGTTCACCCAAACTTTTCTTAGTGAAACAAATTCATTTATATAACAGTTACCCCTGACTGACTTGGCATATAATTTCTTTGACAGTGCTATTATTTTATTTTTTAGGCACGATGGTTGTTTATGAGAATGGTTACATTGACAGTGTGCCATGTCCCTTTGGCACATACCAGCCTTCTTCATTTAGATTATGTGACCATTATCAGCCACAGTGTCTACCTAAACGTACATGCAATAAGCCTGGGCAAAGAACCATACGTGGTCAATCAAAGACTGAGGATGAAAATAAATGTGAGTGCATGGAAGGCTTCCAGCAAAAAGAAGATGGTACATGTATAGAAAACCGAACAACAGCTGAATCTCCCACAACAACAGCTGAATCTCCCACAACAACAGCTGAATCTCCCTCAAACGGTAAGATATTAAAAGGGTAAATGTGTATATGGTAAAGTCACCAGTATGTTGATGCTTTCACCCAATATACACCAAGGTTTATACTCCATGACTGAACACTAACTAGGAAATTATTGACCCCCCCTTTTTTCACAGATTGCAATTTGATTCACTCAGGAAAATGTAAGCAAGTTCAGCAAAATCTAAAAAATGATGTCAACAATATAAGTCTTAAATGATTTTATGCTGTGATTACATGTTAGGGACAAAAAGTTTTACATGTTTTTTTATGTACATTTTTTTTCAGGCCTAATACTTTTTTGTAAGACTTTTGTGGACAATGAATTGCTTAAAAAGTATAATAGCTAGGCATCTGATATTGGGTATACAGACAATTCAGGTTATGGTCTACGCAACTGTCACCATGCCATTTGACCCTGACCCTATTTTCACGCTCCAGACCAGTGACTAAGTGAACTTAGTTCTTTTTCTGGATATAAACTATTTTGTAGGACTTCTGTGGACAAGTAATTTCTTGAAAATTATTAAAGCTAGGCATCTGATATTTGGTATACAGACAGTTGGGGTTATGGTCTTCTCAAGTGTCACCATGGTGTGTGACCTTGACCCAAATTTCACGTTTTAGTGACTTTGTGAACTTTGTTTTTTTCATGCCGTAAACTCCTTTTTATAACTTTTGTGGAAAATAAAATACATGAAAAGTATTACATGTATAGCTAGGCATCTGATTTTTAGTATACAGACAGTTGGGGTAAATGTCTAGGCAACTGTTGTAGGGGAGAATAAATATATGAATAGTTGAATAACTAGGTATTCTGATGGTGTGGACAGGCGAGACAGATTTTAGTTTCAATTCTTGTTCTATTCAACAAAAACGAATAATAATTAGAGTGATTCAGAAATATTTAAAGTCAAAATATTATAGAGAAAATAGTTTTGTTGTACAAAATGTATTTTGATGATATGAAATAGGCATTGCCTAACTGCGAGCACAGCATAATTCTAATAGTTAAAGGTTGACAAATATTTTTGTAAATACATGTTAAAAAAACTCTCCACATTACAGAACAGATGATTTTTTGTCTCGCCTGCGAGGAAAAGTCGCTGAAGGCGAGACATAGGTATAACTTTCCAGCAGCAGCGGCTTAAACCCCTTTGTAAGACTTTTGTGGACGATGAATTGCTTGAAAAGTATAATAGCTAGGCATCTGATATTCGGTATACAGATAGTTCAGGTTATGGTCTATGCAACTGTCACCATGTCCTGTGACCCAGACCCCATTTTCACGCTCTAGTGACTCTGTGAACTTAGGTCTTTTTTCAGGCAGTAAATTTTTTTGTAAGACTTTTGAAGACGATGAATTGCTGGAAAAGGATAATAGCTAGGCATCTGATATTGGGTATACAGACAGTTCAGGTTATGGTCTATGCAACTGTCACCATTCCATGTGACCATGACCCCATTTTTACACTCAAATGACTCTGAAAATTTATTAGGTCTATTTTCAGGCAGAAAACTTTTTGTAATACTTGTGTGGAATTGCCTGAAATGTATAATAGCTAGGCATCTGATATTGGATATACAGACACTTTTGTGTTTATATCAAGAAATGAAAGCTTAGGTAGATGATTTTAGTGATGGTGCTGGCAGGCGAGACATAATTTTAGTGGCCACACTTGTTTTTGACAGTTTCACGCCTCAGTTGAGGAATAAAATCTTTTAGCCATGTTAGAAATCAAAATATCACATCTAAAGAACCCCATTTCTGCATGGACACTTTAATGCTAAAACATTTGTTTACTAGTCATTTGTTTACCTAAAAGTAAAAACATGTGCAAGTTGCATTTTGGTGAAATTCCGGGTTACCCGAATAAAATATTTTGATGGATCAATTTTGAACAGAGGACATATAAAGTTAATGTGTCTAAAGTCATTGTAAACATTTTTAATGAACTAATAAAAACGATTTGATTTCGAATCGATGCAGTGATGTATAATCTGAAATAAATGTAGTTATTTTTATTTTGGTGCATTTACTAGAACGTTCAATTTGGGACGAGATACTAGGGGCGATTGAACATATAGAAAAGTAAAAATATCTATTAAAATTTGGTATATAGAAAAAATGAAGCAACTCATCGTCATCAGGATATTTCGTGCCTGCTATGAGCTGTGCTCGCTATTAATTTATTATTGTGGACATGATGGAATAGATTAATCATACAAAAATCCAGTGAATGAAATATCTATGATCATAACATCAAAAACTGTAAAATGTTATTCATAAAACATTTGAAAATTTAAATTTACAACAATTTATGATTAATAATATAACAATTATAGCTTTTGGTTCGGTCAATACAAAAATATAGCAACCAACAGATCTATGCATATCGTGCATTTTCAGTCAATATGGATCTGTTTGGTCAATATATTCTTGTATCGACCTCATACTGAAGCTTTAATTGTATATCTTTTTGTCGAAGATGCTAACAATTCTCCCATACTTTAATATTATTATATCATTTCATTAAAGGTAAAGTACTGAAGATTGTATTGCCCATACTTGGAATTTGCTTTGCAATTGTAATTGGTGAGTTTATTTTTCATGCTTTTATTACATACTCTCAATTTTTTTTAAACTGATAATGGGAATTTTAAAGCACACAAAAACATCCCTTTATAAGTATACTATCAGTAAGGCACCGACAATAGGATGCTCTAATTCACAGAAATGCATTATAGAGTAATTACTTGTGTGTGCAGAACTTAAAATACTAACCATGCTAACTGCATTTATTCAAATTAGCGCTGTTCCAAGGTCTAAGACCTTCCATTTTTTAGTCAGGACCTTTTAAATTATATTTACAAAAGTCCTGGACCTGCATGTATTTTTATACAGTTAACTCCTATGATTGTGGGTTACATGTAGTGGACATTCCACCCAGAGCCTAAAAAAAATCCTGGACATTTTGCTCTCAAACATGTCAAATGCTAATTGAACCCATGCAACTGAAAAGGCAATGGTAAGAGGTTTATAGTTAAGTTTGGGGGCTACCAACATTAAACTTACCCTCAATATATATGTTTACCAATGCATTTGTCTGTCACACTTGGTGGGAAATAAAGGCAACATCAAAAATACTGAACTCACATATCCAAGAATAAAAGACAAAATAAGACAAATACATGTATACCAGAGAAATTGAAGATCGCAATGGTCCTGATGGTGCTGGCATTTCAAAATAAATCGTTGGTTGAACCAGGTTAAATGGCGCCATGGAGCAATGCCTCTGAGACTGTATATATTTTTATGTTAGGCCTTTTGACATGATAGAACAATTTTGGTAGACTAATCATAACATAAAATTAGAATTTTAAAACAAAAATGCTTTAAATGCAAGTCATCATGATCTGTGTGTCATGTCTTTTTGGAGTTTTATCAAACTATGAAAAATATTTTGGTCGTTTAATTTTATAAAACTCTTAGATAGTACATGTATGTGTCTGAGTGCATAAATTTATAAACAAGAATTAAGCTTTGGCAAATATTGGTAAGAATTGGTATAAGAAATTCATTCACATGTATTCTATTTTAGGTGTCTTAGTGTATAAAAAATGGGAATACCTGAAGAAATGTAATAATGGTATACTCAAGCCTAAAGGTATGTTATCAAAAATGTTTAAAATGTGAAAAAAATTAAATCTATATAATGCTAAATGTAGCATTCACAAAACTAGACAAAACTATTAAATTTAAGCTATAGTTTTATTTCTGCTCTTTACAAGGTTAACAGTTTAAAGTCTGAAAAAAACAGCAACCAATATTATGATAGTGGTGGGATGGCTAGAACAACAGAATATTACACAAAGTTTCAAATCACAGTACCTTTAAAAACATATTTGACAATTTATTATCTGTAAATGTAAAAATTAAGTATTATATCAGATTCTTTATAAAAAAAAATATCCTGTAAACTTGTATTTAAGTGTGTAATAGAAATCATCATGTTTGTTAAATATAGTTATTGGGTAAAAAAATATACCTTTTATTACATTCACAAGTGCCATCGACAGCAAAACAAGCTGGAGAAACACCAAGGACAAAGGAACCTAGTTCTCAATCTGAAAACACAATTGAAGGTAAATTTATTACGACAGCTCTTAGTTTGTATTTTGTAAAAGGATAGTAGACATGGTGGAGACAATAATCAAAATAATGTGATTTAACAACCACATTTTTTTGTTTTTAATGTTGATTAATTTAAATAACTTAGATTCAGGAATTGGAATAAGGAATTTTCTTCTACTTTCCTCTTTAAGGGGGTTCTAAATACCTTAGGGAAATATTGAGGTGCTTTGATTTTTCTGTTTATAATATTTTGAGTAATTGTCTGGGTATGAAAGAAACAGATTGATTATTTTCCCTTTGCCTGAGGTGTAGAGCAATGTAATTGTTGTATATCTTGGGGAATATATTAAACCCTCTGCTTCAAGGGTCTGGAAATTTTTTGAGCTGATTTCGGTCATTTTTGTCCAATATTGTGCTGTATACATATATGAACATACAATGAACCCCCTTTTTCCCTTATCCCCTTCTGAAATCCATCTTTTAATCTATAGAGGCAGTGTTTGCTTCTGTATAGCATTTTCTGACATTCAACTTGATATCCAGGTCAAGTTTTTATTTCAGGTAGAGTCTCTTCAAAGATTAAAATATCAGTTGTTTTCATTGAAAACAAAACACGTTTTGTGTAAAGTGTAAAAGTGAAAGTAGAATTGCCCGTATGTTGATAAATGGGGATAGCTCGTTCTGATTTAAAAATAAACATATCAAATGTCAAGAAAGACTGAGAAATGTTCCTTTAAATGTAAAATTGGTAATAATTATTGTTTTTATTAGTATCAAAACAATCTGTACAGTGAATGATTAATTACAAAATAAATAAATCCCCGCACATGCGTAATCAAATACCATGAAAATGTAAACATGGTTTGCACATGTTTTGATTTAATACCAACATTATTTCTAAATAAACATAATGGGCATCTCAGGACAGATTGATAACCTAATTGATTCATTTGATTAAAACCATACAATGTAGGTAAATTCACACAACACAGTGGCCATGATCAGACAGGTGTGACCGATTATCTAATTAGCGTAATCCTGAGGCTATTCTCACCTGTGGCTGTGACACCTAGGTGTTAATTATGAGATTAATGACCACAAGACCGGATGCCAAGGAAGATAATTAAACAATTATATGACCGATTAGTCAAATAACATTTACAATAAAATTTTAATTTGTCCGATTGGGAGAATTTTCAGTCGGTCATTTAGGACAAAATTTCGGTCATGACCGGCAAATATGACCGTTTCCAGACCCTTGCTCTGCTTCATAGTTAATACATGTATTTGCATTAGTTTTATCATTCGATGCTCTTCATATTCATAAAGTGTTTGGCTCTTTTCAATCATTTGGGTGGAGTGCCTCTGAGGAGTCTTAAATTGACAAACAAAATTTGTTTTGGGAACTTTGTTGTATTTTCTTTCAAATAAAATTATACAAAAATTAAGCAAATGTCAGCCTACATGTATGTATGATCTTGATATTGAATCTAGAATATACTGTGGATTCACTTATTTTCGTGGGTACCAATTATCGTGATTTGATACAAAAAGGATTAATTCCTGGATTCTTAGATTCGTTTTTCTTAAGTCTGCAGCGCTACAAATCAATGTTAAATTTGCCTTTCGTGGGGTATTAAATTTCAGGCTGAAAGCCACCCACGAAAACCAAGAAAATTGATACCCCACGAAAAATAATGAAAACACAGTACCCTCCTATTGTATCATCATGTCTTCGACATTGGAGAAGGCAGGCACAAAAATGTAGCAATGATCATGAATAAATGATGGAAGCATATATAAAAATCTCAAAAATTCTGAATAAGTAAGTTTGTGAATTCTAACGAACAAAAAAATATATCACATTGCCATTCAATGATCAGGTGCAGACAAATCTTTGTTCTCATATTTATAGGCAATCATGTATTGCGTGAATTTCAACATATACATTACTATAAACAGTGAAATTTTCTTTTTTTTTTCACAGAAGGACGACTGAATTTTAGTTTTTGCAATAATGTTATATTGCACATACTGTAAAAGGGGAAATTTTGCGTGGTTTAAATTTCGTGTTGTCAGTACCAAAATGCATTAACAAGGTTTTAATTTTGCGTTTTATTAGATCACAAAATATTGGGTCCTTGTAAATGTAATTTACGCAAGGGGATATTTTTGAGAATTTGTTACAATCTGAATCGTGAAATTAGCAAAAATAAACCCTTTGCAAAAATTTCCATTTTCCAGTACTCAGAATACAATAAAAGACAAATATGTATTTGTGTTGCTAAATTTTTAGGCATTGTCAATAAGAAAATAAAACTACAGCAAAAATTTACCGGTTTACAGTATACCTTATTAGTTCCTATACTAACAAGTATAGTACTAGTATAGCAATAATACTATAAAACTTTTTTATAAAAAAGTTGATGTTACATTGTAAAAGGATGATGCCTGTGTTTTATTCTCATAGTATATTTTAAGCCATCTTTTGTGGGGTTTGCTTAACTGATAAATGGGATAAGAAATACAATTTTTGCATGTTTCTTTTTTAGTAGAATTGGAACTCAAAGAGGTTGAACACAAGAAAGAAGAGAGAAGAAAGGGTAATGTTACTAATTATGAATTAATTGTATTATTTGTACTTAATTATGAACAAAATATGTACAGTTGTCAGCTCAAATGTGAAAAAAATCCCTATTGTTACTTTCAGTGAAATTTCTCTGTATTTTGATGAAATTTTATGCCCAAAATGATACACAAGGTTTTTTTTTATTTTTGTAAATAACATAACGTTCAGGTTATCATAATGAAACATGACATCATTATGTTAATGAGACAAAAAAGTGCTTGCCATTGTCATTGTCAAAAAGCACAAAGTTTCTATAAAAAACAAATCATTGAAAAAGTTGCTTTGAAGTTCACATTGATTTTTCTTCAACTTGTGCTCCAACGTATTTTTTTACCTAGCATCAAAATTTTGAAATATGATGACAAGAACCAATTTCTGGGAATATCTACCTGGAATGATCTTTTGAATGGCTTTGTAAGATTTCATAAAATGTATCCACATTAAAGCTAAAGATAAGTAAGAAGCCTATTGAGTGTAAACTTTGAAATTTGAAAGTAAAATTGGTTTCATTTTCATTTTTTTCAACTTTTGAACGCCGAAATGGAATTTCATGATAGCTGCACATATAAAAACTTATGAATTAAGGAAAAAGTGAAATTGATTTGGGTTAAAAGTCCAAAGGAAATCAATAGAAAACAAATGCATTTTAAATTGAAATTGGTTTATGTAGCATAACTTTTGAATGCCATGATAGAATTGCATCAAACTTTCACTCTTAAGGTAAAGTATACGTAATTGAGCGCCTCTAGCGGTTGTTACGTAACATCATAATGTGCTCCATCAAATGGCGCGACGTTCGACGCTTCATTTTCGTTTCCAATTTCATTTTATTCAGCATGTCGTCATATTTTACTGATATTTTTTGCCGATGCAGACGCGCGTAGGGAAAATTAATGCAGTAACATATTTGGTCGTATATGCAGGAAGAACTAAATCAAAAAGTTTTACCACTTTCGAAAAAAAAACATAAAAGGCAATACTGCATCCTTTTCTTTTGCTATTTTTTATAATACCGGTACCGTAGTCGGCAATTTCGAAAAAAAGAAGTCTGTGGACAGAAGACATGATGACTAATACATGTAATAAAGTTACTTTTTTATAAAACTAAATGGCATTCTGTTTCACTTCTCATGGGAACGAACCAATCCCTTTGTCACGGAAATTTTTACATACGTATAAAAAAATTGTAAATCGGGCAAACTTTTGAAAAATCTTCACCAAAATAATGTCAATTTTGCTAAGCCCGCATAAAGAAAGGTAAAAAAAGACTAGTGTACTTGGATGAACGATCTCAAATGTTCAAGAGAAAAGACAAAACAAAAACAAGGAAGACATACCAGAAAAATTCAAGATCGTGATTGTCCGGACTTAGAGAGATATTATATACTCTTCAAAAAAAGTTACGCATAGTTAGAAAATTCCCCGTACGTTAAATGCAAATCGAAACAATTTCAGAACATTGTTGCCGAGCTTTTCTGCAACCGATTTTCACGAAATAAAATCCAGTAAAAAGAAAACAAAATAAAGATTGTATGATTGATTTAGACCAAAATCAACACGACTAATGTTTTTCACGGAACATTTTGCATTGGTTTAAACGGGAAATTGAATCGTAAAATGTACACTTGAGTTCTACTTGCAATATCTTAAAAAGCAGCGATGTTACGATTTTCTCAAAATTTTCTATCTATGCGTAACTTTTTGTGAAGAGTATATATGGGTTAAACCAGGTTTTAGGCTGCCAAACTAACAGATATTTCCAAAAACTTTAACCTAAAACTATATATAAGCACATACATGTATCTTTACTTAACACCTTGATCAAATACCATTTAAGTCTCGTACGGGACCCGGGAGGCGAATAGGACCGGAGCAGAGCCTAGCTTGTCATAAAAGGCGATTAAGGGTCGTGCGATTCTGACATCGGTGCTAGTGTCCAGCCCACAGACCGACCAAAGTGTGAACCCTTGGTGGCTGAATAGGGTGGCCTTCGTCCCCTGGTGTTGTCAGGTCACCTGGCCGCTGACCTTAGTGGGCCAACGTGTGTGGAGAGTGCCACGCTTCATGCACATAAAAGATCCATATTGTTGATCGCCAATAACTGCGCTAAATTTTCCGCCCCTACCCATATCTCCCGGCATTTTTCTGTGGTCTTGAAAATTTGCTGTTTCTTTGTTTCCCACCTCATCCTATTTTCTCACCATCATATCATGTTCATCGCCTTTAATTAACCTATATAGCGTTGCAAGAGCGTAAAACAACAATTCACTCATTCACTCACTTGACGAAAATTTTTTAAGCCAATTTCCACCTGCAGTAAGATGAGTTCACATAAAAATGGTTTTGGTAAATATTTGTGTTTCAAAATGATACAAAATACAAAACAGAATCCAAACTTGTTACTTTTTTTCTTCGCCGGACAAAACATATTCTATTTAAATGACTTTACATGTACGTGAATCTTGGTAAGTTTTGTTATTCTTTCGTGAACTCTTCTAGTTGAGGTTTACCAGGTGTGATTTCTGCGAGACGAAGCCCTTTCGTGTTATTTTTTTTATTTAACCGTCAGAAAAATACTGTCCATCTTGGAAATTGAAAAGAAATCGACCAGTGCGTATTATTTTATATACTAGTAAGAGATAGGGTATGTTATTAAGACAAACTGAATGTAAAACTGACGAGTTGACGAACAATTGTACGGAACCGAACACTATTTATGATCATCTACCTTCAAAATAAAGAAAAAAAATGACGACGGCAAAAGCTAAGTACTTAAAATTGTAAATCAGCGTTTGACTTAGTTCACGTAGTAGTAAATGATTAAAAAATACTCAGAAAATTTACGGATTGCAAAGCATCATTCAACGGACAACACAAATAATAAGTTTATACTGTATAATTTATTACATACATGTAGCGACATGCTTAGGTAGTATAGTTTGTTATACTTCAAGAATCCTTGTCAAAAGAGTTCAAACCCACACAAACAACACAACACAGATTTTACTTATAAACGTCGCTCTTTTAATTTGTTTTTGACGTTCACGAAAACGTCATCAAAAATGCGTCATTTTTATCATTTATTTCCACTTTGGAAGTATGTAGCGTGAAAACGAACTCCGTAGTCAAGGACTTTCTTTACACCAAAATGCGCAGAATTTAATTTTGAATATGTCTTGAGTTTTTAAAAAATATTGATCGGTTAATAATTTTTTATAGAATGAAAATGTTCAAAAACATGACTTTTTATGTTCATGTTCCTATTATATTCAATGTAATTTTGATATAAAACAGACACATCTTCGGAAGGTCATAACTCGAAAACAAGGTCCGTAACCCCACTTTTTTATTGCATTTCCTTATTCCTACTAACTTAAGCTACCTATGGCTAATTTTTAAAGAAAATTGATCGGACGGTCAATTTCGTATACTTTACCTTAAAAGATTTTTGGGATCAAAAGTCAAAGTCACAAGTTTTGCCAGGAGGACCCTTGAGTCATGCTCTTGTTACACAATTTTTGGTTAAATGAATGCATGGATAGAATATCATGAAACTTGCTCACATTAAAGCTTAATTTTTGGATTAAAAGGTCAAAGGTCATGTTCACAAGGGAAAGACTTTCCTCAGCATAATTTTGTAGCACTTAGTGCTCTACATTCCTGTGAGGATAACAATCTTCTCCCATTTAGTGTAGTGAGGGGAATTGTAGTGAATCACTACCGTGGCTCCCGCAGGGTGACCTGAGGGCTTTTAAAGGGGGACTTCCGACCTACACTTCATAAAATCAACCTATGCCAAAAAACAATCTGCGACCTCCGCAAAAATATGCCTTTTAAAAGGGACCTTGCGACCTCAGGCCCCTTTTAAAAGCGACCTTGTGACCTGAGGGGGGTACCCTGCGGAGGCCCCACTACGTCATTTGTAGTTCATCGCTAAACCATTTCATACAGACAGAATATTTGACCCACTAGTTTGAAAAATTATAAACGAAAAAACAAACATGTTAAAATGAAGTTAGTAGTCCTATGTAGAAATTTTCATTGCCTCCAAAAAGGCATACTGATGATAATTTTATAAAATTATTATATCTAATTTCATAAAGTTCAGGAAAAGTGTCTCCAATACCCTAATCCCTATTCTATGCAAAGACATGATTTTGATAAATTGTTTTCTTGTAAAATGTATGTGGGTTTTCAAAGTAAATGACAAAGATTGATGATGGTATAAAGAAGGTTTATTACAGAGAATCTAGATACTGGACCAGCTCATAACCCTCATGAATCATGATTACATAGTTTACTGAAGGTAACATCATCATTTCTAGATGAGGAAAAGATACATTTATTTCAAAATTGCATAAATTTTCAGCACGACCCAATATGTTAAATGATTGTATGAAGTTTTTAATATCTTAGTAATATATATTTTCTTTGGTTTTTTTTCAACTAGGGTCTGTTGGTATCATAATGGACTATGATGGTGATGATGATGATTTCAATGATGTACAACAACAAGGCGATCCTCTATTAGGCAAGTCAGGAAAATAAGTTATGAAATATTTATTATTCTGAATACTTTTCATCCTTATCTATTTGTTTTGATCAATTTCTGTCACCGTTTCAGACATCTGCTTGTTATCCTTATGAAAGCAGCATGAGTGTCACTAGTTTGAGCTCAGAGTCACTGAAAAGCATGTAATCTTTTCAAGTCACATTCCAGATCTGACAATAGGGATCTTTGGCAGTTTTAGATCAAAGTTTTGTGTGTGTATAATTTAGGTGTTTAAGTGTAAAAACTGTCATGTAGATGGAGAAATGATTTTAACAAAAACAGCTTTGTCAGAGATATTTGGGTGATGGGATTAGGTATTGAGTGGGACTGCTTCGTTTCTTTATTTATCTTCCTTTTTTACAATATTTTACATGACATGATTTGTGGCTAATGATTGATATATTAATTAATTTTCAGAAAAATTGCTTTTAAGGTATTTATTACAATCATTGTGAAACTTACTAGTATACATAACCAGACAAAAAATCTGGTCAAAAATCAAATTGTTTGGCAAGATTTGGCCAGAATAACTATTGTAACTATTTTTAGGTTCAATAAAATTAAGAAATAATCCATGGCTGCCCGTGGTTTATTGGAGATTTTAACATGGGTTGCCATTTTTGGTAATAATTTGCCCTGAGTGGAGCGCAGGGGAGCGAGGTTTAAAATAGACAAAAACAATGGATACCCATGTTAAAATCAACAATAAACCACGGGCGGCCATGGATTATTTCTATTCTAATAATAATTTTTATACAACCACAAATTTTTTTCGATCGTATTATGTTATGGCGATGTCGTCGTCGTCGTCATCGTCATGTTGACCCAATGTTATGAAATTTCGATATGATGTTTGTTACCACTAAAGGAAGGTGGGTATTGTATTGGGGTTTGTGGCCCCTTCTGTTTTAGAAAAAAGGGGCAAAATGGGTGTTTTATCATAACTGCTGAATAACGTTTATTTTTCATCCGATTTTGATCATTTTTTAGCTCACCTGGCCAAAGGCCATATGAGCTTATGCCATCACTATGCATTCGTCGTCGTCCGTTGTCCATCCTCCGTTGTCTGTCGTCCGTTAACAATTTCAAAAATCTTCTCCTCTGAAACCACTGAACAAATTTTACTGAAACTTTGCAGGAATGGTTTATGACATGTTGGCAACAAACGATCCTCATTTTAAAATGATTCGATAAAAAACATGGCTGCTGTTACTAAAAATAGAACATAGGGTAAAACCACTTAAAATGGCTTATAACTCAGCAACCATAACAGATAGAAAAAATCCCAAGGATCTTAGGCTCTTTAGAATCAAAAGCTCTACAAAAGTCTCCATTGGGTCGAAGTTGTCAGAGTACCCTTATAGGGGTTATGGCCCTTTAAAGGTCAAAAATAGCGTTTTTTCATGTTTTTGCCCTATAGAATGAAAACTATTGCAGATAAAGAAAAACTGTTGCTTGCTTAAATGTTCAGCTCATTTAGCTCTACAAAAGTCTCCATAGGGTCAAAGTTGTCAGATGACCCCTTATAGGGTTACAGCCCCTTCAAGGCGAAAAATAGTGTTTTTGGCTTATAGAATGAAAACTATTGCAGGTAGAGAAATGCTGTTGCTTGCATAAATGTTCAGCTCATTTACCTCTACAAAAGTCTTCATAAGGTCAAAGTTGTCAGATGACCCCTTATAGGGGTTACAGCCCTTTAAAGGCAAAAAATAGTGTTTTTGGCCTATAAAATGAAAACTATTGCAGATAGAGAAAAGATGTTGCCTGCTTAAATGTTCAGCTCATTTAGCTCTACAAAAGTCTCCATAGAGTCGAAGTTGTCAGATGACCCTTTATAGGGATTACAGCCCCTAAATAAACATTTTTGCCCTTTAAATCACATTTTGCACGTTTTTGGCCTACAGCATGAAAACTATTGCTGAAAGAGAAAAGCTGTTGCTTGCTAAAATGTTCAGCTTATTCAGCTCTACAAAGTGGTTGGGTTGATATCAAGACCAGGTAAGCGATTCAGGCTGCTGGGAGCCTCTTGTTTTTTCATTGTATTGCTCAATAAATTCTGACAACAAAATGTAACAACAGTTTTGATGTATGTTGCACCATTACATTGCTATGAGGGGTCAAAAAGAGGCTACACCCAAAAAATCAACTTTTTTATTTGTGGTCTGATTTTCAAAATCTTTTTTAGCTCACCTGGACCGAAGGTCCAGGGTGAGCTATTACCATCACTTGTCGTCTGATGTTGTCGTCTGTCGTCATCGTCTGTTAACAATTTTTTTAAAATCTTCTCCTCTGAAACTACTGAACAGAATTTAATGAAACTTAGTATGAATGATCCTTACGGTGTCCTGCACTGAACTTGTGTTTCAATTTTTGATCCGTGAAAAAACATGGCCACCGTTACTAAAAATAGACCAGGGGGGTCAGACTTCTGTTTTTGGCTTGTAAATCAAATAGTATAAGAGATAGGTGAAATCTGATGCCACCCTACTGCTTCAGCATCAAAAGTTCTTCTAAAGTCTCCATTTGGTCCAAGTTGTCAGATGATTCCTTATAGGGGTTACAGCCCCTTAAAGGTGAAAAATAGTGTTTTTTGCATGTTTTTGGCCTATAGAATGAAAACTATTGTAGATAGAGAAAACCTGTTGCTTGCTTAAATGTTCAGCTCATTTAGCTCTACAAAAGTCTTCATGGGGTCGAAGTTGTCAGATGACCCCTTATAGGGGTTACAGCCCCTTAAAGGCGAAAAATAGTGTTTTTGGCCTATAGAATGAAAACTATTGCAGATAGAGAAAAGCTGTAGCTTGCTAATATGTTCAGCTCATAAAGCTCTACAAATGTCTCCAGGGGTCGAAGTTGTCAGATGACCCCTAATAGGGGTTACAGCCCCTTAAAGGTGAAAATAGTGTTTTTGACCTATAGAATGCAGATAGAGAAAAACTGTTGCTTGCCAAAATGTTCAGCTCATTAAGCTCAACAAAAGTTTCCATGGGGTCGAAGTTGTCAGATGACCCCTTATAGGGGTTAGAGTCCCTTAAAGGCAAAAAATAGTGTTTTTGGCTTATAGAATGAAAACTATTGCAGATAGAGAAAAGCTGTTGCTTGCTTAAATGTTCAGCTCATTTAGCTCTAAAAAAGTTTTCATGGGGTTGAAGTTGTCAGATGACCCCTTATAGGGGTTAGAGTCCCTTAAAGGTGAAAAATAGTGTTTTTGGCCTATAGAATGAAAATTATTGCAGATAGAGAAAAGCTGTAGCTTGCTAATATGTTCAGCTCATAAAGCTCTACAAATGTCTCCAGGGGTCCAAGTTGTCAGATGACCCCTAATAGGGGTTACAGTCCTTTACAGGTGAAAATAGTGTTTTTGACCTATATATTGCAGATAGAGAAAAACTGTTGCTTGCCAAAATGTTCAGCTCATTAAGCTCTACAAAAGTTTCCATGGGGTCGAAGTTGTCAGATGACCCCTTATAGGGGTTACAGTCCCTTAAAGGCAAAAAATAGTGTTTTTGGCTTATAGAATGAAAACTATTGCAGATAGAGAAAAGATGTTGCTTGCTTAAATGTTCAGCTCATTTAGCTCTAAAAAAGTCTCCATAAGGTCAAAGTTGTCAGATGATGCCTTATAGGGGTTACAGCCCTTTAAAGGTTTGAAAAATAGCGTTTTTTTTTATGTTTTTGGCCTATTGAATGAAAACTATTGCAGATAAAGAAAACCTGTTGCTTGCTTAAATGTTCAGCTCATTTAGCTCTTCAAAAGTCTCCATAGGGTTGAAGTTGTCTGATAACCCCTTATAGGGGTTACAGCCCCTTAAAAGTTGAATAATAGTGTTTTTTTTATTATTTAGAATGAAAACTATTGCAGATAGAGAAAAGCTTTTTCATGCTTAAACATTCAGCTCATTTCACTATACAAAATTCTTCATAGGGTTGACATTAAGACCAGGTGAGCGATTCAGGCTCCTGGGAGCCTCTTGTTTTTATAAGAATCCGTGAGAAATTCCCTGCCTGGGTTTTTCAAAGTTTTTTTTAAAGTTTGTCAAGGCAAATAGTTTTATACCAAAAATTAAGTTGTAGTGGGCCAACCAATTGTTATGAAGTTTTAATATGATGATTATATCCACTAAAGGAATGTTGGTTTTGTATTTTGGGTTTTTTGCCCCTACTGTTTTGGAAAAAGGGCCAAAAGAGGCTAAAACAGGTGTATTGACAAAACTGTTGTAGAATGTAAATATTATTCATTCAATTTTGAAAATTCTTTTATGTTGAATTGCTCAAAAAATTCTGTCTACTATTTGTTTCAATGATTTTGATATGTATTTCACCATTACATTGCTGCAAGGGGCTAAAGATAGGCCACACCCATTAAATCATTTTTTAAAATTTTTGGTCCAATTTTCCAAATCTTTTTTTTTATTGGATTTCTTGAAAAAATCCCTGCCTTATTTCTTAATTGGATTTGCAATATCTTTTACTGATTTTGAGAAATTAGGGGTCAAAGGGCCAAGAATGTCGACCAATTAATACATGTATATAGATAAGGCTTTATGTATTAGATGTTGATGTAAATATATATATGTGTCAAAAATGCATTTTTAAGTCCACCACAGGATGCATGTGTCAAAAAGCTTTGCATTTAGTCCACCATAGGCTTCATGT
This sequence comes from Arcuatula senhousia, assembly GCA_963971305.1. NCBI lineage: Eukaryota > Metazoa > Mollusca > Bivalvia > Mytilida > Mytilidae > Arcuatula > Arcuatula senhousia. The sequence continues at coordinate 42,920,517 of OZ020306.1, forward strand.
TACCAAATCAATAGACTATCCATATTGGGCCTCCTACGTACAGGGTTCAAATTGTAGCGGTCGTATCATGCTGTGCTCGGCGTAGCTTTTTATTGTGTTTTCTGTAGACCTAGTGCAGTAGAAATTGGTCTGCCATTTTTTTTATGTTTTTGTGCACAAAACATATTATTACATTGCTGGTTTTAGCGTTAAAGTAACTATGAAGTCGACCCTGTGTATGTTGGAAATTTACACATGGCTTGTGGTCATGGTTTCATTTGTTTGTGGGCGTGGACTATATCAGAAATGTTGACATACACCTTGTATAACATGTATAAGCTATGGTATTTAAAGAATTTTAGTGTTTGAAATCTGATTGTCAATTTGATCAAGCAGAATCTTATGCATGTAAATGTATTATTTTTTCTATTATTTTTTCTTTTCCTTTTAGGTACATTGGACCCCATACCAAGGGTAGGAATGACATCAACTGAATAAATAAATTTTTAAGGGCAAAATAACATGAACTGGAAATTTGATTGCACTGGTAATTGACTGACTTAGAAGTGAAAGGCTGTGGCTATATTTAGATATGGATAATAGAAAATAATGAGTCTTCTTCTTAAATATTGTGCCTTACAACTTAACCAGCAATGTCTTGTGATGGATGTTGTTACAGCCTTCTAGATGAAAGTTTGTGAACGTACTGTCAAAATTAAGCATGCAAGTCAAGGTTGTTTTGCTGCATTTGTGAATATACATGTACATTCCATTATGACCGAGAATGTTAACACTCTATTTATATTGGATACTGATGTATTTTATCTTAAAATCATTAATTTATTTTTATTTATGAAAATTTTTAAGTTCTTGCCAATAATGTAAACAATTCTTTTAAATTATATTGTTGTAATGTATAATTTATGGCTTTTTTTGGCTTTGGCAGTGAGTGATCTCAACTTAGAAACATGAATTATAATTCCTCAATATCATTACTCATCAAAATTTTAAATGTATTTATCAGTATTTTTTCCTGAATCTGAAATATGGTGCCCTATCTATCTATCTATCTATCTATCTTCCTTGAAGCGCAGGGCTCACTCTGGAGCATCATCGCCCATGAAAAATAAATACATTGTAGTATAAAAAAAAAATCCTAATCATCCGGAATTGTCTTTTTTTTTAACTAGGGACCATTTATTTGAGTTGATAGTAACAAATGCTTGTTTAAAACAAAACTTTGCTGCTTACTAGCCAACGATTATATAAGTTTGTTTATATAATAACCTGCTTATGTAGACATTGAAACTACTGGGTATATTTCTTGCAAAAGCTGTAGCAAGAAATGTAATTGTTCACAGCTATAGTGAAATAAAAATTTGTAAATTGAAAAAAAAAAACTTTGCTGCTGAATTCAAAATTATATTTACTGAGTACTGAATACAATACATTTGTAATCCTTATTTCAATTTAGTATTTTCAGCTCAATAATGTCTACAAATGCCTTACTTCTCTAGTTAAGGTGGTACAGTAATTAAAACTTGTTAGAAAAGAATTTTCTCAGACTCTGCTAGAAGTATTTAAGTGTATATGTTTGAAAGAAAAAAGAATTGGTCACCATGCATAAGCTTATTCAAAAAAGGTTCAAATTGGCTACTTTTATATAGATTCGTTAGAGGGATTTTGTTTCATTTAAATTCTTTAAATTTCATAAGACAGATTTTTTAATGCTTTTTAGAAACTTTTTGGTTATATCTTTGAAATTAAATTATATAAAAGCACAGTACGCCATACATTGTTCTCCTAAAAAAATCTAAAAATCTTAATTTTTCCTTCTCACTTTCTACAAATTAACGGTTGAAAAAAGTTCCTGAAATGTATAAAAGGAATATTACAGTGGGGTTTTAGTTCAAATTTCATTTTTGGCCGGATTTCACGGAGTGAAAAATCCGGGTTATAAAATGGTGAATGTCGGGCGGGTGGCGGGCGGGGAAGAAATTTTCGTAACAGTTTTCTCAGCAACTACTTATCACAGCCACTTGATATTTGGTATACAGCATCAGGGTGGGGTCCCATATCGTGGGATACGATTTCAGGTATGTCGCTCACCTACTTCCTGTTTAACGAAATCCGGCCATTTTTGACTTTGACAGATTTTCATAATTTATCATGTCATGCAAATACTAACAATGTCGCCAATGGGACACTATCAATCAATAATCAATCAACAACCTTCAAATAGTAATAAGCAAATTTTAGAGTCATTGTTCTTTGCAATAATTTTGTTCTAAGCATGCTAAGAGACAATAATAATGCTTTCCATGGTTTTTTCATATAGTTTAAAATTTATTATTTGCTGAATTCATTATTAAGTTAAATTATTTAGTTCATCATGTTCATAGGCAAGTTGTAAGGTGACCTTTATAAGAAGTCTTTTGTTCCTTAGTTTAAGGTCTAACATCCGGAGGATAAATTTGATAGTTTTACAAGCTTAGATCTAATTAATATGATCAACATGTAGATCTCTAAATGTTACTAATTACTTATCAACTCGATCATGTTGTAGAATTTTTATTTTGCTTGCATATAAACTTGACAGTGTGTATGTTTGATGATAGTGCTAACTTCTGGGGCGGATCCAGAAATTTTCGAAAGGGGGGGGTCCTTATACTAGGTTCTGTGGGCCAAGGGGGGGAGGGGCAGAGTTCTGTCATGGCTCTTATTGTAGCGAAGCATGTTCTCCGTGTGAGGACCGGTCACGTAGTTCTGGAATGAAGCCTTTATTGCTGTGGACCCGCCAGCCGCAGGCAGGGGGTTCCAGACCAATTTTGCTGAAAATCTACACAAAAAATTAAAAATTTCGGAGGAAAGGGGGGGGGTTCCGACCCCAGAGACCCCCCCTCTGGATCCACCACTGAACTTTTAAAATATATCTAATTTTAAAGGAGGTTAAAAGTGTTTTATTTTTAATGTTAATTGTATTGTTTATACTATTCTCTTCTTGTTGGCTAGTTAAATTTGGTGACATGGTAATTACCTACGGTGCATCATCCGTTTAGACATTAACTGATTATTCATTCAATTGTACTTTTATGAAGTCTTCTATAGCTTTAATAAGTTTACCCTATATGATGTTAGGGCCATTCCAAATTAATTTCTTGTTTGTTGGTATCCCTCCCTGCCTCTTCAAATTGTCTCTAAGAAAAAAGTTTTTAAAAAAAATGATATAAATTTCTGTGTCTGTGCCTAAAATAAAAATAACATATTTTAGCACTCATGTTTTAAAAAGTTTTTTTTTTATTTTTTTATACGACCGCAAAAAATTTGCGGACGTATAATGGTATGATGCTGTCGTCGTTGTCGTCGTTGTCGTCGTCGTCGTCGTCTGTTAACTTTAGTGTATACACGATAACTTTAGTTCTAGTTATCCAAATGCAATGAAATTTGACAATGATATTTCTTACCATTAAAGGATGGATGGGATTGATTTTGGGAGTCCCCCCTTTTTTCATTTAGAAATTAAGGGCCAAAAGGGGCCAAAATTGCAACTTTTTGGTTTGTTCTTACAATAACTTTTTCAAAATCTTCTCCTCTGAAACTACTGAACAGAATTCAATGAAACTTGGTATGATTGATTATTAGGGTGTCCTGCACTATAGTAATGTTTCGATTTTTGATTCGTCAAAAAACATGGCCGCTGTGGCTAAAAATAGACCTGGGGGTCAGACTACTGTTTTCGGCTTGTAATTCAAAAAGTATAAGAGATAGATCAAATCTGATGCCATCCTACTGCTTCAGGATCAAAAGTTCTACAAAAGTCTCCATTTGGTCGAAGTTGTCAGAAGACCCCTTATAGGGGTTACGGCCCCTTAAAGGTGAAAAATAGCATTTTTTCATGTTTTTGCCCTATAGTATGAAAATTATTGCAGATAGCAAAAAGCTGTTGCTTGCTTAATTGTTCAGCTCATTTAGCTTTACAAAAAACTCCACAGGGTCGAAGTTGTCAGATGACCCCTTATAGGGGCTACAGCCCCTAAAATAATGTTTTTTCATGTTTTTGGCCTATGAAATGAAAACTATAGCAGGTAGAGAGAAGCTGTTGCTTGCTTAAATGTTCAGCTCATTTACACAATTAAGAATTAATTTTTGCGACCCCCCCCCCTTTTTCCCCTATTACATAATTAGGGGCCAAATGGGGCCAAAATTGAAACTTTTTTATTTGTAGTCCGATTTTTAAATTTTTTTTTGCAAGTTTATTCTTGTCAGGTAGCGAATCCAAATTTGAGAATTAATTTTTGTGACCATCCCCTTTTTCACTTGATTTGTAATTAGGGGCCAAAAACAAAACTTTTTTATTTCTGGTTTGTTTTTTAAATTTTTTTTTGCAAGTTTCTTTTTGTCAAGTAGTGAATCCAAATTTGAGAAATTATTTTTGCAACCCCACCCCTCTTTCACCTGTTACATAATAAGGGGCCAAAGGGGGCTGAAATTGATTTTTTTTTAATTCTTGTCCGATTTTGACAATTTTTTTGCAAGTTTATTCTTGTCAAGTAACAGATATATTTTTGTGTCCCCTTTTTTTTTACTGTTATGTTATTAGGGACCAAAAGGGGCCAAAATCCTAACTTTTTTATTTCTGGTCCGATTAAATTTTTTTTTTTACAAGTTCATCCTTGCCAAGTAGCGATTCTAAATTTAAGAATTAATTTTTGCGACCCCCACTTTTTTTTTCGCTCATTACCTAAGGGGCCGTAATCAAATTCAAAAAAATTTCTGGTTCGATTTTCAATTTTTTCCCAAACATTATTCTTGTCAAGAGTAGAAAACAAAATTGAAAATTTATATTTTTACCCCCTGGGTTGAAAGTCCACCAGAGAAGCATGTGTCAAAAATTTTTGTCAGTCCACCATGGGTTGCATGTGTCCAGAGCAATAGACTATCCATATTGGGCCTAAAATGTACAGGGTTCAACATGTTGCGGTCGTATCATGCTGCGCTCGGCGAAGCTTTTTATTTTTATGCCCCCGCGACGACATGTCGGGGGGCATTAAGTTTTACTCATGTCCGTCCGTACGTACGTACGTCCATACGTCCCGTACGTCCGTCCGTACGAATTTCCGTCAAGCTTTTCTCAGCAACCGTACATGAGAATGACTTGAAACTTGGTAGTATGGTTCAGTATGACAAACAGTATGTCCTTAGCGATTTTGAGACCTGTCGGACATCTACTTCCTGTTTGGGACTTAGGCCATGTGAAAATATGTGAACATGACTATGAAAATTTCCGTCAAGCTTTTCTCAGCAACCGTACATGAGAATGACTTGAAACTTGGTAGGATGGTTCAGTATGACAAACAGTACGTCCTTAGCGATTTTGAGACCTGTCGGACATCTTCTTCCTGTTTGGGACTTAGGCCATGTGAAAATATGTAAACATGACTATGAAAATTTCCGTCAAGCTTTTCTCAGCAACCGTACATGAGAAACTTGGTAGGATGGTTCAGTATGACAAACAGTACGTCCTAAGCGATTTGTCAGCAACCGTACATGAGAATGACTTGAAACTTGGTAGGATGGTTCAGTATGACAAACAGTATGTCCTAAGCGATTTTGAGACCTGTCGGACATCTACTTCCTGTTTGGGACTTAGGCCATGTGAAAATATGTGAACATGACTATGAAAATTTCCGTCAAGCTTTTCTCAGCAACCGTACATGAGAATGACTTGAAACTTGGTAAGATGGTTCAGTATGACAAACAGTACGTCCTTAGCGATTTTGAGACCTGTCGGACATCTTCTTCCTGTTTGGGACTTAGGTCATGTGAAAATATGTGAACATGACTATGAAAATTTCCGTCAAGCTTTTCTCAGCAACCGTACATGAGAATGACTTGAAACTTGGTAGGATGGTTCAGTATGACAAACAGCACGTCCTAAGCGATTTTGAGACCTGTCGGACATCTACTTCCTGTTTGGGACTTAGGCCATGTGAAAATATGTGAACATGACTATGAAAATTTCCGTCAAGCTTTTCTCAGCAACCGTACATGAGAATGACTTGAAACTTGGTAGGTTTGTTCAGTATGATAAACAGTATGTCCTAAGCGATTTTGAGACCTGTCAGACATTTCCTTCCTGTTTGGGACTTAGGCCGATTGGAAAATATGTGAACATGACTTGAAAATTTTCGTCAAGATTTTCTCAGGAACCATACATGAGAATGATTTGAAACTTGGTAGGATGGTTCAGTATGACAAACTGTATGTCCTAAGCGACTTTCATGTCTGTCAGACATCTACTTCCTGTTTGGGGCCTAGCGGGGGCATCCGTGTCCCATGGACACATTCCTTCTTTATTTATTTAATGTTTTTTTAGTTTTATGTTTTTAGACTGCATCTTGTGAGTCATTTCAATCATTAAAAATCAAAACATGTGTGGCATATGTTAGAATGTGTGTGTGGCAAAAACATACTATAACTAAATACAGTTTTTGTCAAAAATGTCTGATGAATATGGAATCCATTTGGATTGGCCATAATATAAAATATATAAAATTTCAACTGTCTTTTGTAATTTGATTGTTTTATGTGCTTTTTTAAAGGGACATATGTTGTAATTATTAACTTGAATACTGTAAAAGGGGATAATTACGCATGGTTTAAATTTCGCGTTTTCAATACCAAAATGACTTTGTGAGGTTTTAGTTTCGTGTTTTATTAGATCATGGTATATTGGGACCTTCTAAATGTAATTTACGCATGGGGATATTTTCACGAATTTGTTATGATCCCGAAATAAGCGAAAATAAACCCCTCTTGAAAATTTCCCCTTTTACAGTACATGATATTCTTTATAATTCTAGCAAAATTTAGATTTTTTTTATTGTCATCGTTAAGCGTCCTCTGTCCGTCCCTATGTCTGTCATCCGTCCGTTAACTTTTCTTCAAAGATGTTCTTCTCTGAAACCACTGACTCGATTGCTTTCAATCTTTGTACATTTGATCTTTAGGATGTCCTCTACCAAGTTTGTGAAATTTGTGCATGCAGACCAACCAACATGGCCGCCATTGCTTAAAATAGAACACACAAAAAAAAAAAAAAATACCAAACTCTCCATTGGGTCAAAGTTGTGGGACGACTTCATATAGGAGTTTTTTCCCCTTAATCATCAAAATTGACCATTTTTACAGTTTTTGGACTTTTTCTTGAAAAATGTAAGTGCTAGAGGAAAAGTTAGCATTGCAAAGTTGGTCAGATATTGAGATCTACAAAAATGATTTCAGGGTCAAAATTGTCAGATCAACGGTTTAAGAGTTATCCCCCTTTAACTGATTTTTTTATCAATTTTAACTAACTTTTAAAAATCTTCTTTTGTGAAACCACTGATGGGATTGCTTTGAAACTTTGTACACTTGATCTTTAGGATTTCCTCTATCTATTTTGTGAGATTTGTGAACATTGACCAACCAACATGGCTGTCATTACTGAAAATAGAACAGGGGGGTCAGACCATCAGAGGTGTTTACCATTACTGATTTTCAGTAATCATTCCTGATTTGAGTTCTAAAATACTCATCACTGAGTACCCTCTGAAATAACTCATTTACAAAATGTATGCAATTGTAACAATGTTTTATAAAATACTTGCTCTTTTTGTTATTAATGGTCATACCAGTTTTGTGCAATAGAAAATCGAAATACATTTTGTAACTTAATGCTTGATGATTATTTTGGATATTAAAAACAAAAAAATGATTAGTGTTAGAGTATTAATATCCTTTGTTACCTGTACAAAATTTAAAAATTACTGATTACTGGTCAAAATTACTGAAAAACAGTCGTTCAAATTACTGGCAACACGAAAAGAGGGTAAACACCTCTGGACCATAGTTTTTAGCCTATAGCTCAAAAAGTATAAGAGATAGAGAAAATCCGAAGAAACCTACCTTCATCAACATCAAAAGCTCTACGAAATTCTCCATTGTGTCAAAGTTGTGGGACGACTCTTTATAGGAGTTATTTCCCCTTAATCGACAAAATTGACCATTTTCACGATTTTTGGACTTGATCTGAAAAGCCATAAGAGTTAGAGGAACAGTTAACATTGCAAAATTGTTCAGCTCATTAAGATCTACAAAAATTATTGCAGGGTCAAAATTGTCAGATCATCCTTTCAAGAGTTATCCCCCTGTAAGTGTTTTCAATCAATTTCAACTTGTTTTTTTTTTTTTTTTTTGAAATGGAAAGCTTTGTAACTTTGTATTCTTGATCTTAAAAGTGTTTTCTATCCTAACTTGTTTCTTTAATGTTACTTACCAAGTACATGTAGACCATGTTAGCATATAAGAGATCAGGTGAGTGATTCTGGCTCCTGGGAGCCTCTAGTTTTAATTTATCATGTTTTACATCATGACAAAATTTCAATGGAGAGGACTTCATTTTATGTTTTACTTGTGTCCAATCCAATTTGTGTATTTTTACAAATAAACTAACCAAATTTCTAAGTTTAAGTGTAGTTGTCTGTTTAATAATGCTTATATGTGAATAAGAATAATATTTTGAGTGCTGGCCCGGTTTAGCATATTGCATGACTACTTGAAATTTTACTGTTCAATTACTAGTTTTCTGGTGCTTTTCTACTTTAGTCACCACTGGGCAGGGGCATGGGGGAATAGCAGTGTGAAACATGTCCTTATGTCCTTTTTTTAGTGTGGGGGATTACATAGGGTTGAAAGTAGTTAGCACCAACACTGAACAGATTTTATAGTTGTACTACATCACTCAGAAATGTAATAAATGTAGTGCTAGACAAATGTGATATAACTTTCATGTCTTATAATTGTCAGATGTAAAGTTGTTGGATACATGTTCATATAATGATGGTATAAAAAGCGTATAATTTATTGAATGAGTGATTATTTTGTTGTGAATTTATTCAGATAGCAGATGAAAAAAAAAATTGTAACATGTCCCCATGTAGATCTAGATCTATTAAGACCATTTGTGCCTTCCAAACCTAGGATCAGAATCTTCATAAAATTAAATTTTTGTTTCTTTTATCCATCTGTATTTATTTTCATGATCAAATAATTCCAAAAACAAGTGCTATTTTATTATATTTTTTTATAATTATGTATTTAAATAAAACATCCTTCTTGTTTAAAACTTGTTTATTTATATTTTATTATTTTATTCTTATGCCCCATCTATGAAAGTAGATTGGCATATACATTGTAGTGTTCTGGACTTTGGGTCCCTTTGTCAGTCCATCTGTTCATCAGTTTGTCTGTCCCAAATCTGGTTTACCTCTAGGTTAAAGTTACTTTACCATGAAGGAAGTATGACAGCATCATGAAACTTTATACACATATACATTAGGATATGAACAAACAAACAAAAACATACAATTTTACCTGTCTAAATCACAGAAAAGGGGGGTTTTATAGTTATGTTTACCTACAGGTTTAAAGTTACTTTACCATAAATAAAGTGTGGTTCCCGTCATACTTAAAAACAACTGCCATTATATTTGATATAATAATAAGGTTTAATGTTGGCAGTGTCTGCGCGTCCACGCCGCGTGGATGAATAGTCCACAGGCTGCGCGTCCACGCTTCCGATATAACGAGTAATTAAGGATTTTTTCCGGACAATTTCCGTTATTTCGTAATTTTTATAAACTTCCCAATGCGTAGAGCAATAAAGTAATTAATATTTAAACATAAAAATGTATTTTAATATTTACTGATATACAATTTAAGTATTAAATAAGTGAAAATTAGCGAAAACTGCTAGAATTTCGTAATTGTTTTTATTAATTTTTATAAATCATCAAATGGAATGCAGTGTAAACAATAATTCTTTGTGAATTCGAAAAAATATAAAGAATGATATAAAAACGTAATTATGGTCTAAAAGAAACCAGAAAACTCTAACTGAACCGTTTTAATGCAGACTGCATAAAAATAATTGCAGTGAAGATATATTAAAATCGTATACATGTAACAGTTAAGCTATCAGTCGGACACGGAAAGAATCTTTCCATAGGAATTTTAAGCTTACGGCATACACTACTACATATACTTATGATAGAACGAGGACTTGCTCACATCTATCAATATTATGCCAGGATTCAAATGATAAAAGTTGGTACTAAAAATCTATAGCTTGAACAATCAGTCTCTATCAATATTTGATATATTTTAAGAGTCAATGTGCATACGAAAAAAACCCATTTTGTTGGGTTTTCGTTTTGTTTTCTGTTAGGACGTTGCTGGGATGTCCGAAATTCTGCATTCTGTTGTTATTTTTTGCCGAATATTCTCTTTTTTTTTTAAAGATTTTGACTACTTGTTCTCGTTATTAAAGTTTATATAAATTAGAACTTTCATTTACTGAACTTCCATTCATTGTAGTATGAAATTGAATTCTTTGTCATTATTTGTACCTGGAATTTTCAAAGTTCACATTAGATGCGAAATGTGCATGCCGAAATGCAAATACCGGAAGCGTGGACGCGCAGCCTGTAGTCTATTCGTCCACGCGGCGTGGACGCGCAGACACTTCCTTTAATGTTTACCTGTGTAAAAAATGATAATTTCAACAACAACAAATTGATATTTTGTTAAAAAGTGTTTTAAAAAGTGTTGTTAAAAAGTAACTAGACACGAATATTCCTTTAACATGCGACTGTACTAAATCTGATTTCAGATATGCTCCTTGTGATCATGTTGTTACCGGAGACCTTTCAATCGTCAATGACCCAGAGGTTATCAATTTCTTGAAAAAAGGACCAAAGTTTAGACCACCTACTAAAATTAATTGGAATTCCTGCCTAAATTGTATCAAAACTTCCCTTCTCTCTTATTGCAAATCTTGGATCAGGAGAGAAGGGGCCGACTCAAAATCTCTAGACCGTTTTATTAATAAATTTATGGCAATTGTTCAACTCAGAATTAGCCAATTTCAAAATTCATTTGTAGATTTTAGGCCTAATAATTACCTTAATAGAATAAAGTCAAAAATCCGTTTACTTGGTTTGCGATACGTGTTTGTTCCCGCCGACAAAGCAGCTAACAATGTCGTTGTGGTATGAAGAAAGTATTACCTTGAGGTTTTAATGCACGAAATAAAAAATTCGAACACTTTCGTTCCCGTGCATTCGACAGAATCAGGTATCATTGACGATCATATCATAGCGACCACAGCACTTCGAGTTGCCCCGACATACTTTAAGTTACCTACTATGTACTGGATACCTAAATTGCACAAAAATCCATATAAATCTCGTTTTATCTCTGCTTCAAGTAAGTGTTCTTTAACCCATATTTCCAAAGTTCTATCACTTACTTTAACTACTATTATTATTCAATACTGTGAAAGGGTATTCGAAAACAGTGGAATTAATTATTTTTGGAGTGTAAAAAATTCTCTTGATGTTTTGGACAAGCTTCGTGCTTTTGAAAATACTTTTCATACCGTTGATAGTTACGATTTTTCTACTTTATATACTAACCTTCCACATAATCTGATTAAAAAGAAATTTGAATATTTGGTTAAATGGTGTTTTGACAAATCTAAAAGTGATTATATCTGTTCTAGAGTTTCAAAATCATTTAGTAAATCATTTTTAGCTCACCTGGACCGAAGGTCCATGTGAGCTATTACCATCACTTGGCGTCCGTCGTCGTCGTCTGTCGTCGTCGTCGTCTGTCGTCGTCGTCGTCTGTCGTCGTTGTCTGTTAACAATTTTTCAAAAATCTTCTCCTCTGAAACTACCAAACAGAATTTAATGAAACTTGGTATGAATGATCCTTAGGGTGTCCTGCACCAAACTTGTGTTTTGATTTTTAATCCGTTAAAAAACATGGCCGCCGTTACTAAAAATAGACTAGGGGGGTCAGACTACTGTTTTTGGCTTATAAATCAAAAAGTATAAGAGATAGAGGAAATCTGAGGCCACGCTACTGATTCAGCATCAAAAGCCCTACAAAAGTCTCCATTTGGTCAAAGTTGTCAGATGACCCCTTATAGGGGTTACGGCCCCTTAAAGGTGAAAAATAGCATTTTTTCATGTTTTTGGCCTACAGAATGAAAACTATTGCAGATAGAGATTAGCTGTTGCTTGCTTAAATGTTCAGCTCATTTAACTCTACAAAAGTCTCCATAGGGTCGAAGTTGTCAGATGACCCCTTATAGGGGTTACGGCCCCTTAAAGTTGAAAAATAGCCATTTTTCATGTTTTTGGCCTACAGAATGAAATCTATTGCAGATAGAGATTAGCTGTTGCTTGCTTAAATGTTTAGCTCATTTAGCTCTACGAAAGTCTTCATAGGATCGAAGTTGTCAGATAACCCCTTATAGGGGTTACGGCCCCTGAAAAATGGCATTTTTTCATGTTTTTGGCCTACAGAATGAAAACTATTGCACATAGAGATTAGCTGTTGCTTGCTTAAATGTTCAGCTCATTGAGCTCTACAAAATTCTCCATAGGGTCGAAGTTGGCAGATGACCCCTTATAGGGGTTACAGCCCCTGAAAAATAGCGATTTTTCATGTTTTTGGCCTACAGAATGAAAACTATTGCAGATAGAGATTAGCTGTTGCTTGCTTAAATGTTCAGCTCATTTAGCTTTACAAAATTCTCCATAGGGTTGAAGTTGTCAGATGATCCCTTATAGGGGTTACGGCCCCTGAAAAATAGCCATTTTTCATGTTTTTGGCCTACAGAATGAAAACTATTGCAGATAGAGATTAGCTGTTGGTTGCTTAAATGTTCAGCTCATTTAGCTCTACAAAAGTCTTCATAGGGTCGAAGTTGTCAGATGACTCCTTATAGGGGTTATGGCCCCTTATAGGTGAAAAATTGTGTTTTTGGCCTATAGAATGAAAACTATTGCAGGTAGAGAAAAGCTGTTGCTTGCTTAAATGTTCAGCTCATTTAGCTCTACAAAAGTATAGGGTCAACATCAAGACCAGGTGAGCGATTCAGGCTCCTGGGAGCCTCTTGTTTAGTAACGAGACCCAAAAGGGTTACATCAACTGGACTGATGCAGAAACTATTACTGCTCTAAATTATTTGTTAGATAATATTTACATAAGTTTTGGTAAACAAATTTATCGCCAAATTATTGGTATTCCTATGGGTACTAATTGTGCGCCACTTATAGCCGACCTTTTCCTATACTGTTATGAATCACAATTTATGGCTAAATTACAAAAAGACCCGAACAAACAGAACCTAATTGAAACTTTCAATTATACTTTTAGATATTTAGATGACATTCTTGCACTCAACAATCCTTCATTTTCTAATTTTATTACAGATATCTATCCTTCTGAATTAACCTTGAACAAATCTAACGTCACCGGTGATAGATGTCCTTTTTAGCTCACCTGGACCGAAGGTCCATGTGAGCTATTACCATCACTTGGCGTCCGTCGTCGTCGTCTGTCGTCGTCGTCTGTCGTCGTCGTCGTCTGTCGTCGTCGTCGTCTGTTAACAATTTTTCAAAAATCTTCTCCTCTGAAACTACCCAACAGAATTTAATGAAACTTGGTATGAATGATCCTTAGGGTGTCCTGCACCAAACTTGTGTTTTGATTTTTGATCCGTTAAAAAACATGGCCGCCGTTACTAAAAATAGACTAGGGGGGTCAGACTACTGTTTTTGGCTTATAAATCAAAAAGTATAAGAGATAGAGAAAATCTGAGGCCACGCTGCTGATTCAGCATCAAAAGCTCTACAAAAGTCTCCATTTGGTCAAAGTTGTCAGATGACCCCTTATAGGGGTTACGGCCCCTTAAAGGTGAAAAATAGCATTTTTTCATGTTTTTGGCCTACAGAATGAAAACTATTGCAGATAGAGATTAGCTGTTGCTTGCTTAAATGTTCAGCTCATTTAACTCTACAAAAGTCTCCATAGGGTCGAAGTTGTCAGATGACCCCTTATAGGGGTTACGGCCCCTTAAAGGTGAAAAATAGCCATTTTTCATGTTTTTGGCCTACAGAATGAAAACTATTGCACATAGAGATTAGCTGTTGCTTGCTTAAATGTTCAGCTCATTTAGCTCTACGAAAGTCTCCATAGGATCAAAGTTGTCAGATAACCCCTTTTAGGGGTTACGGCCCCTGAAAAATGGCATTTTTTTCATGTTTTTGGCCTACAGAATGAAAACTATTGCAGATAGAGATTAGCTGTTGCTTGCTTAAATGTTCAGCTCATTGAGCTCTACAAAATTCTCCATAGGGTCGAAGTTGTCAGATGACCCCTTATAGGGTTACGGCCCATGAATAATAGCGATTTTTCATGTTTTTGTCCTACAGAATGAAAACTATTGCAGATAGAGATTAGCTGTTGCTTGCTTAAATGTTCAGCTCATTTAGCTCTACAAAATTCTCCATAGGGTCGAAGTTGTCAGATGACTCCTTATAGGGGTTACGGCCCATGAAAAATAGCGATTTTTCATGTTTTTGTCCTACAGAATGAAAACTATTGCAGATAGAGATTAGCTGTTGCTTGCTTAAATATTCAGCTCATTTAGCTCTACAAAATTCTCCATAGGGTCAAAGTTGTCAGATGACCCCTTATAGGGGTTACGGCCCCTGAAAAATAGCCATTTTTCATGTTTTTGGCCTACAGAATGAAAACTATTGCAGATAGAGATTAGCTGTTGCTTGCTCAAATGTTCAGCTCATTTAGCTCTACAAAATTCTCCATAGGGTCGAAGTTGTCAGATGACCCCTTATAGGGGTTACGGCCCCTGAAAAAAGCGATTTTTCATGTTTTTGGCCTACAGAATGAAAACTATTGCAGATAGAGATTAGCTGTTGCTTGCTTAAATGTTCAGCTCATTTAGCTCTACAAAAGTCTCCATAGGGTTGAAGTTGTCAGATGACTCCTTATAGGGGTTATGGCCCCTTATAGGTGAAAAATGGTGTTTTTGGCCTATAGAATGAAAACTATTGCAGGTAGAGAAAAGCTGTTGCTTGCTTAAATGTTCAGCTCATTTAGCTCTACAAAAGTACAGGGTCAACATCAAGACCAGGTGAGCGATTCAGGCTCCTGGGAGCCTCTTGTTTAGATTTAGATTTAAGTATTATTGACGGAAAATTACATACCAAAGTATATGATAAACGTGACGACTTTACCTTCCCTATTATAAATTTTCCTTTTCTTGAAGGAGATGTTCCACTAGCGCCGTCATACGGGGTTTACATTTCACAGTTAGTAAGATATGCTCGGATCTGCAGTTGTGTTTCTGATTTTAATAATAAAAACCGTTTTATTACTGAAAAATTATTAAAACAAGGTTATCGATACCACAAATTAGTAAAATCTTTTTCTAAATTCTTCCACAAGTATCGATCTCTTATTGAAAAATTTAATTGTACATGTCACTTTCTTATAGTGAAAGGAATATCACATCCTGTATTTTATGGTAATGTTTTTTAAAAAGCTCACAAATTTAAAAGCAATCCAATAGAAATGAAAAATTGGCTTCAAAATTTATTACGGAAAGGATATGAAATGAATATCTTGGTTAAATCTTTGAATTTAGTGTTTTTTGGCAGAAATATTGAAAACTTAATACTCGCTTTAAAACTTCCATAAACGTTTTTACTATTGTCATTTTTAAGCATTATAGAGATCAAGCGTGTCGATTTTGTGTGATGACACTTCACTAAATCATTATTGCTTGAAGTGTTGTGTCGGATTTAAAATCGATACGTTTGATTTTTTTACATCAGTCGATTGATGATTCTCAGCTAGCTGTCAGTAACAGCGAGTGTTCTATAGAGAGTTCCTTTACCGTCCTTTTGTTTGTTCTTGTTTTTTGTCTTAGGTTCTCTCTAGTAGAATTGGACTTTGATCGATTTGATTTTTATTGTGTGTTTAGTTTTTGTGCTTTGTCTAGGAATATTGATAGGGGGAAGGTTGGGCCCAAAAAACTAGTTTAACCCCGCCACATATTACATTAGACTTGCTACAAGTCCCTTTCTAACTTTTTAAATACAATTATTGTTAAGGGGGCATAAAGAAATTATGCTATTAGAGACAACATATGTTTAGTGATTATATGCCTCTCTCCCAGCAATCAGAGGGTAATAGTTATCAGTGATATTGGTATTACAAGCAATTGAGAATATAATATGAAAGAGAGTAATATGATAGAGAGGGACTTGTAGCAAGTCTAATATTACATGTGCCTGTCCTAAGCCAGGAATCCTTGACAAAGCTTTCGTTTGTACTTGTCTTTTTGATGTTTTCTGTTCCTTGTTTAAGAAGGGGGTCTATCTGTGACTATTTCAGGGCTGGATTTGAATTATATGCATCTTATTTAGACCATGGGCCAATTGCATAACCGCGAGCAGTGCCAAATGGCCTCGTTGAAGGCTGCTGGCGGTTGTCCATTGAGGTTTTTCTAAATTGCCGTTTAATTGTGGGCTGTGTCGCGTACACTTATTCCACATCTCTTTATTTTCTATTTTTATTCATAAAAAATAGGCAGTGGCTCCAAATACACGCTTGTACCTGTAGCCTGTAGGCTCCTAATACAAGCATGTACCGTTAGCTAAAACATGCCATAAACATAAAAAATAATTGCCAATTTGGAAAAAAAAATTCTATTTTGACAAGACAAGACAAATTCTTTTATTTCTTCGCGCAGTTAAGTATTACTGAGTTTTGTAGTCTTGCAAGTGAAGACACTTTAACTAATACGCGTTATAAATTCCATTAAAACAAACCCTTGCAAGATATTTACGATCATACCTGCTTTAGTCTTTCAGAAGCCTGTTTATTAAAGATTTGGATGTCTTTTCTAGATATCTTATCAAATAATGATTATGTTGTCTGCTAGAATTAGCCACCTTTTCTTAACAAACTGGCTACGATTACCTGGATTTACCTAGAAAAGTAACAATAAGAAAAAAATTATTGTTACCTGACGACGGAAGTCAAAGTAAAATATGAACCAGTCCACGGATGCGGACCTGTTTTTATAAAGGTAACAATAAGAATTTTCTTATTGTTACCTTAAAGTGCGTAAACTAACAAAGATTTTTAAAATTATTTATAAGGCTATTGCTATACACATGGTACAGTAACATGAAAACAATAATAGGAATAATTAAAATGGAAGTTATTTCATTTTTTGTTGCTTTTCCTACACATCCAGGAAGTAGCTTTAGGTGGATTTAAGTCCGACACATGAAAGATAATACCATTTCAGACGACCATCGCAAACATTGCTCGAGCTTCTTTAATAAAATTTTGTATCCTGATACGAATTTAACTTTTCTTCAAATTCGATAAATGAATAGAATTTTATTCACCACCGGCATCTTTGAAGCTATTTTGATACGTTGTAAGCTTTTTTTTTACCTAGGGTCGAATGCAAATCAGACCAATGTGTTAACTTGGAATGGTTTTATAGAAAAGACAGGTTTCCATTACATGTATTTTCATGATCACAATTCAAGTCACCGGTGGTTATATAAGTTAAATTAAGGTAAAATTAATTATTTTTCATTTCAAGTTTTTAGCTCACCTGACCCGAAGGGTCATGTGAGCTATTGTCATCACTTGCCGTCCGTCGTCCGTAAACTTTTTAAAACGTTAACTCCTCCGCCACCATAAGTCCAATTGCAACCAAACTTGGTATGGATGTTCATTAGCATTCGGTGCTTAGAACTGATGTGGGGATTTTTGATTCGTCGTAAAACATGACCGCCATGGCTAAAAATAGAACATAGGGGTAAAATGCAGTTTTTTGCAAATAACCCAAAAACGGCTACAGATATCAAAATTCTGGCATAGGGTAAAAGTGATCAGCACCTCAAGATCTACCTACCCTGAAATTTTGAAGAAAATCCAACGACCCATGTAGGAGTTATTGCTCTTTTTGTGGATTTTTTGCAAATTTTGCACCTGTTTAGCTCAATATCTTGAAAACTATACTAGATATTTGAGAAATTTAAATTGCATATTGTTAAGCACATCATGATCTACAAAATATGTTACAGGGTCAACGTTGTAAGACTTTTCCTTTTAGGAGTTATTGCCCTTAGAATGTCAAAATTTAGCATTTTAACAGCATTTCCTCATTACATTGAAAACGTTAACTCCTCTGACACTTTAAGTCCAAATGGAACCAAACTTGGTATAGTTGTTAATTAGCATTAGCTGTATAGAACTGATGTGTGGATTTTTGATTGGTTGTAACACATGGCCGCTGTGGCTAAAAATAAAACATAGAGGTAAATGGCAGTTTTTTGCAAATAACTCTAAAACGGTGACAGATTACAAAATTTTGATTGGGAAAAAAAGTAATCAGCACCTCAAGATCTACCAGCTCTGAAATTTTGAAGAAAATCCAACAACCCATGTAGGAGTTATTGCCCTTTTTGTGGATTTTTTTCAAATTTTGCACCTGTTTAGCTAAATTTCTTGAAAACTATACTAGATATTTGATAAAATTTAAATTGCATATTGTTAAGCACATCAAGATCTACAAAATATGTAATAGGGTCAACGTTGTAGGACCTTTCCTTTTAGGAGTTATTGCCCTTAGAACGTCAAAATTGAGCATTTTAACTGCATTTCCTTATATTGAAAATGTTAACTCCTCTGACACTTTAAGTCCAAATGGAACCAAACTTGGTATTATTGTTTATTATTATTAGGTGTATAGAACTGTTGTGGAGATTTTTGATTGGTTGTAAAACATGGCCGCTGTGGCTAAAAATAGAACATTAGGTTAAACTGCATTTTTTGCAAATAACTCAAAAAGGGTAACAGATTTTTAGATTTTGATTGAGAACAAAAGTGATCAGCACCTTTAGATCCACCATATTGTCAGATGACCCCCTTATTAATCTTATGACCCTTTCAACGTTAAATAGATTTTGCCTTATAACCTTTACTTCAGGCACATATGTCAGGTGAGCGATTCAGGCTCCTGGGAGCCTCTTGTTGATGATTTTTTACAAATTTTGCACCTGTTTAGCTCAATATCTTGAAAACTATACAAGATATTTGAGAAATTTAAATTGCATGTTGTTAAGCACATCAAGATCTACAAAATATGTAATAGGGTCAACGCTGTAGGACCGTTCCTTTTAGGAGTTATTGCCCTTAGAACGTCAAAATTGAGCATTTAAACAGCATTTCCTCATTTCAATGAAAACGTTAACTCCTCTGACACTTTGAGTCCAATTGGAACCAAACTTGGTATAGTTGTTTATTAGCATTAGGTGTATAGAACTGATGTGGGGATTTTTGATTGGTCGTAAAACATGGCGGCTGTGGCTAAAAATAGAACATAGGGGTAAACTACAGTTTTTTGCTAATAACTCAAAAGTTGAATTTTGATTGTGAACAAAAAGGGTCATAGTCAAAACTTTTTTATTTCTGGTTTGTTTTTGAAATTTTTTTTTGCAAGTTTATTTTTGTCGAGTAGCGAATCCAAATTTGAGAATTTATTTTTGCAACCCCACCCCTTTTTCACCTGTTACGTAATAAGGGGCCAAAAGGGGCCGAAATCAAAACTTTTTTAATTCTTGTCCGATTTTGACAATTTTTTTTGTAAGTTTATTCTTGTCAAGTCGCAGATATATTTTTGTGTCCCCTTTTTTTACTGTTATGATATTAGGGACCAAAAGGGCCAAAATCGTAACTTTTTAATTTCTGGTCCGATTAAAAAAAAATTTACACGTCCATCCTTGCCAAGTAGTGTTTCTAAATTTAGGAATAAATTTTTGCAACCCCCACCTTTCTTTTGCTCATTACCTAAGGGGATGTAATCATAATTTTAAAAAAAAATCTGGTTTGATTTTTGATTTTTTCCCCAAACATTATTCTTTTCAAGAGTAGAATAAAAAATTGAAAATTTATATTTTTACCCCCTGGGTCGAAAGTCCATCAGAGAAGCATGTGTCAAAAACCTTTGTCAGTCCACCATGGGCTGCATGTGTCCAGAGCAATAGACTATCCATATTGGGCCTAAAACGTACAGGGTTCAACATGTTGCGGTCGTATCATGCTGCGCTCGGCGAAGCTTTTTATTGGCCCATAGAGTGAAAACTATTGCAGATAAAGAAAAGCTGTTGCTTGCTTAATTTTTCAGCTCATTTAGCTCTACAAAAGTCTTCTTAGGATCGAAGTTGTCAGATGACCCCTTATAGGGATTACAGCCCCTTAAAGGCAAAAAATAGTGTTTTTAGTTTAAACATATTTTATTGATAGTATCAAACATATATACAAATAATTAGAACAAAATACAACAACAATGGGATTCGGAAACAAGCAATTAGCTTATATTAATCCGTCTCCCTAATAATACAAACAATTTAAACAATTTACGTACATAATGCATGCTTATAAATAACAATACCAATAACATTCGTTTAAACATCAAAATATATGTGAATATTATAAATAAACTTAATTCGTAAAGTAAATAGAATTAAATATGGTAATATTATAAGAAAGAGAAAGATACAAGATATTGGAGGAGAATGAAATAATTATTGAAATGCAGTTTAACAGAAGCGTTTGCTCTGAACAATATATTTTTGAACAACTTTAAACACATGAATATTTTCTTCTAAAGATAAAGTATCTGACCCATACAATAATAAGTTTATATCAATAGGACGATTTAGCGTATGTAAGGTTAACGTGCGTAGCTGATCGTACTTTTGACATTTAAAAAGAAAATGGTAAGTTTACTCGACATGACCACATGAACAGTTTGGAGAGTTAACAAGGTTTCGCAGGAACAGGTGCTCATTCAATGAGCTGCTGTTCATGCGAAGTCTTGCATGTAGAACTTGTCCCTGTCTTTTCCCTGTATAATAATACTTTGGACATGACTTTTTCTTAGTCTCTAGTCTGCGTTTAAAAATACCCAACGAACCAGACGTTCGTATCTCCATAGGAAAACTGTTCCACAGACGTATAGTATAAGGTAGAAAATAATCGGAATATAGGTTTGTGCGTGTGCGAACGTTAGCAATATTGTTAACTTGACGAGTAAAATGACCATGTCTATCTCCAACTGAATTAGGTACAAGGTCCCATAAATAACATGGAGTTTCCTTGTTGATAATCTTATATAATAAAATAAGACGATGTTTGTCCCTTCTGGCCGAAAAAAACTCCCATCCCGTATCTTGATATAGTTTTTCTAATGATGTGAGTCTTGTCCCACCCGTAATGACCCGCATAGCTTCCACTTGAACGCTCTCTAACTTATTGATTAAATGCCTTTTTTGTCCTTTTTGGCCTAAAGAATAAAAACTTTTGCAGATAGGGAAAAGCTGTTGCTTGCTCAAATGTTCAGCTCATTTAGCTCTACAAAAGTCTCCATAAGGTCAAAGTTGTCAGATGACCCCTTATAGGGGTTACAGCCCCTTAAAGGCAAAAAATAGTGCTTTTGGCCTATAGAATGAAAACTATTGCAGATAGAGAAAAGCCTTTTCTTGCTGAAACATTCAGCTCATTTAGCTATACAAAAGTCTTCATAGGGTTGACATGAGGACCAGGTGAGCGATTCAGGCTCCTTGGAGCCTCTTGTTTATTACAAAACATTATTTTTGAAATATACACATTGTTAATAGTGTCCTTAAATACAACAATAACATTCAAAATCATATAATCAGGTTATATTAACGCCAAGTAACAATAGGAAAAATGCTTATTGTTACTTCCATAAAAACAGGTCCGTTGTAACACGGTTTTCCGTTAGTCCGTCTTTCCGGTGTCAGGAAACAATAATTGTTTTCTTATTGTTACTTTTCCAGATAACCGTATCCAGTGCCTTTTCTTAATAAGAAGCAAATGGGGATTTGGAATTTGACCACATCAACCGCTCAAATTAAAAGATTAAATACTGTTTTAGAAGTTAAAACCCCATTTTAAAAGTAAAGCCCAAATTAATAAATCGCAATAAAAAGTTAAATAAAATTCAATAAAGTAATAAAGGGATTTAAAAAAAAGATTAAATTTGAAATCAAAAAATTGTTAAGAAGATAAAACGGGGATTAAATAAAGTTTTGGACATCCCTGGGTAAAACCACATGGTAAAATCCAAATAAATAAATCACAATAAAAAGTTTTAAATTTGAACAAAATAATAAAAAGATTTTAAAAAATGAAATTAATAGGGGCATGTCATCAAGCTTCCGGGACCCTCTGTTATTGGAGAAGTCAGTACATAGGAGTATAAATATAATCAAAATACCATTGGTACCGTGTACTTGGAAGTCACATTTGAACGAATGCAAGCGATTTGTGTTGTGGTTTATAACTTTTTCGACAGAAGAAGGCAAATACTGAATTTAAATATACATGTATCTGTATTCATGTATGAACCACGCTTTCTTACAACGATATAAAAATCGATTTAACTTCATGTATTTTCCGGTAACTTTGATTTGAGAAAATCATTTGTTTAATTATCTCAGCTTTTATATAAAGCATTAATGGTTTTAATTTCTATAATTTGTATATTCCCGCTAAAATATATTTCCCCATTGCACAAGTTTTGATTTCTCCTTCATGCACATCTACCAACCGGTGTAATCATTATGCAAAGTTTCATCAAATTTCGTCAAGCAGTTTAAAAAGAGTTGAGCTTACAAGGGATGTGGACATACGGATGGACGGACAGACAATCAGACGTGTGGACGGACGGACAGACAGATTCCTATATACATCAACCCCAACAATTTTGTGGGGGCATAATTAACATTCTTAGCAAACTATTGACAAAGCCAATAATATATACTAGGCAAAAAAAGAAACGTTACACTTATTTTTTTTTATTTGATAAAATTTCTATAACAAAAGAAAAGTTGTGACTTCCATTGAATAAACGTATTTGGTCATACTGCAGAGACTAAAATCCAGTATACCTAATTTTAATTCGAATTTAACATCTCTTTAAGGTTTTACCTAGATATTGTAGAAAATCAAGTTTGCAATGCATTATCGTTCCTGACTAACCATTCATTTTGAATATCTGACAGCATTTCGATGAATATAAAGTTGAATTCAGAATTTAGGGACACTTAACCATCTGTAAAACTACAGAGATGGGATATTTTGCAACGGTTTCCGGTGGGATTTGGTTATTTTTAAAAACCAAATTCAGTAAAATCAAAAATGACAAAATGTTGAAAGTTACAAAATTTCTGTTAAATTTTGATTTTTGGTTAAAAAAGGGTGCTTCTTACCTATCTATGACATTGTAGGTATGATACAACTCATTAACGTCATTACGCGAAAGAAACGTAATTCAGAGGACGTCTTTTTTAAAACAATGACGTCAGCTTGGCGTAACCGCGTACGTTCAGTGTTTATGAAAATTAGATTAGAATTTTATCCATTTACACGAGTTAAGGTTTTGCACCGTTAACGAAGCGATTACGAAAAAAATAAAGCGGCAACGCCTGATCTAAACACGCCTTGGTTATGGTATTCTGCTACTTCCGGTCTCACCGATTGTCGTTCTGCTGCCTCTGACATGAGTCCCAGGTCTATGGATAGTTGTTCTAAAGTCTTTTAAATGATTAATCACCTGTATTTTTGTCATTCCAGTACCCAACACGAAAGAAGAGAGTTGCTTCAACTTTTGACGTTAACGCAACGTGTCTTACAATTTCTCATCATTTAAGTGCGACCTTTTGTTAGGGTACCTTTAAACTGAGAAACGCAATCGAAACGCAACGAAACGAAACGCAACGAAACGAAACGCAACGAAACGAAACGAAACGAAATACAACGAAACGAAACGAAATATAACGAAACGAAACGAAATACGAAAAAACGAAATATAACGAAACGAAATACGAAAAAACGAATTATAACGAAACGAAATAAAACGAAACGAAATTTTACGTAATATAAATTTGTTGGAATAAAACTAACGAATTACGATTTTGATTTTATGATATTTTCTTTCTTTTACATTTATAGTTTGTTAAAAAAAACTACCGAAGTCGGTTGACCAATCATTACTGACGAAGAACAAAAGAAAAAAGGCAAACGCATCCAGGAGAAAGTGAGCAATATTTTTGTTTCTGATCGATTTAACTAGTTTAACCCCGCAACAATTTTAATGTGCCTGTCCAAAGTTTGTAATTGTCGATTTTTATGTTATTTGTTTTTTGTCAAAAAGGTGGTCTTTCATTGACACTTTAAGATTCGACTTGAATCATATGTAGTTATTTCAATCCAGGGCCAATTGTAAAACAGCGAGCAGTGACCGTTGGTCACATTGAAGGCTGCTGGTCGTTTTACGTTGTAATGTTTTTAAATTGTTGTCAATGTTGTAGGTTTTGTCGCGTACACTTATTCCACATATCCTTATCTTCTCTGTAAAATTCACTTTAAAAGAAATACAAATGACAAACAAAGTTCCAGACAATAAATTTTGCTACGCCTGACGAGCGTTTCGTCTATTCAAGACTCATCAGAGGCGCTCTACCAAAAATATTGAAAATGCCAAACACTGTATGAATATGAAGAGCATAGTACAGTATAACCAAAAATACCAAACTGGGGAACCAAATTATTACTATGATATTCAACCTATGTCTGGGGTAGGAAGAACCTTAGGGTTTGGACAATTTTGAAATTTAGACGGATAATTTAAAGCTTTGATGTATTCTCCAACTCAAAAGTGTTGGTGCCGGAGCGGGCTAACCTCGGGGAATTTAAACTCCACCAGCAGTGCTAACCTTCACGTGTGTTCGAAATACAAATGACAAACAAAGTTCCAGACAATAAATTTTGCTACGCCTGACGCGCGTTTCGTCTATTCAAGACTCATCAGAGGCGCTCTACCAAAAATATTGAAAATGCCAAACACTGTATGAATATGAAGAGCATAGTACAGTATAACCAAAAATACCAAACTGGGGAACCAAATTATTACTATGACATTCAACCTATGTCTGGGGTAGGAAGAACCTTAGGGTTTGGACAATTTTGAAATTTAGACGGATAATTTAAAGCTTTGATGTATTCTCCAACTCAAAAGTGTTGGTGCCGGAGCGGGCTAACCTCGGGGAATTTAAACTCCACCAGCAGTGCTAACCTTGTGTGTTCGAAATACAAATGACAAACAAAGTTCCAGACAATAAATTTTGCTACGCCTGACGCGCGTTTCATCTATTCAAGACTCATCAGAGGCGCTCTACCAAAAATATTGAAAATGCCAAACACTGTATGAATATGAAGAGCATAGTACAGTATAACCAAAAATACCAAACTGGGGAACCAAATTATTACTATGATATTCAACCTATGTCTGGGGTAGGAAGAACCTTAGGGTTTGGACAATTTTGAAATTTAGACGGATAATTTAAAGCTTTGATGTATTCTCCAACTCAAAAGTGTTGGTGCCGGAGCGGGCTAACCTCGGGGAATTTAAACTCCACCAGCAGTGCTAACCTTCACGTGTGTTCGAAATACAAATGACAAACAAAGTTCCAGACAATAGATTTTGCTACGCCTGACGCGCGTTTCGTCTATTCAAGACTCATCAGAGGCGCTCTACCAAAAATATTGAAAATGCCAAACACTGTATGAATATGAAGAGCATAGTACAGTATAACCAAAAATACCAAACTGGGGAACCAAATTATTACTATGATATTCAACCTATGTCTGGGGTAGGAAGAACCTTAGGGTTTGGACAATTTTGAAATTTAGACGGATAATTTAAAGCTTTGATGTATTCTCCAACTCAAAAGTGTTGGTGCCGGAGCGGGCTAACCTCGGGGAATTTAAACTCCACCAGCAGTGCTAACCTTCACGTGTGGTTGAAATACAAATGACAAACAAAGTTCCAGACAATAAATTTTGCTACGCCTGACGCGCGTTTCGTCTATTCAAGACTCATCAGAGGCGCTCTACCAAAAATATTGAAAATGCCAAATGATGGATAAAACAAGTTTTATGAAGCCAAACTTTCCTCTTTTATTGCGATATTTGGGTCTCGAATAGAAGATGAATAAGAAGTTTGAAAGAAGTACAGTTGTGCAACTTCGCTCTCAGATGACCGAAGGAAAAATTGCACAGCAAGTACCGGTATTCTAACATTGGAGTACATCTACATGCATCAGAATCATGATTTTGCAAAGACCCGTTTTCTGCATGCACTATACGCGAAGAATTTTTTTTACGAGAGCAAACTACCAAGACCCTTTTTAAGTTAATATGGCCAGTCTCTCTGGTACGGCTTCTTAAACTGACGAGGACAAATGTGACTTTCTCACAAGCCAATAATAACTATTTGTTGTAATCCAGAAATCGTTATATCACAATTGATTCGCTACTGCAGAACTTGCAGGACTTAGATGGATTTTTTCTGCAGAGCGACACGTCTGACACAAAAATTGCATACACAAGGAATGTTGCACATTGGTTGTTGTCCTTACTGAAGAAATTCGTCGGAAGACATCATGCGCTCTTAAACGAAGATGGGATTTCTATTTCTCAGATGAGTGCTGATGTTGGTTTGTCTTTAGGTTTTTGTTCTATTTCCCATTTTGGGTTTGACACGCTGAATTGTCCATTGGCAACGCGACGGGTGTGCTATAGATGCAGTAACTGCTTACTCTTCTGGAGCACCTGAGTTTACTCTTGTTCGACTCAACTTGTGTTCGCATTGTTGATTGCTGTTCAGTTGATTTTATGTTTCTATGTTTCGTGTTCCAACGTTTTGTCGTTGCCTTTCGAACTTTTGATATTTGAATGCCCAATTGGTACCTCTTTGCTCCCCAAGTCAACGTTTTCTTAGTTTTAGTGTTGACTTACAACCCGTCCGATTTAACTATGGACTTTCGATTGAAGCGTGCAAACACAACAATGAAAATTTACGTAGTCATGAATGAACCAATCGGTAACAAAAACCGCAAATCGTCACAGTAGGAAAAACAAACGTCAGCCAGACCATTCATCAATATCCAATCAGATTTAATGTTTGCACGACCCATTCGTTCAATTAATGTATTTTTATGTAATCAAATGTAACGATTTGTAGTTTTTGTTAACGATTGGCTTTGTTCATGACGACGTAAATTTTCATTGTTGTGTTCGCACACTTCACTATATGCTACAGTCGAAAGTCCATAGTTAAATCGGACGGGTTGTAGATTGTCAGAAACCAGACCAGCCGCGTTTTTACAAAATATATAAATAATTTGCTTTTAATGAATTAAGATAACATGGTGATAATGAGATGTGGAATAAGTGCTTGTGACACTACCAATATAAATAAGCGGCAAAAAAAAACATCTTCTTCGCAGAAATAACCAATATGAAGACGACCAGTACAAACATAAGCTCTGACCGTTATGATAGGTTTGGACTTTATTTTACAATCAGATAGTTTTAAAGGCATTTCGGGCGAAGGGTCAGCACGTTAATAACAAAAAAATTCTAAAATGTTATTTGTATAATCTAGTTACAGTGACAGCTAGTACATTTTCTTTCTTCTAATTGGCAAGTTGAATTTGAATGAATGTAAACGATAAACGATAAATGTTCAATTGAACAAGAGAGAACCTGACTAAGGGGAGCTTTTTAGAGAAAACTTACAACTTTCACTGTTACTGTCAACTAGCATATCTATCAAGTACCGCAATCTTGGGTATATCGGTATTAAAATTACAACAAAGTTCATGACACATACATGTGATTCTCCCGCCGGGAGACGAAATCTCCCGACTTTTTGATCCGTCTCCCGTTCTCCCGACTTTTTGTGTAATCTCCTGCTTTTTCAAGACATGACAATATATTAGTTTTATAGACATTAAATTGTTCAATCATAAAACATTTCCGGTGTTTTAGAGGTAGACGTTAATTTAACAGGTAAAGGTGTTAATTGAAGGTTTATTGCCATAATTGACCTGTTGATTGTATAAACAGCTTGAAGTTTATCAGTGAAGCTATGTACATTTGGCACACGCAAGTGCCCTCAACTGACATTGAATGGGCGTTGAAAATCTCCTGCTTTTTTGTCCAATCTCCAGCCAAAAAAAATCAAAATTTCCAGCTTCGTCATCACGGATCCGTCACATGTATGATGACAACTAATTTTGCTACGCTTGACGCGCGTTTCACCGATGGTCAAACTTACTAAAATCCGTCAGTTAAATCTGGAATACAATTAGGCCAGCATCCAAAGGTTTGACCATGCAAAGCTACAAGGGCTAAGTACATTAAATCTACAAAATGTAGTACCGTTTTACAGGCGGAAGGTATGTAGTTATGTTTAGTTCGGTCCGCCCGTTACAACACTCTCTTTTTTCATAGACATCATTTGCTTAAAAATCCGTACGTACTATTCCATAATGATTTTGCTGACCGCTAAACAACACGGGGAATTTCGGGCTATTGTTAGGTATGGAAATCTGATTGTACAGTCCGAAACAATTTACTTATGCATGATTTGAATACAAGAAAAGGAAAATATAAGTAAAAAGTAGACTACTATCTAATCCTGAACTGTTGTCTGCCATTTTCTCCTACTGTCATTTTCTTTGTTAAATCATACAACGTTGAATTTTTTTCTGACTCAGTGTCGTCGGATTTCAAATTGTTATTGGTCGGCAATAAGATATATGCATTTATAGACCAGCGACCACAAAACAAAGTTAAAAAACATAAATTTTCGATATTCGACATTTACAAGACTAGATTGTGATAAACAATGCAAATGGGATTGAATTTTTATAAAAAAAAGTCAACAAATAATTTTTCGTTACATTTTATAAAATTTAGTTTCGTTTCGTTTTTCGTTTCGTTATTTTTCGTTTCGTTTAGTTATATTTCGTTTCGTTTCGTTGTATTTCGTATCGTTTCGTTGCGTTTCGTTTCGTTGCGTTTCGATTGCGTTTCTCAGTTTAAAGGTACCCCCTGTGGATTACAAATATTCCAATTGTTTTATGTATTTGGATATGACCATCCTTTGTAGTAATGGACTAATTTTTCTCCTGGATTCATGTTTATGCCATTGACATGGAAGTTCGAGGTGCTATCAGAAAACGTCCCTTTTCGGGAAGTTTTGCAGACCGCTCTTTAGATGTCTGTGGGTTTTGACTGTTCCCCTGATAGTCGGATGGTTTCTTTCCGAGATCTTCTCATAAGATTTTCGGCTTTCCTCCATCTCAATACAGTTGGGTGTCTGGGTCTACTCGACTGGATAGCTAGTTGTCCATGTCGGTATTCCCCGTTACGGAGCCTTTTATGTTTGGCTTGCTTTTGGCGCTTGTGGTTGATTTATTCCCACTCCCTTTTTCCCTTTTTGTACATATTTCCTGCACTTGTAAGTAGTTCCTGCATGTTTTTGCCATTATACATGTAAGTTGAGTCTCTCCTTCATGTTGGCTTTGTTGTCGCCCTTTTGTAGCTGTTAGACCAGACGCTAGGCCCAGGGGGGTCCGACTAATATGGACACCACAGCAATCCATGAAAGGAATGCCCAGATTCCCTCTTTACCTCATTCAATGAGGGTGCTCCTGATAGAGGAGGGAATTACTTGCATACCTACTCAGCCGCTTCCGGTTGTCCGACTGGATTTGAAAAGAATGTTACAAGTGCATGAAGTGGTCCTCATTGTTTTTTTCTTTTTGACTGGCCAGCTTATTATTCAGGCAAGTTATAAACAGTAAAAGATATTTGGTTGTTTTTGTCTTGCCTGTGACAAATCTAAAAATAGTCTATTTTCTCTGATTTGCAGTATAAAGGAAAAATTTCACCTGGCACACTGCTGTGATTATATTGTGTTCAAGGTGGCTAGACTAATTGAAGTAATTCCCGCTGTGAGACGTGCGGAAGACAGGATGTTAATTGAATGACATGTATATTGTAACACCTGAACCGGTAGACATCTAATTAACAAGGGCACCTGTTTAAGAAATTAATTCTACCTTTACACTCTTACATTATTAACTTAAAAATGATTGATTCAAACGGAAAACCTGTGGAATAAAAATTACAGAAAAATAAAAAGTTGAAAAGAGAAATTGTGGTGTTTGTTTAACGTTACAACAATTAGAAAGAAAATACGTAATAGTAATTAATTTTAACATAATTTGTAAAATCAATCTTATTTTATAATAATTGTGTAGGTTCATTTTTATCCATAATTTGATTTAGGTTATAATTAACTAGGTTCAATTTTATATTTATATTTCAAAATTTGTATTTTACCGCCAAAATAAAGTTTCATTCGACCTCAAAATCGTTAAAATAGACAAAATTCTATCATTTTCAAATCGATTTGGAAGTGATTTCTCAATTTCAATATCTCAAATAGTTTATATAATCTTAAAGTTTCATGTTTCAAGATATTCACATGGGCAGCACATTTTCACATTAGTTAAAAATAAAAAAGTTATTTTCGATCAAAATATGGTAGTTTTAAAAAATGATGACATTTTCACACGGTAGCCATATAAATTTTTTCAGTATTTTTAACATTTTTTCAAATCAAATTGGAAGTGATTTCCCAAATTCAATATCTATTGAAAATGGTATCAACATGTTGGTAAATATTTACACTTTTACAACATAGCAGCACATTTTTATGGAAACAATTTAATTTATCACAAATCATAAATATCTATAACACACCCATGCATTTCTATGTAAATCTGCATGGCCATATAACGCTCGCTGTACACGTGACCCAAGTCACGTGATGTCCGATATAGTTGGATATGGACTTTTATGGAAAACGGATAATGGATTCAGACCTGTCGAGTGTCATATGACTCATGTGAAATTCACTCGTCTGGCCCCTAATTTTGTTGTAAATTTCTTTGAATGTTAATATTTTTTCTTTGATCATGATCTTTTGATTTTTATGTGGCTGCAAAAAATTTGCGGACATATAATGGTATGATGCTAGGATAGGATAGGATCATCTGTGGACGCTGGCTCCTAGAACCACTATGTCCACCTCCTCTTCTAATTGACTATTTATCGTTGTTTCGTCACTTCCTGACTTTTGTCGAGTTCTCTTGTTTAAGTCGATGTCTGCCTCATGGTTGTACTTTATCTCTTGATCTTCCCAGTGTTTGTCTAATTTTATTTCAAATTCCTTTACTGTTTTCGCATTAATTACTTCATTAGGCAGGCTGTTCCAGATGTCTACTACATGTATTCTTCTTGTGAAATAATGCTTCCTGATGTCTAATCTACTGTGATGTTTTTTCAGTTTTTTAACGTTTCCCCTCGTTCTGGTGTTCTCATTTACAATGTAGGTCGAGCAAACCTTCAGTGACCTGGCTATCATAAATACCTTGCAGTATTTTGAATGATTTGATCATATCCCCTCGAAGGCGTCTGTATTTGAGAGTTGGCATTTTCAGTTTTTTTAATCTGTCTGGGTACTCAAGGTGTTTCAGCTCGGGTATCTGCTTTGTCGCTTTTCTCTGTACGTTCTCAATGCTGTCGATGTCTCCGACTTTGTGCGGTGACCATACTGGTGCAGCATATTCTAAGTGCGGATGGACAAGAGCTTGAAATAGGTACCTGAATGATGTGTTGTTCTAGATATGTGAATGTTCTTCTAATGAGTCCCATAATACTGTTGGCCTTATTCACTTGTTGTTGGATGTGTTTTGAGAATGACAGATGTTCATCCACTAGTACTCCTATGTCTTTTTCCCCTTCTGACTTTTGTAGTTTTACCTCATGTCCGTTGTTATCGTATAGATGGTACTCCCTTTCTGATGTTGAGAGTTTATTGGATACACTAACTACCTTGCATTTGTTTGGATGGAATTTTAAGAGCCAGGTGTTGGACCAATTTTGGAGGCTGTCTAGATCTTCTTGCAGGCTCTTTATATCACTTTCCGATTTGATCTCCTTGTACACTTTCGTGTCGTCTGCGAAAAGGAATGCTGCCGCCTCTACACACTCTGGCATGTCGTTGATGTAGATGACGAACAGGATTGGTCCAAGTACACTTCCTTGTGGTATGCCACTGGTCACATCATGGCATTTGGACTCGGCTCCATTGACAGTGACCTTCTGTTTTCTGTCAGATAGGAAGTTTTTTACCCACTCTATAGTCTTGTCTCCAATGCCATATCTTTCTAGTTTCTTTACTAGCCTACGATGAGGGACTTTGTCGAAGGCCTTCATGAAATCCATATACACTGAGTCGATGCACCCTCCATTGTCTAGGATCTCCGTCCATTCGTCGAGTACTTTAAGGAGTTGCAGCGTGGTTGACCTTCCGGATATAAATCCAAACTGTTTCTTGCTAAACAAGTCTTTATAGAGTTGAAGTTGTCAGATGACCCCTTATAGGGGTAACAGCCCCTTAAAGGCTAAAAATAGTGTTTTGGCCTATAGAATATAAACTAGTGCAGATACGGAAAAGCTGTTGCTTGCTTAAATGTTCAGTTCATTTAGCTCTACAAAAGCATTCATAGGGTTGAAGTGGTCAGATGACCCCTTATAGGGATAACAGCCCTTAAATTAACATGTTTTCTTTTTTTAGCTTATACATGTTATATAATGAAAACTACATGTATAGCAGATAAAAAATAGTGGTTGCTTGCTTAAATGTTCAGTTCATTAAGCTCTTAACAAAAGTCTCTATAGAGTCAAAGTGTTCAGACGGCCCTTAAAAAAAAAATTTGCACGTTTTTGGCCTACAGAATGAATACTATTGCTGAAAGAGAAAAGCTGTTGCTTGCTTAAATGTTCTTCATAGGGTTGACATCAAGACCAGGTGAGTGATTTGGGCTCCTTGGAGCCTCTTGTTTATTTCTGGTTTGATTTTGATCATTATGTTTGCAAAATAATTCTTGTCAAGTAGTTGATCAAAAGATATTAATGAAAGACAAAATATTTGTTTGACTTGGTTTTTAGGCAGCAACTTCACCAGTTGGGTACCTTAGGGCTGTTGGAAAACCAGAAACACAAAGAGAAGATGGAGCCATCAGACAAGAGGGAAGACATGAAATGCCTAAGCAGAAGGTAAGTAAAGCATGAAGTGTTGGTTCGTGGTCTGTACCCTTTGATTTCTGCTGTGGATCTTTTGATATTTCATTGAACTGTCTTGACCCATCTTGCCCATTATTATTTTTGGCCGGATTTCATTACTGAAAATCCAGGTTTTAAAATGGTGAATGTTGGCCGGGCGGGGAAAAAACTTTCGTAACAGTTTTCTCAGCAACTACTAATAACAGCCATTTGATATTTGGTATACAGCATCAGGGTTGGGTCCCATAAAGTGGGATAGGATTTCAGGTCTGTCACTCATCTACTTCCTGATTTTTTGACGTTTTCTTCCA
Source organism: Arcuatula senhousia (assembly GCA_963971305.1). Taxonomy (NCBI): domain Eukaryota; kingdom Metazoa; phylum Mollusca; class Bivalvia; order Mytilida; family Mytilidae; genus Arcuatula; species Arcuatula senhousia. The sequence goes on from OZ020306.1 coordinate 42,953,828, forward strand.
ATTACCGGTAAGTGACTTTTTTCATTACTTTTTTATATGATGCAGGTTAAACCTGATTAGCTCTTTCTTGTATATGTAAGTTGCAACATGTACAGGTAAATATTACAAGTTAAAAAAAATTGGAATGCTCTCTACATTATTAGACATGATTTATTTTTGTAATCATGATTGAGAATGGAATATAAAAGAAGACATGTATCATGAATTTCACAATCAAGTCTATAAAGTGCAACAAGTTTTAATAAATTCCATTGCACAATGATAGCAATAAAAGTTCTCAGACTTCAATTTGATGTCTTGATTTCAGTAACAACACTTTAAATGCTTTTGTTGGGCAATTCAATAACACTATTAATTAACGATTTAGATTAATATTGACATACAGAATTTCAACTAAAAGTGTAAATTCTAATATGTCTTCCTAGGGATTACATGTACTTGATTAAAGACGACCATGTCATATTTTGCCTTAACTTATACAATATCTGTAGTAATGACTGCGGGGAATGAAATAATCTGCTGAATTTTTCAATTTATTTGTTTGGTTAACATGCACTGCTGTTTTTGGGGTCTTGATCACTAGAGGTAGCAATTATCAAAACAAAATGACAGAAGCGCGAAAACCTATCATTCTAATTTTTGCATTTCTGTCATTTTGTTTTGATAATTGCTACTTCTATTGATTTTATTAACAATTATGATGTCAATAAAATATGCCCAGGTTCTAATTATTAAACAAATCTTTACATTTAAAACATCTTATAGCTGGGGAAATTTATAAATTTAAACATCATGTACAATAACTACCAGTACATATATTTTTGTCCCCCGCCGCAACCAGTCGGAGGGACCTAGTAATGGTCTCCGTCTGTCTGTCCATCTGTCCGTCACGTTTTTTGTGGGTGCAACTCCTTGGACACTACTGAACGGATGTTGCTGAAACTTTACACACTGATAGGGTACTATGAGAAGGTGATCATCCCATATTTGAAATTTTCAAAATGGCCGCTGTTTCCATGGAAACGGGGAAGAAAGGTCAAAATATAGGACATTCAATATCTCTGTTACCTAGGTGCACAGGGTTCTGTGGGACAAGGTACACTAAGGCCCATATTTGGCCCCCTATATGATTCAAAAGTACAAAGTTGATATGGAAAAGATTTCTTATGCTATTTAGAAGTTCAAGTGAATGAACAAACTTGTTCTAATAATTTTTAAGCGTAGCATCTGACATTGGTGAAAAATAGGATGTCAAAACAAACCAAATATGTAAGATTCCTGTCAAATTGGCTGAAAATGGACTAATTTTGGGTCATTTTTTCAATTTTTGGATGCCTCCGCCTTTTTGACCCAGACATTTTGTGAATCAACTTTAAAACTGACTTCAATTAAAGTCTAAATCAGTTAAGAAATCTCTGGGTCACGTAGGCGGAGGCCTTTGAAAATAACAATGTAAGCTCTAAAAATTGGTATTTTTCAAGATTTTGTTGATTTTACTCTGTTTCAGGTCTCTATAAAATTGAAAATCGAAAAGATTATTGGAAATTGAAAGCATACTCATAAATTTGATCCATCTTACTCCATATATAAAGTGCATTTTAATAAATGATGCAAGATTTATTTTTTCATAAAATAGGGGGCCAAATATGGCTCTTACCGTACCATGTCCTTTTCATCAGTATCCAACATTTGTAGCTTTTCAACTTTCAACTTGCAAAGTTATTTTTATGAGGGATATTATACCAAATAAATTAAGGAAAAAGACCTTAAGAGTCCTACTTCTTCCTTTGAAGTGGTAAGAACTGGGACTTCCCAAGACTTTGCAAGGAGGTATAAGTAAGACTTTCAAGGACTTGGCATAAGTAAGAATCAATGGGACTGTCCTACTTATTCCCATTAAGTCCCACTGTCAATAACATCCCACATATTCCCACTTTGAATAAGTTGGACTTCCTGGGAATTCCTACTTTATCTCACCTACATTTTCCAGGGATGTCCTAGTTCTTCCCACTTAATTTTCGCAGGGGTATCCCGGCCTGTCCCATGGACACATTCCTTTATTTTTAATTGTCGATATCTGATAGGGTGCTTAAGTGCCGCAAGTGAAGAATTAAATTCCAAAATGTCCATACAGCGCTAGCTAGCTAGCTAAAAAAAATTAATTACAGTTGAAGTTTACATATGTGGTATGGTCTTGTGGTCATTTACTTTATATCCTTTCATAAAATTTTGTTTAAAATATATATAGAAATTGCCTCCCTAATACGAATACTAAGCAAGATGCATGCTTCAGATGCTGGCTGCAACATTCTTTTATTGCATGCAATGACAAATTTTGATTTTTGAAAAGTTAAAGACAAATCAGCTTATCCACAATACTGTGTAATGATATGAGCTTTGTAATTGATAGATTACATGTACCTAGTATGTTTTATCATGTTTATTTTACAGGAATCCAGTAACCTCAGTTTTCAGACAACAAAAAAATGCAGGTTGATGGACTGTCCTGTAGGATACTATTATCTTTGCATACCCCTCAAGAATGATGAAAAAACCTTTAGGGAAAGATGTGATTTTGGTGTCTGTGAAAGATTCGAAGAAGGTAGGCAATCTACATGTAATATTTGCTGTTATGACTCGTCAATGTATTTGCTAAACATGATTTACTGTAGCTTGTCTCACTGTCTGTCCATTTGACTATCACAGACTTTGGTAAGTTCTTTAACAAGTGTCATATCTTTGGTACTAAATATGAGTAGCAGTTTACAGAAAAAGCCCATAAAATTGACAAAATGGGTAACTACATGCCACTGCCCCTTGACATTTATTTTGCATGTAGCATTATCCCATAGTACTGTAATTATATAGCAAGTAAAAGGACAACAACACCTTCTAGAGTTGCAATGTCTATTTTATTACCGACTAGTTTCAGTGCCTAGGGCACTGTCATCAGGGTACATATAAACTGAATTGGTAGCCTTAAAGTAGACATTTTGGTATTAAGATTAACATTGTCATTATTATTAAAAGCATTGACAACATAAGTCATGAAAGTGAATAAAATATTAAATGTCTATAAATGTAAAGTAAAAATAGAACTGTTATAAATAGAAATAAATAATATAGATTTAAGAAGTTAAATAGTTTGTTTTGTTATATAACTGCTCTCTTAAAGATGTTGTACGTAGTTGTTTCTGTCAATTGACGGTCCCACAGTTCTTCTGGTAGCTCGTCCAAGCATAATGTAGATGTTGGGGAACTACTGCGTATTGTGTAGGATACATGTGAAGGTCTGGGGAGGATTACGTAATCATAGTCATTGGTTATTTGGTTCAATTTTGTATGGATGTATTCTTGGGGGTTTACAATTGATGAATCTGAGTCCGACAATACGAAAAGATCTCTGCCAATATCTGTGATGTTGTGGCGGTGTTCTTCACCTTCAGGCTGTATGGGGTTTCTGATGCCTTTATATTGAAGCATACTCTAAGTGCTTGGCTGAAAGGTATGCTGTCTTTTTGGTGCTTTGGGTGGTATGATTTATAGCATGTATAGTGCAGATATAGATGGGCATTGGTAGGTTTGGTGTATAAGGCTGTTTGCCTTGATTATTCTTTATAACTTTGGTGTCTAGAAAATTCAACTCAGTATCACTTACGTTTAAGGAGAACTTTATACTGTGATGGTATTCATTTAATGCCGTCATGAAGGAATTTTAGCTCCTCGAGACTGTGTGCATAGCCATATAAGAATTTGTTGTCAATGAATCTCCACCATACCGTAGGTAACAGTGTCCGACTTTCTAGAAATTTTCCATCCAATTGATCCATTTATAAATATGATTGCATATTCAGGTGCCATTATTGTTCCCATACTTGTACCCATGACTTGCAAATAGAATTTGTTGTTAAATTTGAAACAATTCTTGCTCAGTATGAAGTGAATCAATTGCTAGAGGATCCAGGTTGGTTATTCTTGTATTTGTTTCATGTCCAATTTTGCCTTTCAAGATAATAAGGTTTCACAGTGTGGTATCATAGTATATAATATGTATATTGGTGACATCTGCTGTGACTGAAATATCAGTAGGGTTAAGGTCTCCTAATTCTTTTAATTTTAGTAAGACCTCAGTATCTTTGATGTATGATAGTATTTCGGGTATTAATTTTCAACCAAATTCTAATTGGGCGTCTTCCAACTCAAGTAGTATTTCCGGTGTAGTATCTGGAACCTGAGGTTAGATGTTGGACCTTAATGTTTTTGGTCCCTTGTCTCTTTCATCTCAACAAACCAAGTAATTTCTGTATTGTTCGTATCTTATTAGTTTCAACTTTGAGTTTTCAGTATGTTCTGAAAAGGGCTGTATCTTTAATTTATGTTTGTTGGTTGGTGTTGGTATCTGGTTCATCCCTCTTCTGTTTTGCATTGTGTAACGATGTTGAGCTTCTGGAATTATGAATTCATCGCTGGTTTCAACAAATTAATTATAATTAAGTAATTATATAGGTGTAACACGATTATATGCCTGAAATATTGCTACTTCCAGCTGTTTACCAAATACTTCAGGTGTTATATGGGGCGCAGTCCCACATACATGTATGTAGAAACATCTTTTTTTTTTAACCATACTGATGGGTTTTGGTTTTTTTTTTCTAACCCGCCCGGATGGGGCCAGAAATTCGATTTTATTTTTTTTTAAACAAAATTTAAATTGACAGATTTTAGACCCATAATTCAACTTCAAAGTTCTAAAATAAACAGGAGAAAATGGATGGAAAGTCAAAACTAAATTCTTAAAATTTATTTTTTCAATGAAACTCTGGCGCTCTCGTCAAAGAGATGAAATGATCTCGCCCAGTTATCATGAGAATAGTCTTGTCAACATGTGCGATGTCAATCATCATGATCTATTGGATTGATTACAAGTTATTTTAATCAAGGTATGACAATGTATAATAAATAATTGTGTTTAAAAAAAAAAACAAGATTGTGGAGATCAAGGAATCAGATCCTTGTGGAATCCTTTTCATGTGTCTAGACTCCAGTGTTTATTTAAAATTCCTGATTGAAACAAGTCGTCATTTTCTGCCAGGTTTTTATAGTAATATTCTTCAGTCAATACTTCGAATAAGCTGTATTGGTATAAAGAAAATCTTCCAAAACCTGGCAGAAAAAAGTTAGTCACATTGTGTTTACTGTCTGCTGTTTACTTGGACCAAGAAAGGTGAAATTACGTCACAGAATACAAGTCAGGCCAAAATAGTTTTTTTTCATCCCTGACGTAGAACCGTTGTTTGAAAATATTTAATAATTTGAATTATATTTGATAATTAGTTATTTATCCTTTGTCCTTTTTGAAAATCAATTTCTAAATCTGCGTCCCATTTTAGGTACAAAATGTAGTACTTATTATCATATTATTGATTATGAACATGTATGCAAAATTTCCATCATAGTTTTTTGGGCAACTACATGCCACAGCCTCTTGATATTTGGCAATTAGCTTCATCCCATAGTACTTTAAGGTGTTAAGTATCTGTCTTTCTTAGAATCATGCAGGGTTTATGATAATGGTGATTTATGGTAAAAAATAACACATGGGTTTCTTTACATTTTCTTAATCAAGATATAGTGTTATTGTTGAAAATCGAGTCTGTTCTCCATAAAGGTCTTTAGGTCATTGGAGAAATCAGTGTTTTGAATTGTAATGAAATGCTTAGCAAGAAAAGAGTTATCTCCCTTGTTTACAGTATTTATAATGCAATCTAGGTAAATTTTATCTCTCATGACCAACATCATAGAAACAAATGGCTGCTTTTTTTGTTAATAGGTGACCATTTTGTATTAGAAACCATGTTCAAACACATATGTTATTTTTTACCATGAATCACCCTCTGCATGATTTTTAGAAAGACTGGTACTTAAGTTATTTTATGCTCCAAACATTGCTACTTCCTGTTTACCTAATACTTAAGGTTTTATATATAACAGTGAACATACATGTATATTCAAAATTTCAGTCACAGTTTTCTGGGTAACTACATGCCACAGCATCTTAATATTTGAAATGAAGTTTCATACCATAGTGCTACAAGGTGTAAAGAGATTTTATGATGGAAAACTAATTACTTCCTGTTTGACAAATACTTAAGACTTTAATACAAATTTCCGTCGCGTTTTTCCAAGCAACTTCACACAGCAGACTCCTGATACTTTACATTCAACTTCATCCTATAGTACTTTATTGTGCAGTAAAAGCAATTTTATGCCCAAAAATTAACTACTTCCTGTTTGACAAATTCTTAAAGTGCAACTAAAATGGTCATAACAACTTGATCTTATTTAAATGTTATTATTTGCAAAAAATCTGATCAAAATCCGTTGACAAATAATGGAGATATGAGTGTTTGAAGTGCAAAATTTCGCACCTTTCAAAATCTAATCAATGATACTTCTGCCTTCCGGAAAAGAATTATATGCGAGTTACACCGGAAGTGACGCACAAGGGGAACCAAAATCGTTTGCTAGTATAGTAGTAATGTGTTTTTGAAAGGGGATATCGGCAATGAAATATAGATAATTTCGGTGGCATGTCAATGAATGTTTTACATTAATATATAAGAAATACCCAACAAATGCATATATACATTTTCCCATTTTTAACAATAAATTTTACATTAATTTAGATTATAATTTTAAAAGGTAGGCCACCACGAGAATGAAGTTTAGAGCTATTGAAATTTGTATAAAATGTTAATCAAGGAATTAAAGTATTCCAATTTCTTGGTTAAATCCTATGATTTAAGCAAATGATTGTCAAAATTTAGAAGTTCTTCAATATATTTAATTAGTAAAAAGTATTCATTCCTATTGTTATTCAAATAGCATCAGATCATATAGATTTTCTCTTCTGAAACTTCTCTTGGCTGTGGTTTTGGCATATTCAAAGTAAACACAAATACATACTATGCTTATTTATTATCTTTAATAATTATAGTTGTAAACAATACATCACATTGTGTATTCATTAAACTTTTTTTATATAACTTAAGTATCTTGTTATTCTAATGTAACAGTTATGTATAATTCTGGTCTGTCTTTGTCTTTATTAATCAAAATTTTTATATGTTGGACCAAACTGGACAAATAAAGAATTGAATTGAATCATAATGCTTCACCTCGTTACATTTGGTATGGATGAACGAACAGGTGGAGGCGCCCGAACACTGTAGATATGGGCATACAAATTTCGCCCGCTTGCAGCTTAATTTATGAATTGTCCGACGAACTGAATTATTTGGTGTGGCCTAATCTGTCAAACTTTCCTAGAAATCCACCATTAAACTAGAAATTGAGTCACAGATGGCCCTCCCGTGCTTAAAATGTATAAGAGTTATGGACCTTACCCAAGAATTTAACCAAAGTCGTTCTTGCGTAAAATATAGGTCACTGTGACTTACTAGTGGATGGTGTAGTGCTACTCAAGACACATCTAGTGGTGAAATATCATCCACCTTCAACATCTAGTATCTGAGTTATGAACCTTAACCAAGAACTTAACCAAAGTGTTACGAACGTCTGTATGGACGGAATGACAGACAGACTCGGGTAAAACTATATGGCCGATCCACGTAAGTTGTCGGGCCATGAAAATAGCTAGAACAGACAAACGGGTATAGGAAACCATCAAATAATGTTGAATTAGTGAACATGGTGAATGCCAAAATATTAATTTTATCATAACTTGTGATGTCTAAGTTTCCTGTAAATTAATATGAAATACTTTTAGTGTCAGTAACACCGAAAATATCTGTAAGCCACATGTGCTCCTTTCTCAAAGATTCATTTCATGCAACAGATCTTAAATATGATCAGTATCATTACTGACTTATAGGATTTTGAAAGAATGAGCTTCTTTTATTAAATTATGATTTTCTTTTATTATTTTTTTTCATCTACAATTCAACAATTGTACTGAGTAAAGTTTTTAGTGATTAAACATATATTTTACATGTTTTATATAACATATTTTATTTCTGGATGCATTACTAATAGATTGCAAAGATAAACTACTGTTTGCTATTGTAGCTAGTGTAAACAAATTAATCTGTTAAAGAGGGCGTGACGATAGGGTGTTGGTAATTTGTGAAACCCGAACCCGAAATAAGGTTTCAAAACCAAAAGAAATTAAATTGAATTTGTCGCCGTTTAAATATCAATTTCAGAAAAATGTTTTGAATGTCTATAAGTTATTATTGTAAGAAAAAATAAAATATATTATTTTGACGCTTATTTGAAACTAATCGATCCCAAGATGATATTTTGTGTATCCAGGCTGGTGTCGATCTGATAGATATTCAGGATCTTAGTGGAAAAAACCCAAAGATTATCATTTTACTCTTTCAACCTTTCAACTGAGAAAAAAAGATGAAGGGTACACTGTTTTACCCTAGTCCGTCCGTCCGTCCGTAAAAAAAAACTTCCGGTGCGGTTCTCTAACCAACTAAATGAGATAGAGTTCTGATATTTTGTAATCAGCTTTATCCTAAAGTACCATATGGTGTATACCGATTTTATGCTGCTAAGTAGTCTACTTCCTGATTTTTGTAATGCAAAAATTCTGTCACAGTTTCCCGGCAAGCAAATAAATGAGATAGAGGTATGATATTTTGTAGTCAGTATTATCCTATAGCATTATATGGTGTATACCGATTTTATGCTCCTAGATAGTCTACTTCCTGTTTACTGGATACTTAATAGACATAAATGCAAAATTTCCGTTACAGTTTCCAAAACATCTACATGAGATAGAGGTCTGATATTTTGTAATAAGCTTTATCCTATAGTACCATATGGTGTATAGCAATTTTATGTTCCTAGGTCAACTACTTCCTGTTTATTGAGTATTTAAACTTGTATACGTGGCTTAGTTTGGGGAGCGGGGGTATCACTAGTGAGCATTAGTTCACATATTTACTTGTTGTTTGAATTTTTCTCAGTATATTGTGTTATGTAAACTCTATTTTTATATCTTTCAGGTTTGAATTGGTTTAAGTTTGACTTTCTTCTAGGTGTTTCATTGATACTTATAGAATTGGGGGTCGACTCACGTTAGTTACAATGACATTCTGGGCCCTGTTTACACGATTTGAACACGCAAAATAGAATGCTAAAAGAGCACAAATTTTTCGCTAGACAGATGTGCACGTACGTTTCTGCATTTAACTCTTAACTACTTCCCAATTATGACTAAGACTCATTGATAAATTAAAACGTTTCATCTTCTTTTTAGATTCAAACCAATTTGAATATATAGAAAGAATGAGTCTTTTGGTGAAATCATCTAGTTATGATTCCTCTTTTCCACCCTGCCACAACAAAATAGGAATTCAGGAGAAAATGAATTTGAGTAGAAATGTGCGGTTTCGGCAACATATAAATATATAAAATTATATGCCGGTATATTATCGCATTAAGATGTGTGTTACACAAATTATATATCCAAAATCTTTTTTTTTTATAAACCCCCGTATGTGACTTTTTTTTTAAATTTAAAACCATTGATCTATTTTTCTCGAAGCATTCTATTTAAATAGAAAAAAAGTTGCGTTTTAAAACCTTCCGTACTGTTTCGGGTTTATGTTACACTAATTACCGACATCCGATCGTCACGCCCTCTTTTAGGTCTGTTTTTAAAAACGTCTGTTTGGCTATGTACGGTTGTCTGTTTGTAAACTTTTGTGTCTGTTTATGTATTTTTGTGTCTGTTTTACATAATCGTCTGTTTATATAATCAATGTCTGTTTTTTGTATTTGTTTGTCTGTTTATAAGATTTCAAGTCTGTTTTTTTTTTTTGTCTGTTTATTTTAAATTGGTGTCTGTTTTTGTGATTTTGTGTCTGTTTAAAGTTTATTGTCTGTTTCTTATTTTTTTGTTAATTTTTGCCTGAATGGCTGCCCATATACTTGGCGTCCGTCGTCATCGTCTGTCGTCGTCTGTAAACAATTTTTCAAATGTTAACTTGTCCGACACCATAAGTCCAATTGCAACCAAACTTGGTATAGTTGTTTAGTGGCATTATGTGTATAATACTGTTGTTTGGATTTTTGATTCATAAAAAAACATGGCCGCCATGGCTAAAAATAGAACAGGGGTGTCAAATACAGTTTTTTGCAAATAACTCAAAAACGGTCACAGATATCAAAATTCTGGCGAGGGTAAAAGTGATCAGCATCTCAAGATCTACCTGCCCAGATATTTTCAAAAAGATCCAACAACCAATGTAGGAGTTATTGCCCTTTTTCTGGATTTTTTCAAAATTTTGCACTTATTTAGCCCTTTATCTTGAAAACTATACAAGATATTTTGAAATTCAAATTGCATATGATTAAGCACATCAAGATCTATATTTCATGTAATTAGGTCAAAGCTGTAGATCCATTTCTTTTAGGAGTTATGGCCCTTAATGCGTCAAAATTTACCATTTTTAGCTCACATGACCCTTCGGGTGTCATGTGTCATCGTTAAGCGTCCGTCGTCCGTCCGTCCGTCGTCCGTCCGTTAACTTTTCTTCAAAGATCTTCTTCTCTGAAACCACTGAAGGGATTGCATTGATACTTGGTATACATGATCTTTAGGATGTCCTCTACTAAGTTTGTGAATTATATACATGTCGACCAACCAAGATGGCCGCCGTTGCTAAAAATAGAATAGGGGGGTCAGACCATTGTTTTTGGCTTATAACTCAAAAAGTATAAGAGATAAAGAAAATCCGAAGCAACCTACCTTGGTCAGCATCTAAAGCTCTACGAATCTCTCCATTGAGTCGAAGTTGTGAAACAACTCCTTATAGGAGTTATTGCCCTTTAATCATCAAATTTGACCATTTTTGCAGTTTTTGGACAATATCTTGAAAACTGTTAGAGCTAGAGGAAAAGTTAGCATTGCAGAATTGTTAAGCTCATTGAGATCTACAAAAATGATTTCAGGGTCTAAATTGTCAGATCAGCCGTTTAAGAGTTATTCCCCTATAACTGTTTTTTCCATGACTTTACACTGATTTTCAAAAATCTTCTTCTCTAAAACTACTGAAGGGATTGCATTGATACTTGCTATACATGATCTTTAGGATGTCCTCTACCAAGTTTGTGAATTATATACATGTCAACCAACCAACATGGCCGCCGTTGCTAAAAATAGAATAGGGGGGTCAGACCATTGTTTTTGGCTTATAACTCGAAAAGTATAGAGGATAGAGAAAATCCGAAGCAACCTTCCTTGTTCAGCATCCAAAGCTCTACGAATCTCTCCATTGAGTCGAAGTTGTGAAACGACTCCTTATAGGAGTTATTGCCCTTTAATCATCAAAATTGACCATTTTTGCAGTTTTTGGACTATATCTTAAAAACCATTAGAGCTAGAGGAAAAGTTAGCATTGCAGAATTGTTAAGCTCATTGAGATCTACAAAAATGATTTCAGGGTCTAAATTGTCAGATCAGCCGTTTAAGAGTTATTCCCCTTTAACTGTTTTTTCCATGAATTTACACTGATTTTCAAAAATCTTCTTCTCTAAAACTACTGAAGGGATTGCATTGATACTTGCTATACATGATCTTTAGGATGTCCTCTACCAAGTTTGTGAATTATATACATGTCGACCAACCAGCATGGCCGCCGTTGCTAAAAATAGAACAGGGGGGGTCAGACCATTGTTTTTGGCTTATAACTCAAAAAGTATAGAAGATAGAGAAAATCCGAAGCAACCTTCCTTGTTCAGCATCGAAAGCTCTACGAATCTCTCCATTGAGTCTAAGTTGTGAAACGACTCCTTATAGGAGTTATTGCCCTTTAATCATCAAAATTGACCATTTTTGCAGTTTTTGGACTATATCTTAAAAACCGTTAGAGCTAGAGGAAAAGTTAGCATTGCAGAAATGTTTAGCTCATTGAGATCTACAAAAATGATATCAGGGTCTAAATTGTCAGATCAGCCGTTTAAGAGTTATTCCCCTTTAACTGTTTTTTCCATGAATTTACACTGATTTTCAAAAATCTTCTTCTCTAAAACTACTGAAGGGATTGCATTGATACTTGCTATACATGATCTTTAGGATGTCCTCTACCAAGTTTGTGAATTATATACATGTCAACCAACCAACATGGCCGCCGTTGCTAAAAATAGAACAGGGGGGTCAGACCATATAAGAGATAAAGAAAATCGGAAGCAATTTTTTTTGTTCAGCATCAAAATGTCCTTACAGTAGTTATTGCCCTTTAATTGTTTTTTCTATTAATATAAACTGATTTCCAAAAATCTTCTCTGAAACCACTGAAAGGATTGTTTTGCAACTTTGTATACTTGAAAGTTTGTGCAATTTATTCAAACTTTGGCATAAGAGATCAGGTGAGCGATTCAGGCTCCTGGGAGCCTCTAGTTCATTACTTTTACCCTGAATTTCAAAGATTAACTTGTCTGACACCATACATCAAACTTCAACCAAACTTGGCACAGTTGTTTAATAGCATTAATGCTACAATTCTATCGTTCGGATTTTTGATTCATCAAAAAATATGGCCTCCATGGCTTAAAATAGAACATAGGGGTCAAATTACAGTTTTTAGCTCACCTGACCCTTCGGGTCAGGTGAGCTATTGTCATCCCTTGGCGTCCGTCGTCCGTCCGTCGTCCGTAAACTTTTTAAAACGTTAACTCCTCTGACACCATAAGTCCAATTGCAACCAAACTTGATATGGTTGTTTATTAGCATTCGGTGCTTAGAACTGATGTGGGGATTTTTGATTCCTCGTTTAAAACATGGCCGCCATGGCTAAAAATAGAACATAGGGGTAAAATGCAGTTTTTTGCAAATAACTCAAAAACGGCTACAGATATCAAAATTCTGGCATAGGGTAAAGAGATCAGCAGCTCAAGATCTACCTACCCTGAAATTTTGAAGAAAATCCAACAACCCATGTAGGAGTTATTGCCCTTTTTGTGGATTTTTTGCAAATTTTGCACCTGTTTAGCTCAATATCTTGAAAACTATACTAGATATTTTAGAAATTTAAATTGCATATTGGTAAGCACATCAAGATCTACAAAATATGTAACAGGTTCAACATTGTAGGACCTTTCCTTTTAGGAGTTATTGCCCTTAGAATGTCAAAATTTAGCATTTTAACAGCATTTCCTCATTACATTGAAAACCTTAACTCCTCTGACACTTTAAGTCCAAATGGAACCAAACTTGGTATAGTTGTTTATTAGCATTAGGTGTATAGAACTGATGTGGGGATTTTTGATTGGTCGTAAAACATGGCCGCTGTGGCTAAAAATAGAACATAGGGGTAAATGGCAGTTTTTTGCAAATAACTCTAAAACGGTGACAGATTTCAAAATTTTGATTGGGAACAAAAATGATCAGCACCTCAAGATCTACCAGCTCTGAAATTTTGAAGAAAATCCAACAACCCATGTAGGAGTTATTGCCCTTTTTGTGGATTTTTTGCAAATTTTGCACCTGTTTAGCTCAATATCTTGAAAACTATACAAGATATTTGAGAAATTTAAATTGCATATTGTTAAGCGCATCAAGATCTACAAAATTTGTAACAGGGTCAACCTTGTAGGACCTTTCCTTTGAAGAGTTATTGCCCTTGGAACGTCAAAATTGAGCATTTTAACTGCATTTCCTTATATTGAAAATGTTAACTCCTCTGACACTTTAAGTCCAAATGGAACCAAACTTGATATTATTGTTTATTATTAGCTCACCTGGACCGAAGGTCCATGTGAGCTATTACCATCACTTGGCGTCCGTCGTCGTCGTCTGTCGTTGTCGTCGTCTGTTAACAATTTTTCAAAAATCTTCTCCTCTGAAACTACCAAACAGAATTTAATGAAACTTGGTATGAATGATCCTTAGGGTGTCCTGCACCAAACTTGTGTTTTGATTTTTGATCCGTTAAAAAACATGGCCGCCGTTACTAAAAATAGACTAGGGGGGTCAGACTACTGTTTTTGGCTTATAAATCAAAAAGTATAAGAGATAGAGGAAATCTGAGGCCACGCTACTGATTCAGCATCAAAAGCTCTACAAAAGTCTCCATTTGGTCAAAGTTGTCAGATGACCCCTTATAGGGGTTACAGCCCCTTAAAGGTGAAAAATAGCATTTTTAGCTCACCTGGACCGAAGGTCCATGTGAGCTATTACCATCACTTGGCGTCCGTCGTCGTCGTCTGTCGTCGTCTGTCGTCGTCGTCGTCGTCTGTTAACAATTTTTCAAAAATCTTCTCCTCTGAAACTACCAAACAGAATTTAATGAAACTTGGTATGAATGATCCTTAGGGTGTCCTGCACCAAACTTGTGTTTTGATTTTTGATCCGTTAAAAAACATGGCCGCCGTTACTAAAAATAGACTAGGGGGGTCAGACTACTGTTTTTGGCTTATAAATCAAAAAGTATAAGAGATAGAGGAAATCTGAGGCCACGCTACTGATTCAGCATCAAAAGCTCTACAAAAGTCTCCATTTGGTCAAAGTTGTCAGATGACCCCTTATAGGGGTTACGGCCCCTTGAAGGTGAAAAATAGCATTTTTTCATGTTTTTGGCCTACAGAATGAAAACTATTGCAGATAGAGATTAGCTGTTGCTTGCTTAAATGTTCAGCTCATTTAACTCTACAAAATTCTCCATAGGGTTGAAGTTGTCAGATGACCCCTTATAGGGGTTACGACCCCTTAAAGGTGAAAAATAGCCATTTTTCATGTTTTTGGCCTACAGAATGAAAACTATTGCAGATAGAGATTAGCTGTTGCTTGCTTAAATGTTTAGCTCATTTAGCTCTACAAAAGTCTCCATAGGGTCGAAGTTGTCAGATAACCCCTTATAGGGGTTACGGCCCCTGAAAAATAGCGTTTTTTCATGTTTTTGTCCTACAGAATGAAAACTATTGCAGATAGAGATTAGCTGTTGCTTGCTTAGATGTTCAGCTCATTTAGCTCTACAAAATTTTCCATAGGGTCGAAGTTGTCAGATGATCCCTTATAGGGGTTACAGCCCCTGAAAAATAGCGATTTTTCATGTTTTTGGCCTACAGAATGAAAACTATTGCAGATAGAGATTAGCTGTTGCTTGCTTAAATGTTCAGCGCATTTAGCTTTACAAAATTCTCCATAGGGTCGAAGTTGTCAGATGACCCCTTATAGGGATTACGGCCCCTGAAAAATAGCGATTTTTCATGTTTTTGTCTTATAAAATGAAAACTATTGCAGATAGAGATTAGCTGTTGCTTGCTTAAATGTTCAGCTCATTTAGCTCTACAAAATTGTCCATAGGGTTGAAGTTTTCAGGTGACCCCTTATAGGGGTTACGGCCCCTGAAAAATAGCGATTTCTCATGTTTTTAGCCTACAGAATGAAAACTATTGCAGATAGAGATTAGCTGTTGCTTGCTTAAATGTTCAGCTCATTTAGCTCTACAAAATTCTCCATAGGGTAGAAGTTGTCAGGTGACCCCTTACAGGGGTTACAGCCTTTGAAAAAAGCGATTTTTCATGTTTTTGGCCTACAGAATGAAAACTATTGCAGATAGAGATTAGCTGTTGCTTGCTTAAATGTTCAGCTCATTTAACTCTACAAAAGTCTCCATAGGGTAGAAGTTGTCAGTAACTCCTTATAGGGGTTATGGCCCCTTATAGGTGAAAAATGGTGTTTTTGGCCTATAGAATGAAAACTATTGCAGGTAGAGAAAAGCTGTTGCTTGCTTAAATGTTCAGCTCATTTAGCTCTACAAAAGTATAGGGTCAACATCAAGACCAGGTGAGCGATTCAGGCTCCTGGGAGCCTCTTGTTTCATGTTTTTGGCCTACAGAATGAAAACTATTGCAGATAGAGATTAGCTGTTGCTTGCTTAAATGTTCAGCTCATTTAACTCTACAAAAGTCTCCATAGGGTCGAAGTTGTCAGATGACCCCTTATAGGGTTACGGCCCCTTAAAGTTGAAAAATAGCCATTTTTCATGTTTTTGGCCTACAGAATGAAAACTATTGCAGATAGAGATTAGCTGTTGCTTGCTTAAATGTTTAGCTCATTTAGCTCTACGAAAGTCTCCATAGGATCGAAGTTGTCAGATAACCCCTTATAGGGGTTACGGCCCCTGAAAAATGGCATTTTTTCATGTTTTTGGCCTACAGAATGAAAACTATTGCACATAGAGATTAGCTGTTGCTTGCTTAAATGTTCAGCTCATTGAGCTCTACAAAATTCTCCATAGGGTCGAAGTTGGCAGATGACCCCTTATAGGGGTTACGGCCCCTGAAAAATAGCGATTTTTCATGTTTTTGGCCTACAGAATGAAAACTATTGCAGATAGAGATTAGCTGTTGCTTGCTTAAATGTTCAGCTCATTTAGCTTTACAAAATTCTCCATAGGGTTGAAGTTGTCAGATGATCCCTTATAGGGGTTACGGCCCCTGAAAAATAGCCATTTTTCATGTTTTTGGCCTACAGAATGAAAACTATTGCAGATAGAGATTAGCTGTTGGTTGCTTAAATGTTCAGCTCATTTAGCTCTACAAAAGTCTTCATAGGGTCGAAGTTGTCAGATGACTCCTTATAGGGGTTATGGCCCCTTATAGGTGAAAAATGGTGTTTTTGGCCTATAGAATGAAAACTATTGCAGGTAGAGAAAAGCTGTTGCTTGCTTAAATGTTCAGCTCATTTAGGTCTACAAAAGTATAGGGTCAACATCAAGACCAGGTGAGCGATTCAGGCTCCTGGGAGCGTCTTGTTATTAGGTGTATAGAACTGTTGTCGGGATTTTTGATTGGTTGTTAAACATGGCGGCTGTGGCTAAAAATAGAACATTAGGTTAAACTGCATTTTTTTGCAAATAACTCAAAAAGGGTGACAGATTTTTAGATTTTGATTGAGAACAAAAGTGATCAGCACCTTTAGATCCACCATATTGTCAGATGACCCCCTTATTAATCTTATGACCCTTTCAATGTTAAATAGATTTTGCCTTATAACCTTTACTTCAGGCACATTTGTCAGGTGAGCGATTCAGGCTCCTGGGAGCCTCTTGTTCTGGATTTTTTCAAAATTTTTCACTTATTTAGCCCTATATTTTGAAAACTATACAAGATATTTCAAAAATTCAAATTGCATATGATTAAGCACATCAAGATCTACAATTCGTGTAATTAGGTCAAAGCTGTAAACCATTTCTTTTAGGAGTTATGGCCCTTAAAGCGTATATATTCACAATTGTTCATTAATTTTCCCCTGACTTGTCTGAAATGGTAAGACCAACTGCATCTTAACATGGCACACTGTTTGATAGCTTATATGCTACAACTCTATCGTTCATATTTTTGATTCATAAAAAAACATGGCCACCATGGCTAAAAATAGAACATAGGGACAAATTTCATTTTTTTGCTAATAACTCAAAACTGGTTTCAGATATCAAAATTGTGCAAGAATCAAAAGTGATCAGCATATTAAGATCTACCTGTCCTGAAATTTTGGAAAAGATCTGACTGCTGATGTGGGAGTTATTGTTCTTTTTCTTAATTTTTGACAAATTTGCACTAATTAAGCCCAATATCTTGAAAACTAACCAAGATATTTCATAAATTTAAATGGCATATGGTTATACACAATAATATCTACAAATATATGTATCTGTGTAGTTCAGGTGAGCGATTCAGGCTTTTGGGAGCCTCTTGTTATTTTTTCAGCTTCTATTGTAGGGGATTGATTTTAAATTTGGTACACAACTTAAGTATGATGAGTTGTACCATGCCTCCCCTTTCTAGGTCAGTCAGTCATCTGCTTCCTGTTTTACAAATGGTCGATTGGGGGTATCCTTAGCATGACTTAGTTCAACCCCTTGTTCAACTAGTTTATACAAATTTCCATTACACTTTTTGGGGCTACCGGTACATGTTTACCTATTATTTTATCATTTTAGGAAGAAGACTGGTTGATGATAATGGGAATATTGATAGTGTTCATTGCCAAAACAACACTTACCGTAATTCCCCTTTTACCATTTGTGAATTTGACAAAACCTACTGTGTAGAAAAACATGTCTTCACTGGCAAGGGAGAGTATACTATTTTTGGACCCTCTCACACAGTTGACGACAACATTCGTGGATGTAGGAAAGGTTATCAAAAGACAAGTGATGGCTGCATTTTGACAACAACCATGCCAACTGGTAAGAACAAACAGCTACGTATACAGGGTGATCATTCCTCATACATGTACAATGCTTTTAAGTCCCCTACCGGCAAAAGACGAAGGGGACTATAGGTTTGTGCTCTGTCCGTCTGTCTGTCACGTCTCAGTTTTCCACAATTTTTTTCAAAACGCTTATAGATAATGAACTGATTTTTGGTATGTGAGTTAACCTTTATGAGTTACAGATCAAGATTGAGTTTCATGCTGGTCCACAAATTTTTACGGGAGTTATAGCCCTTTGAACTTTGAAAGTTCACTAAAATTTAAGTTATCCGCACTATTTTTCTAACACTTATAAATAATGAACTGATTTTTTGGTATGTGAGTTAACCATGATGAGTAACAGATCAAGTTTGAGTTTCGTGCCGGTCCTCAAATT
Source organism: Arcuatula senhousia (assembly GCA_963971305.1). Lineage (NCBI taxonomy): Eukaryota > Metazoa > Mollusca > Bivalvia > Mytilida > Mytilidae > Arcuatula > Arcuatula senhousia. The sequence continues at coordinate 42,972,460 of OZ020306.1, forward strand.
TTGATTGAAGTTACGGCCCTTTGAACTTTGAAAATCTAGTAGATTTCAGTTTTCCGCACTTTTTTTTTTAGCTCACCTGGACCGAAGGTCCATGGGAGCTTATACCATCACTTGGCGTCCGTCGTCGTCGTCTGTTAACAATTTTTCAAACTTTAACTTGTCAGACACCATAAGTCCAATTGCAACCAAACTTTTTTTCGGATTTTTGATTCGTAAAAAAACATGGCCGCCATGGCTTAAAATAAAAACTTTGAATCATGATTTTAAAAACACAGGGTTTTGACAATAAATTGTCATTCAAAATAGCCTTCTAATGAAGAAACAAACATTAGTTGTTGTCTTGAGTGTCAGAGGATGGAGAAAAATTTCTGTTAAAATGAAAGCAGTCCTTTCCTTTGGAAATTTTGAGAACTAGCCCGAATTATGGAACACTGTACAACAAAGACCTAGCCCGAGCAATAGAAAGTTCACAAGAAGCCACTAGCCCGAATAATTTTTCAGTAGTCCCGGGCTTCGGGCTACCAGTTAAAGGCGAGCACTGTGAAAGGAATTTAGCGTGACTTGACAGAGTTATCTCCCTTAGATTCAAATTTTATATGGATTTCAACCAAAATATATCTCAAATTACTGACTTTAAAAAAAAATGCCATTGCATTTTTTGTTACTTTTTAAGCATTTTGAACAGTATTTTGAAGTCAAACTCATGTGTTTTTTTAATCATGATTCACCCATTGCCTGATTCTTACAGAGAATGGCACTTAACTTGTCTGACACCATACATCCAACTTCAACCAAACTTGGCACAGTTGTTGTATAGCATAAACCCTACAATTCTATTGTTCGGATTTTTGATTCGTCAAAAAATATGGCTGCCATGGCTAAAAATAGAACATAGGGGTAAATTGCAGTTTTTTGCTAATTACTCCAAAAAAGTTACTGATATAAAAATTCTGATGGGAGACAAAAGTGATCAGCATCTCAAGATCTACCTGCTATGAAATACTCAAGAAGATCCAACAATCGACATAGGAGTTGTTGCCCTTTTTCTGGATTTTTTCAATTTTTTTCACTTATTTAGCCCTGTATCTTGAAAACTATACAAGATATCTCAAAAATTTAAATTGCATATGATTTAGCACATCAAGATCTACATTTCATGTAATAAGGTCAAAGCTGTAGAACCATTTCTTTTAGGAGTTATGGCCCTTTAAACAACAAAATTTACCATTTTTCATTACTTTTCCCCATAATTTCAAAGATCAACTTGTTTGACAAGGTAAAACCAACTGCATCTTAACATGTCACACTTGTTTAATAGCTTATATGCTACAACTCTATCGTTCAGATTTTTTATTTGTAAAAAACATGGCCGCCATGGCTAAAAATAGAACAAAGGGGTAAATTGCATTTTTTTTTAATAACTCAAAAATGGTTTCAGATATCAAAATTGTTTAAGAATCATAAGTGATTAGCATATTAAGACCTACCTGTCCTGAAGTTTCTGAAAAGATCAGACTGCTGATGTGGGAGTTATTGTTCTTTTTTCTAATTTTTGCCAAATTTACTCTTATTAAGCCCAATATCATAAATATCTTGAAAACTAATCAAGATATTTCAGAAATTTAAATCCCATATGGTTTAGCACAATAATATCTACAAATATATGTACTTGTGAGCGATTCAGGCTCTTGGGAGCCTCTTGTTTACTCTTAAGGTTACTTAATGCATCTCTTTCTTTCTTTGTAAGATTTGATTGTGCATTTTCAATATTAATTTTACTCATTTCATATTTAGTGGCAAAAAGATAGTTTTCTAAAAATTCACAAGAATATTCAGGTTTGAAACCACTATTGATATAAAAAGGATGTTTATTATATTCATCATTTTTGCTAAACAGATATTGACAACGCATTTTGCATCCCAGCTCACCAAAGTCTTTCATGAGACATTTTCTCAAATATTTTGTACGTGGTGTAGGTATTAACTTTACACCTTTTGATAACAAGATAACTTCATCCTCCCTTTAGAATGCACTGTGAAAAGTTCTTCACAAATTTCTTAGCTTTGCCACCTTTTCTTTGCATTTTAGCTCTAAAAATTTAGTCTTATGTTTTCTAAGTTTATTACGTTTTTATACGACTGCAAAAAAATTGCAGATGTATAATGGTATGATGCTGTCATTGTCGTCGTCGTCTGCCTTGTCTGCTAACTTTAGTGTTCCCACAATAACTTAAGTTCTAGTTATCCGATTGCTATGAAATTTGACAATATTGTTTCTTAACATAAAAGGATGAATGGGATTGATTTTGGGGGTTCCTTCATTTTTGGTTTAGAAATTAGGGGCCAAAAAGGGGCCAAAAATGCTACTTTTATGGTTGTTACCACAATAACTTTAGTTCATGTGATCTGATTGCTTTGTAATTTGGCAATAATATTCCTTACCATATAAGGATGAATGGGATTGATTTTGGGGTCCCCCTTTTTTAGCTCACCTGGACTGAAGGTCCATGTGAGCTTTTATCATCACTTGGCCTCCGTCGTCGTCGTCTGTAAACAATTTTTCAAACGTTAACTTGTCCGACACCATAAGTCCAATTGCAACCAAACTTGGTACAGTTGTTTAGTGGCATTATGTGTACAAAACTATTGTTTGGATTTTGGATTCGTAAAAAAATATGGCTGCCATGGCTAAAAATAGAACATAGGGGTCAATTTACAGTTTTCTGCAAATAACTCAAAAACGGTAACAAATATCAAAATTCTGGCGAGGGTAAAAGTGATCAGCACCTCAAGATCTACCTGCCCAGAAATTTTTAAAAGATCCAACAACGGATGTAGGAGTTATGGCCCTTTTTTTTGATTTTTTCAAAATTTTGCACTTATTTAGCCCTATATCTTAAAACTATACAAGATATTTCAAAAATTCAAATTGCCTATGATTAAGCACATCAAGATCTATATTTCATGTAATTAGGTAAAAGCTGTAGGACCATTCCTTTTAGGAGTTATTGCCCTTAAAACGTCAAAATTTACAATTTTTCATTACTTTCCCCCAGAATTTCAAAGATTAACTTGTCTGACACCATAAGACCAACTGCATTTAAACTTGGCACTCTTGTATAATAGCAAATATGCTACAATTCTATGGTTCGGATGTTAGATTCGTCAAAAAACATGGCTGCCATGGCTAAAAATAGAATATAGGGGTAACTTGTAGTTTTTATACGACCGCAAAAAATTTGCGGACGTATTATGGTATGATGCTGTCGTCGTCGTCGTTGTCGTCGTCGTCGTCGTCGTTGTCGTCGGTGTCTGTTAACTTTTTAGTGTTTCCACAATAACTTTAGTTCCAGTTATCCGATTGCTTTGAAACTTTACAATGATGTTCCTTACCATAAAAGGATGCATGGGATTGATTTTGGGGGTCCCCCCATTTTTTGTTTAGAAATTAGGGGCCAAAAAAGGGCCAAAAATACTACTTTTTTGTTTGTTTCCACAATAACTTTAGTTCTAGTTATCCAATTGCTATGAAATTTGACAGTGATGTTCCTTACCATACAAGGATGAATGGGATTGATTTTGGGGGTCCCCCCTTTTTTTGTTTCGAAATTAGGGGCCCAAAAGGGGAAAAAAATTCAAATATTTTACTTGTTTCCACCATAACTTTGGTCCTAGTTGGCCTATTGCTGTTAAATTTGTCAAGAATGTTTCTTACAATAAAAGAATGAACCTGATGAATTATTGCGCCCCCCTTTTTCTCCGTTGTGTAATTAGGGGCCAAAAAGGGCCAAAATAAAAACTTTTTTATTTGTGGTCCGATTTTGAATTTTTTTTTTACATGTTTGTTCTTGTCAAATAGCGGATACAAAATTAAGAATTAATTTTTGCGACCCCCCTTTTTCCCCCTATTACGTAATTAGGGGCCAAATGGGGCCAAAATCGAAACTTTTTTATTTGTGGTCCGATTTTGAAATTTTTTTTGCAAGTTTATTTTTGTCAAGTAGCGAATCCAAATTTGAGAATTTATTTTTGCGACCCCCACCCCTTTTTCACCTGTTACGTAATAAGGGGCCAAAAGGAGCCGAAATTGAAACTTTTTTATTTCTGGTCTGTTTTTTAAAATTTTTTTTGCATGTTCTTGTCAAATAGCGGATACAAAATTAAGAATTAATTTTTGCGACCCCCCCTTTTTCCCCTTATTACGTAATTAGGGGCCAAATGGGGCCAAAATTGAAACTTTTTTATTTCTGGTCCGATTTTGAAAATTTTTTTTGCATGTTTGTTCTTGTCAAATAGCGAATACAAATTAAGAATTTGCGACCCCCCCCTTTTTCCCCCTATTACGTAATTAGGGGCCAAATGGGGCTTTTTTATTTGTGGTCCGATTTTGAAATTTTTTTTTGCAAATTTATTCTTGTCAGGTAGCGATTCTAAATTAAAGAATACATTTTTTGGGCTGTAATCATAATTTAAAAAAAAATCTGGTTCGATTTTTAATTTTTTCCCCAAACATTATTCTTTTAAAGAGTAGAATACAACATTAAAAATTTATATTTTTAGCCCCTGGGTTGAAAGTCCATCAGAGAAGCATGGGTCAAAAACCTTTGTCAGTCCACCATGGGCTGCATGTGTCCAGAACAATAGACTATCCATATTAGGCCTAAAACGTACAGGGTTCAACATGTTGCGGTCGTATCATGCTGCGCTCGGCGAAGCTTTTTATTTGCTTATAACTCAAAAATGGTTACAGATATCAAGATTGTGCAAGAATCAAAAGTGATCAGCATATTAAGATCTACCTGTCCTGAAATTTTGAAAAAGATCTAACCGCTGATGTGGGAGTTATTGCCCTTTTTGAAATTTTTTTTTCAAAATTTTGCACTTATTTAGCCCAATAGCTTGAAAACTATACAAGATATTTCAAAAATTTAAATTGCATATGAATAAGGACAATAATATCTACAAAATATGTGTATCTGTATAGCTCAGGTGAGCGATTCAGGCTCCTGGGAGCCTCTTGTTTTGTTTTGAAATTAGGGGCCCAAAAGGGGTAAAGAATTCAAATATTTTATTTGTTTCCACCATAACTTTGGTCTTAGTTAGCCTATTGCTGTGAAATTTGTCAAGAATGCTTCTTACAGTAAAAGAATGAACCTGATGAAATTTTGCGCCCCCCCCCCCCCCCTTTTTCCCCAGTTATGATATAAGGAGTCAAAGGGGGGCAAAATTGAAACTTTTTTATTTTTGGTCCGATTATGAAATTATTTTTTGCATGTTTGTTCTTGTCAAATAGCAGATGCAAAATTAAGAATTAAATTTTGCAACCCCCGTTTTCCTCCTGTTACATAATTAGGGGCCAATAGGGGCCAAAATCGAAACTTTTTTATTTGTGGTCCGATTTAAAAAAAAATTTTTGCATGTTTGTTCTTGTCAAATAGCAGATACAAAATTGAGAATTAATTTTTGCGACACCCTTTTTCCCCCTATTACCTAATTAGGGGCCAAACAGAACCAAAATCGAAACTTTTTTCTTGTGATCTGATTTTGAAAAAAAAATTTTGCATGTTTGTTCTTGTCAATTAGCGGATACAAAATTGAAAATTAATTTTTGCAACCCCTTTTTTTTCCCCTATAACATTTTTAGGGGCCAAAATTGAAGAAACTTTTTTCTCATTGAACAGATTGGCAATATCTCTTTCTGTTTTCAAGAAGTTTGGGGTCAAAGTGGTCAAAAACATCAATAAAAAATAAATTAACCAAGAACATTTGTCTATTTCTTAACATAATATTGAGCGGGGATATTGAAATGATAAAAATATGATTTAGTAAATATATTTTTTTCTATTTGCTCATAAAATAGTAAAAATCTAATACATTCCTTGTAAAATGTGGGTGGAAAGTACACCAAAGAAGGCATGTGTCAAAAGCCTTTGTCAGTCCACCATGGGCTGCATGTGTCCAGAACAATTGACTATCAATATTGGGCTTAAAATGTACAGGGTTCAATGTGTTGCGGTCGTATCATGCTGCGCTCGGCAAGGCTTTTTATTTATTTTCTTTTACATGTTTCTTAAAACGTCTAGCCATGGCCAAGATCAACCATGCTCTGATTTATTTTACCTCAAACATGCAAATCATATGATTCGCATTAATTCTAGAAATAAATTCATTCTGCCAATCAAGTGTAATTGATGAGTATAAGCTTGCATTATTTACAACTTGTCAATTCTTTCTGGCTAGAGTGCATATTAGATAAGCTTCACATTTTAAAATGTTTTAAGTATTCTTGTTAATTTGATAAAGATATCTAATTACTAAAGGATTGTTTGATAAGATTCTAAAGATAAAGTCCAATTGATATTTTGTTTTATTTCAACATTCTTACAAGTTTAAGAATAATAATCCATCATTCAAGATTATGAAGTCTTTACTTGTTTCTGCTCATGTAATAAGGGAGCTCCCCTCACTTTGTCTTTCCTTTGTTTTCCAAAGACATTGTTCTTAATTTTCTTCTTACGTGGGGTTTTCAGTTTATTGTCATAATCATTTGCAAAAGATTGGAATTCTTTATCCCACTTTTCTATGAGTTTAGTAATTTCACTTTGGAAACTAGAAATATTATCAAAATTGCCAGTATTATTTTCAGCATATTTCAGCTTCAAATATTCTGCTTTATCTGTGAATATTGTTATTATACCCCCGCTTCGAAGAAGAGGGGGGTATACTGTTTTACCCTTGTCCGTCCGTCCGTCCGTCCGTCCGTCCGTAACAAAACTTCCGTCACAGTTTTCTAAGCAACTACATGAAATAGAGTTCTGATATTTTGTATACAGCTTTATCATATAGTCCCATATGGTGTTTACCGATTTTATGTTCCTAGGTAGTCTACTTCCTGTTTACCGAATACTAAGGTTTTAACACATAATAGACATAAATGCAAAATTTTCGTCACAGTTTCCCAAGCAACTACATGAGATAGAGGTCTGATATTTTGTATACAGCTTTATCTTATAGTCCCATATGGTGTATACCGATTTTATGTTCCTACGTAGTCTACTTCCTGTTTACCGAATACTTAGGTTTTAACACATAATGGACATAAATGCAAAATTTTCGTCACAGTTTCACAAGCAACTACATGAGATAGAGGTCTGATATTTTGTATACAGCTTTATCTTATAGTCCCATATGGTGTATACTGATTTTATGTTCCTACGTAGTCTACTTCCTGTTAACCAAATACTAAGGTTTTAACACATAATCGACATAAATGCAAAATTTCCGTCACAGTTTCCCAAGCAACTACATGAGATAGAGGTCTGATATTTTGTATACAGCTTTATCCTAAAGTACCATATGGTGTATACCGATTTTATGCTCCTAGGTTGTCTACTTCCTGTTCACCGAATACTTAGGTTTTAACACATAATAGACATAAATGCAAAATTTCCGTCACAGTTTCCCAAGCAACTACATGAGATAGAGTTCTGATATTTTGTATACAACTTTATCCTATAATCCCATATGGTGTATAGTGATTTTATGTTCCTAGGTCAACTACTTCCTGTTTACCGAGTATTTAAACTTGTATGCATGGCTTAGTTTTGGGAGCGGGGGTATCACTAGTGAGCATTAGCTCACAGATTTACTTGTTAATTCTTCACAAGACTGGCACAGTTTCTCTATGGTTAGTCTATTAACTTCACTTCTTATAATTCTTAGTTTGTCTCTAAGGAAGTTTTTTTATTGTTCTGATCCATAAAAAGGATAAAAGTCCACACTAGTTTGCATAAATCTTTTCGTCACTTCTCTTTTCTTGCAAGATTCTAAGCTATATAATAACGTGGCTACATGATGTCATTGTTTAAGATCTCATTAATACTTCTAATGCTTTCTACATCACAATCTTTAATTTGTATTCTCAGGATTGTTATTTATCCTTCTAAAATTTAACTTCAATGAATTGTTTCTTAAGTCTATTTGGGTAAGATTGTCACCCTTGCTATCTTCAGTTTTATCCACTGTAAGCATTTTACTGTCTTGTACCGAGAGATAAAAAAAAATCTGGATCTCTTGACTTGTTTTTAAGACTATTACTTTCCATTCTTTTAGGAGTTCTATTTTTTAAATTCATTTTCATTAATTGTGTGAGGCTTGATATTGTTTACAAATGCTTATAAACAAAGTTTGACATTTTGTCATGTACTTCCTCTTCTATCACCACATCATTGTTGTTACAATTTGATGTATTATTTCAGCGTCAAGCTTGATTCTCATGAACTTTCAGGTGCAGTTAAGGAATTCCCAGTTTGTAGGTCCAACACATTTTGTTTTTACATGTCTGTAATCTAGATTTGCCACTGACCTGAATTTTATTTATATCAATAATTATGTCTTTGATAAAGTTTTTTCATTATATTTTATAAATAATAGGCACTTTAAGCTTTGATATATAATTCTTGTTAAAGTTAAAGCTATGCTATGTATCTAAGTTTTTATTAAGCAATACCGTGCCATAGGTTTGACTATGTAGACATAGATACATGTTTCAAAGATTTGATCTTATCAAATGAAACTAACTAAATTTTGAGGATCAGAAAAATGATACACAGGTAGGATGATTGGGGAGCGAGGCTCTGTCATAACATTTTATATTTTAAATCATCCAAACCCACCCAAAATCTATATAGCTCATTTTATCGGTGTTTCTGCCGTATTCTGGTATAAAACCATGGGACCGGCGTCATCAGTGGCTATCCCAAAGCTTGATTTTATAAGACTATTTGTTTCTTCAAAATGCTTAAGTTGGACCATACACCGAAAGCTCCTTAACTGCCTCAAAGATATTCCAAAACATTAGGAATTAAAGATGTTTTTAAAAGCTAAGATTAGCTAAAATCTTATTCATAATGCTTATGAATTGTTTAGTCCTATTCTAAGATAAGATAAATAAATGCTTTCTTTTTCTATTCCAAAACATTTGGAATTAAAGATATTTTTTATAAAGCTAAGATTAGCTTTGATTTTATTACCAATGCTTGTGACTTTTATAGTCATTTTCTAAGATATATTAAAATACTTTCTTGTTCATGCAATGATTTGCTAATTCTCGAGATTTTATAATAATATATCAATGATGTGTTATCTTTCTTTGGTTACATTTTATCTGCTCTTGTAAGTCTTTCTTGTATATTTTTATTTCTTTTATAAGCAATGATTGGCTTTACTTTAAAATTATATTCTTTTGCATACAAGATTGCTTTCAAATTAAGTTCCAATGTTTCAGAACAATTTTGCTGCAGGATTGTAAGTTGTAATAAACACAAGTGGTCTGTCATTTTTCTTTTGTTTATCAACTAACAGTTCTGATCTATTTAAATTTACTACACTTTGTAAAGCTTGATCAATCTCAAAGTGTGAATAGTTTCTTTGTAAAAGCTTTTCTTTGAAAAAATTGATTAATCTATAACTCATATTTTCTTCACTTGTGTTTCTAATGTGCCTGATCATTTCACCTTTAATGAACCCAGAAAAAACACTCTTTAGGTGACAGCTATTTCTATCTAAATACTGAAATGTTTCAGTTGGTTTGATAAATGTTCTTATATCTAATACTTTAGAGGATTAAAATCTCTCCCCTTTGTAGAGTTCAGTGTCTTAAAATGTTATATGCTCTTCAGATATTTCAAATGTAAATTTTAGATGTTTATGGGTATTATTAGCTATTTCGAAAAATTGTTCAAGCTCTGGTATTGACCCATTAAAAAAGATTTTACCATCATCACATATCTAGCACAAAATTCTATTTTGTGATGATGTGGATACAGAGCTAAGATATTTTCTAATACCTCAAACATTCTAATGTCAGCTAGTTCAGGCGAAGCTGCGCCTCCCATAGGAACACCTATTTTCTGTCTCAGTGTACATTTTATTGCAATGTGTTGCAGAAGCAACATATAGTGGTTACTTTGGCAACATACGTTGACTTTATATCAGGTCAGTCACTAACCTACTTTTTAAACAACTGCAATTTTTTGGCGATCATATTATGTTATGCCGATGTCGTAGTCGTCGTTATCGTTGTTGATGTCTGTGGACACTTTGGTTTCCGTGCATAAACTTGTGTATATGTTGACCCAGTGTTATCAAATTTTGATATGATGTTTGTAACCACTAAAGGAAGGTCAGTTTAGCAGATTTTTTTACATCAGTCGATTGATGATTCTCAGCTAGCTGTCAGTAACAGCGAGTGTTCTATAGAGAGTTCCTTTACCGTCCTTTTGTTTGTCCTTGTTTTTTGTCTTAGGTTCTCTCTTGTAGCTTCATCCCATTGTACTACAAGGTATAAAGCGATTTTATGCATGAAAAATTGCTACTTCCTGTTTACCGAATACTTAAGTTTTATGTATTATGACCATATCCTCAATAAATTCTGTCAACATAATGTAACAACAGTTTGAATGTATCTTGCACCGTAACGTTGCTTATGGGGGTCAAAATTGGGCCAGGCCCCAAAAAACAACTTTTTATGCCCCATCTACGAAAGTAGAGGGGCATATAGTGTTCGGGTCCGTTCGTCCGTCCAAAATCCCATATTTCCAAATTCCCACTAACTGATGTATGCCACATCAATCATATCGGTATGGTAGGTGCATCTAATGATGATAAGCACATTGCATGCTTTGGATGCTGGATGTGACCTACATTTTCTGCATGAATGATCACGTACAGAAAAATGGTTAAAGTATATTCCTACTCACTGACAAGTGCCACATCAACCATATTGGTAATTGGTAGGTGCACCTAGTGATGTTAAGCACAAGGCATGCTTCGGATGCTGGCTGTGACCTATATTTTCCGCATGATTGACCACTTATAGAAGAATGGTTAAAGTCCATTCCTTCTTACTGACAAGTGCCATAGCAACCATATTGGTAAGGTAGGTGCATCTAATGATGCTTAGCACAATACATGCTTCGGATGCTGGATGTGAAAAATATTTTACACATGGATGGCCTCTTAAGGAAGAGTGGACTGAGTGTATAAAGTCCATTCCCACTTACTGACATGATGTGCCACATCTACTATATTGTTATGGTGGGTGCACCTAGTGATGACCTAGTAAGCACAATATTAATGTATGCTTCGGATTCTGACTGTGATCTATATTTTCTGCATGAATGAACACTTATAGAAGAACTGTTTAAGTCCTTTCCTTTTTACTGACATGTGCCACATCAACTATATTGGTATGGTGGGTGCACCTAGTGTTGCTTAGAACAATGGATGCTTCAGTTGCTGGCTTTGACCTATATTTTCCGCATGAATGACCACTTACAGAAGGATGGTTAAGTTAAAGTCCTTTCCTTCTGACTGACAAGTGCCTTAATAGCAACCATGTTGATGCTTTAGTAATTGCAGAAAGAAATAAATGTTGCTGGATGGGGCATTATATCTTTTGGACATATTCTTGTTTATTTGTGGTCCAATTTTCAAAATGTTTTTTCTCCCCAGCTGCAACGCGGCGGAGGGACATAGTAATGTTCTTGGTAGAATTGTTTGTCATGATATGTAGTTGATCATTTCGCACGGCCATTTTGATTCTTTAAATTTTATAAGAGTTATTGGACTTTATCAATTTTGTTCATTTTAGGTTATAGGAACACTTTGTAAGCCTCTGTGACCGCCCAACGGATTTTGATGAAATTTTGTAGGATTGTTTGTCATGATATGTAGTTAATCATATTGCACTGCCATTTTGATTCAACAGATTTTAGTGAAATTTTGTAGGATTGTTTGTCATGTCATGTAGTTGATCATATCTCACCACCAATTTGTTTTGACAAATTGTACAGGAGTTATTGGACTTTATTGACTTTTTATACGACCGCAAAAAATTTGCGGACGTATTATGGTATGATGTTGTCGTCGTCGTCGTTGTCGGTGTCTGTTAACTTTTTAGCTCACCTGGACCGAAGGTCCATGTGAGCTATTACCATCACTTGGCGTCCGTCGTCGTCTGTCGTCGTCGTCGTCGTCGTCTGTTAACAATTTTTCAAAAATCTTCTCCTCTGAAACTACCAAACAGAATTTAATGAAACTTGGTATGAGTGATCCTTAGGGTGTCCTGCACCAAACTTGTGTTTGGATTTTTGATCCGTTAAAAAACATGGCCGCCGTTACTAAAAATAGACTAGGGGGGTCAGACTACTGTTTTTGGCTTATAAATCAAAAATATAAGAGATACAGGAAATCTGAGGCCACGCTACTGATTCAGCATCAAAAGCTCTACAAAAGTCTCCATTTGGTCAAAGTTGTCAGATGACCCCTTATAGGGGTTACGGCCCCTTAAAGGTGATAAATAGCATTTTTTCATGTTTTTGGCCTACAGAATAAAAACTATTGCAGATAGAGATTAGCTGTTGCTTGCTTAAATGTTCAGCTCATTTAACTCAACAAAAGTCTCTATAGGGTCGAAGTTGTCAGATGACCCCTTATAGGGGTTACAGCCCCTTATAGGTGAAAATAGCCATTTTTCATGTTTTTGGCCTACAAAATGAAAACTATTGCAGATAGAGATTAGCTGTTGCTTGCTTAAATGTTCAGCTCATTTAGCTCTACAAAATTCTCCATAGGGTCGAAGTTTTCAGATGACCCCTTATAGGGGTTACGGTCCCTGAAAAATAAAGATTTTTCATGTTTTTGGCCTACAGAATGAAAACTATTGCAGATAGAGATTAGCTGTTGCTTGCTTAAATGTTCAGCTTATTTAGCTTTACAAAATTCTCCATAGGGTCGAAGTTGTCAGATGACCCCTTATAGGGGTTACGGCCCCTGAAAAATAGCATTTTTTCATGTTTTTGGCCTACAGAATGAAAACTATTGCAGATAGAGATTAGCTGTTGCTTGCTTAAATGTTCAGCTCATTTAGCTTTACAAAATTCTCCATAGGGTCGAAGTTGTCAGATGACCCCTTATAGGGGTTATGGCCCCTGAAAAATTGTGATTTTTCATGTTTTTGGCCTACAGAATGAAAACTATTGCAGATAAAGCTTAGCTGTTGCTTGCTTAAATGTTCAGCTCATTTAGCTCTACAAAATTCTCCATAGGGTCGAAGTTTTCAGATGACCCCTTATAGGGGTTACGGTCCCTGAAAAATAAAGATTTTTCATGTTTTTGGCCTACAGAATGAAAACTATTGCAGATAGAGATTAGCTGTTGCTTGCTTAAATGTTCAGCTTATTTAGCTTTACAAAATTCTCCATAGGGTCGAAGTTGTAAGATGACCCCTTATAGGGGTTACGGCCCCTGAAAAATAGCATTTTTTCATGTTTTTGGCCTACAGAATGAAAACTATTGCAGATAGAGATTAGCTGTTGCTTGCTTAAATGTTCAGCTCATTTAGCTTTACAAAATTCTCCATAGGGTCGAAGTTGTCAGATGACCCCTTATAGGGGTTGTGGCCCCTGAAAAATAGTGATTTTTCATGTTTTTGGCCTACAGAATGAAAACTATTGCAGATAGAGATTAGCTGTTGCTTGCTTAAATGTTCAGCTCATTTAGCTCTACAAAATTCTCCATAGGGTCGAAGTTGTCAGATGACCCCTTATAGGGGTAACGGCCTCTGAAAAATAGCAATTTTTCATGTTTTTGGCCTACAGAATGAAAACTATTGCAGATAGAGATTAGCTGTTGCTTGCTTAAATGTTCAGCTCATTTAGCTTTACAAAATTCTCCATAGGGTCGAAGTTGTCAGATGACCCCTTATAGGGGTTATGGCCCCTAAAAAATATTGATTTTTCATGTTTTTGGCCTACAGAATGAAAACTATTGCAGATAGAGATTAGCTGTTGCTTGCTTAAATGTTCAGCTCATTTAGCTCTACAAAATTCTCCATAGGTCAAAGTTGTCAGATGACTCCTTATAGGGGTTACGGCCCCTGAAAAAAGCGATTTTTCATGTTTTTGGCCAACAGAATGAAAACTATTGCAGATAGAGATTAGCTGTTGCTTGCTTAAATGTTCAGCTCATTTAGCTTTACAAAATTCTCCATAGGGTCGAAGTTGTCAGATGACTCCTTATAGGGGTTATGGCCCCTTATAGGTTAAAAATGGTGTTTTTGGCCTATAGAATGAAAACTATTGCAGGTAGAGAAAAGCTGTTGCTTGCTTCAATGTTCAGTTCATTTAGCTCTACAAAAGTATAGGGTCAACATCAAGACCAGGTGAGCGATTCAGGCTCCTGGGAGCCTCTTGTTAGTGTTTCCACAATAACTTTAGTTCCAGTTATCCGATTGCTATGAAACTTTACAATCATGTTCCTTACCATAAAAGGATGCATGGGATTGATTTTGGGGGTCCCCCCATTTTTCGTTTAGAAATTAGGGGCCAAAAATACTACTTTTTTGTTTGTTTCCACAATAACTTTAGTTCTAGTTATCCAATTGCTATGAAATTTGACAGTGATGTTCCTTACCATACAAGGATGAATGGGATTGATTTTGGGGGTCCCCCCTTTTTTTGTTTCGAAATTAGGGGCCCAAAAGGGGAAAAAAATTCAAATATTTTACTTGTTTCCACCATAACTTTGGTCCTAGTTGGCCTATTGCTGTGAAATTTGTCAAGAATGTTTCTTACAATAAAAGAATGAACCTGATGAATTTTTGCGCCCCCCTTTTTCCCCGTTGTGTAATTAGGGGCCAAAAGGGGCCAAAATAAAAACTTTTTTATTTGTGGTCCGATTTTGAAAATTTTTTGTACATGTTTGTTCTTGTCAAATAGCGGATACAAAATTAAGAATTAATTTTTGCGACCCCCCTTTTTTCCCCCTATTACGTAATTAGGGGCCAAATGGGGCCAAAATCGAAACTTTTTTATTTGCGGTCCGATTTTGAAATTTTTTTTTGCAAGTTTATTTTTGTCAAGTAGCGAATCCAAATTTGAGAATTTATTTTTGCGACCCCCACCCCTTTTTCACCTGTTACGTAATAAGGGGCCAAAAGGGGCGGAAATTGAAACTTTTTTATTTCTGGTCCGATTTTGAAATTTTTTTTTGCATGTTTGTTCTTGTCAAATAGCGGATACAAAATTAAGAATTAATTTTTGCGACCCCCCTTTTTCCCCTTATTACGTAATTAGGGGCCAAATGGGGCCGAAATTGAAACTTTTTTATTTCTGGTCCGATTTTGAAAATTTTTTTTGCATGTTTGTTCTTGTCAAATAGCGAATACAAAATTAAGAATTAATTTTTGCGACCCCCCCCCTTTTTCCCCCTATTACGTAATTAGGGGCCAAATGGGGCTTTTTTATTTGTGGTCCGATTTTGAAAATTTTTTTTGCAAATTTATTCTTGTCAGGTAGCGATTCTAAATTTAAGAATAAATATTTTGGGCTGTAATCATAATTTTTAAAAAATTCTGGTTCGATTTTTAATTTTTTCCCCAAACATTATTCTTTTAAAGAGTAGAATACAACATTCAAAATTTATATTTTTAGCCCCTGGGTTGAAAGTCCATCAGAGAAGCATGTGTCAAAAACCTTTGTCAGTCCACCATGGGCTGCATGTGTCCAGAACAATAGACTATCCATATTAGGCCTAAAACGTACAGGGTTCAACATGTTGCGGTCGTATCATGCTGCGCTCGGCGAAGCTTTTTATTGTATTTTAAGTCATAGGAACACTTTGTGAGCACAACTCCGCTGAAACCACTCAACGGATTTTGATGAAATTTTGTAGGATTGTTTGTCATGACATCTAGTAGATCCTATCCCAATGCAATTTTAATTCTTCAAATTTTAGTAAATTTTCAACTTTAATACGGCGGCGGGGGACATTGGCTGCGCGTAGCAATCTTGTTCCCATAACTCATATACTTTCTGTTTATGGAATATTTAATGACGTATGCATCATCTAATCATTAAATGTTCCAGCAAGAATTTGTATTACATTGTGCCAGTAATTACAGCTAATTAGTTCAAATATTGATTAATCCTTATTAGTTTACATGACAATTGTTGTCTTGGGGTCATAAATTTGTCAATCACTCAATGAATTGTTAGCAGTAAGAAAAAAGTCACAGGGCGTCACATGCAATCAGAAAAAAGGCATGAGGTGCCAGATACAGTCAGAAAAAGGGCAGTGGGCGCCACAACAAAAAGTGCAGGTGCTCTGCCTGATGAAAATGACCTTGCTGGAACACTGTAATGCATGTAAGACTGCCTTTATTTAAGGCATAATTATAAGATGGCAAACGAACTTTATACACATAAACACCAGGATATGAACAAACAAAACTTATCATAGAATTGTACCTATCTCATCAACTTCATGGTTGACTGATCACAGAAAAGGGTGTTGCTTACCTACAATTTCTTTACTATGAACTGAAAATTACATGATTTATTTATTTATTTACAGAAACTCCAGCTCTGCCTACTCCAACTGGTCCCACAAAAGATAGGGATCCAGGTGAGTAAGAGTAGAAATTTGTTTCTCTCACAATGTTTAATGAGGATGAAAAAGAAAAATACCAATGCACAGTTTCTATGCTAAATATATCAATTTCATAGCAACCTCTGCAAATTTTGTTTATACATGTATGTACATGTAATAAGGCCACTTAACTTGACTCCTACTTTAACAAACAATGGCCGTGCTATCTGTTGTATTGTTGTTCATGATAACACACTTGATACTGGCAATCCTCAGAGTATGTGCCTTATCCTTTCAATAAACAGTTACTGTAATACACCTACATATTAGACTGTTCTAATTTATAACAAGTCAATGTTGGAGTACAGTACAAACAGTTCCATGTGAACAAGTTTCTATCATTATTTGCAATGAATTTTTGCATTATTTATTTGTATATATTCCTTTCTCTTTATTAATGTTAATTCCTGCATTGTTGAAAGTAAGTCATAAACAGGGGGCCTAGGTGGAAAAGTGGTCAATGGCACTGGTTAAGACAATATACTATTTATCATTAGTCAATTACCTGTTCAGGTGTTGTTTGATCAAGTCTCGGTTCAACTGTGTAATTTGCAAACGTGCAAATTCCAGACCTGTTGTTTCCAACAAGTACTCAGTTTCTTACACCATTAAAACTGATAAACCTGTATGGCCTAGGTTTGTCAAAAGGCCTTAAACACCACACAAACACACACACACATATTAAAAAAAGTTTGCTTGTAAACTTTAAAAGATGGTAACATTGATCTTACAAGTTGAAGAGTTTTGACTTAACTGTGGATCCATATTGAACTATCAAATTAACTTTTACTACTCATATTGAATATCCACAAAGCAGAATATATGTACATGTATGTTGAATGTTAAGTGTCAAAAGCTTTTTTGATGGTTTAAATTATACCCCCACTCGTAAGAGAGGGGGCTATATTGCAATCACCTTTTCCGTCCGTCTGTCCGTCCGGTACAATATCTCAGCTTCTACTGAAGGGATTGATTTCAAATTTGGTAGATAGCTCTAGCATGATAAAATGTACATTTCCTCAACTTTCCAGGTTAGTCCATGATCTACTTCCTGTTTTCCGAGCCGACGTAGACTATTTTAAGGGTAAAAAATGGAAAATTTTTCGTAACAGTTTTCTCAGCTTCTACTGAAGGGATTGATTTGTAATTTGGTATACAGCTTCAGCATGATGAGTTGTACGGTGCCTCCCCTTTTCAGGTCAGTTGGTCATCTACTTCCTGTTTTCCGAGCCGACTTAGACTATTTTAAGGGTCCAAAATGGAAAAATTTTCGTAACAGATTTCTCAGCTTCTACTGAAGGGATTAATTTCTAATTTGATATACAGCTTAAGCATGATGAGTTGTACTGTGCCTCCCCTTTCTGGGTCAGTTTGTCATCTTTATCCTGTTTTCTGAACGGTCGAGTGGGGGTATGCTTAGCACGACTTAGTGCAACCCCTTGTTAAGTCAAAATTTAATCTAGCCATTTATTTGGATAGATTTGTGCGGAAGGGCAGAGGAAATATTTTTGTTATAGTTTTCTCAGCAACTACATTTTTAGCTCACCTGGCCAAAAGCCAGGTGAGCTATTGCCATCACTTGCCGTCCGTCGTCGTCGTCATTAACTTTTCTTCAAACTTCTTCTCCTCTGAAATGGCTGCACAGATTGAAACCAAATTTGGTCTGGTGGTAGGTATCCCCCCACAGAACTGATGTGGGGATTTTTGATTCGTCGAAAAACATGGCTGCAGTTGCTAAAAATAGACCAGGGGGGTCAGACTACTGTTTTTGGCTTGTAAATCAAAAAGTATAAGAGATAGATGAAATCTGATGCCACCCTACTGCTTCAGGATCAAAAGTTCTACTAAAGTCTCCATTTGGTCCAAGTTGTCAGATGACCCCTTATAGGGGTTACAGCCCCTTAAAGGTGAAAAATCGTGTTTTTTCATGTTTTTGCCCTATAGTATGAAAACTATTGCAGATAGAGAAAACCTGTTGCTTGCTTAAATGTTCAGTTCATTTAGCTCTACAAAAGTCTCAATAGGATCGAAGTTGTCAGATGACCCTTAATAGGGGTTACGGCCCCTAAAATAACCTTTTTCATGTTTTTGGCCTATAGAATGAAAACTATAGCAGATAGAGAAAAGCTGTTGTTTGCTTAAATGTTCAGTTTATTTAGCTCTACAAAAGTCTCCATAGGGTCGAAGTTGTCAGATGATGCCTTATAGGGGTTACGGCCCCTAAAATAACGGTTTTTCGTGTTTTTGGCCTATAGAATGATAATATAGTAGATAAAGAAAAACTGTTGCTTGCTTTAATGTTCAGCTCATTTAGCTCTACAAAATATAGGGTTGACATCAAGACCAGGTGAGCAATTTAGGCTCCTGGGAGCCTCTTGTTTTACAGCATCTTGATATTAAATATGCATCATCAGCATGGGATCAGGATGTTGTTTAATTATGACTTATAAGTGATAATTAATGCTACAACTAGTTTGTTTGTTTTTTTGTTTTCATTTTCTCTCTTACACAGTAATTTTAATAAACAATCTAACTTCATGTTTTTCAGAGGGTCTAGATCCAGTATTTATTGTAACAGGCATTGTAGTAGTAGTCATCATGGTCATAGTTGTCCTATTACTCTTGTATGTTATCGGATGCTTTAAGAAAGGCAAGTTTTAAAAGTATGCAACTAGTATTGAGCAAAGGCAAACCTAGGACCGGCGTACCGGGTGCCCCCCCCCCCCTTTTGACAAAAAAAAATTGGATAGGAACTCTATGAAACAAGAGTTTATAATTGTGCCTTCAGGATGGGGATTTGAATTTTGGCTCTTTATCTGTCTATTCCAAATTGGTTTTTGGAGAATAATTTTTTAACACTTTACTAGAATTTCATAAAACTTTCTCACATTAAAGTTTTTATATGACCGCAATTTTTTTCAATCCTATTATGTCCTATTATGGCGATGTCATTGTTGTCTGTAGACACTTTGGTTTCTGTGCGATAACTTTAGTTGTAGCAAACTAATTGTTATAAAATTTTGATATGATGTTTGTAACCACTAAAGGATTTGGAGTTTCTGGCCCCTACTGTTTCAGATAGAGGGGCCAAAAGGGGCAAAAATGGGTGTGTTGACTGCAATAGTGTTCTAGGATTTTTTAACTCACCTGACCGTCACTTGACGTCCGTCGTGGTCGTCATTAACTTTTCTTTGAAAATTTTCTCCTCAAAAACAACTGAAGGGATTGCTTTGAATCTTTGCACACTTCATCTATGGGATGTCCTCTACCAAGATTGCACAAATGGTGACCACTGTCCAAACAACATGGCCACTGTTTCTAACACTAGACCAGAGGGGGGGGGGGTCAGACTACTATAGCAGATAGAGAAAAGCTGTTGCTAGCTTAATTGTTCAACTCATTTAGCTCTACAAAAGTTTTCAAAGGGCAAAGTTGTCAGATGATCCCTTATAGGGGTTATGGCCCCTAAAATAACGTTTTTTCATGTTTTCATGCTTAAATGTTCAGTTCATTGAGCTCTACAAAAGTTTTCATAGGGTTGAAGTTGTCAGATAACCTCTTTTTTATGGCCCCAAAAATAACATTTTTTCGTGATTTGGTCCTCCTACAGAATGAAAGCTAACTTAGGTAGAGAAAAGCTGTTACTTGCTTAAATATTCAGCTCATGTAGCTCTAGAAAAGTCTTTATAGGGTCGACATCAAGACCAGGTGAGTGAGTAAGGCTCCTCGGAGCCTCTTGTTTTACATCTCACTTACCCATATTTGAAATTGCTAAAAATTCACTTACCCACAATAGAAATTAATGCAGAAAACTCTCAAAATCCACTTACTTTGGGTTTAATTTCACTTACCCCGGGCAATGGGTAATGGGAATCCTAGAACACCGTTGGACAAAACATCTATTGAATGTTAAATTTTCATCTGATTTCGATCATTCTTTTTCAATTGTATTCCTCAATAAAGTCTGTTAACAAAATGTTACAACAGTTTTGGTGTATCTTGCACCCTTTCATTGCTATGTGAGGTCGAAAAGGGGCCTTACCCCAAAAATAATTTTTTTATAAGTGGTCCGATTTTCAAAGTCTTTTTAGCTCACCTGGCCAAAGGATATGTGAGAGCCATCACTATACATCCGTCACCTGTCGTTGTCTGTCATAGTCCGTCCTCATAGTTTATTAACAATTTCAAAAATCTTCTCCTCTGAAACCACTGAACTAATTTAACTGCAACTTTGCAAATAGAGCAGAGGGGCAAAACAGCAGTTTTTTGCAAATAACTCTTAAACAGTGACAGATACTAAGGGAAAAAGTGATCAGCAGGTCAAAATCTACCTACTTTGAAATTTTGAAGAAAATCCAACAACCCATGTGGAGCTATTGCCCCTTTTCTTGATTTTTTCTGCATTTTGCACTTATTTTGTCTTATATCTCAAGAACTATATAAGATATTGAAGTTATTTCAATTGTTCAGCTAAGTAAGCTCTACAAAGTTGTCAATCGGTCAAAATTGTCAGATGACCCCTTATAGGGTTTATGGCCTCTTAAATGCCTTAAATAGTGGTTTTTGCCTTATAGATTGTGAACAATAGAAGATAGAGAATAGGTTTTGCTTGCTTAATTGTTAAGCTAATTGAGGGTTAAAAAATTGTCCATTTTGTAAAAATTGTCAGATGACCCCTTAAACGCAAAGAAAATACTGATATTGTGAACAATAAATGATATATATGCGTAAATGTTCAGCTAGTTGAGATCTACAAAATTATGTCTCCCCACTTTTGTGGCGAGACATATTGTTTTTGTTGTGTCTGTCTGTCCGTCACAAAGTTTGTCAGTGCAACTCCTCTGAAACTGCTGAACCATTCAATGAAACTTGGTATATAGGAAGGATACCATATGTAGATGTGCACATTACCAGGAGATTTTGATCCCCAAAATATTTTGGGAGTTATGGCTGAAACGGGGGGAGACATTGTTTTTGTAGGCAAAAGCAAACTTTAATTGTCCATTAGATTGAAGTTGTCAGATGTTCCCTTATAGGGGTTATAGCGCCTTGACCCCCAAAAATAATTGTTATAGCTTAATAGCATGTGAACAAAAGGAGATTGGGAAAAGGTTTTGCTAACTGTTCAGCTAATTGAGCTCTACAAAATTGTCCATTAGGTTGAAATTGTCAGATGACCCCTTGTAGGGGTTATGGCCCCTTAAACCCCCAAAATAGAGGTTTTGGCCTAGTAGATTAAATTGTAAATCATTAAAGATAGGGAAAAGGTTTTGCTTGCTTAAATGTTCAGCTAATTGAACTCTAAAAAAATGTCCATTAGGCCAAAATTGTTGTTGGCAATGTTGAATACTAGTATTGTTACATAAACATGATAAATAGAAAACAATGAGATGTGGAATAAGTGTACGTGACACAGCCCACAGTCCAGCGGCAATTCAGAAAAACCACAATGGACAACCACCAGCAGCCTTCAAGTAGGCCCTGCTCACGGTTCTGCATTGGCCCATGGTCTAAATAAAATGCATACTATTCAAATCCAATCCTGAAATAGTCACAGATCCCATTCTTAAACAAGGAACAGAAAAGATCAAAAAGACAAATACAGAGGAAAGCTATGTAAAAGATTCCTGGCTTAGGACAGGCACATATAATATGTGGCAGGGTTTTACTAGTTTATTTGGGCCTAATCTCCCCCCTATCAATATTCCTAGACAAATCACAAAAACTAAACACACAATAAAAACAAATCAATCAAAGTTCAATTCCATAGAGAGAACCTAACACAAGAGGCAACAAGAACAAACAAAAGGACGGTAAATGAACTCTCTATAGAACATTCGCTTTTACTGACAGCTAGCTGACAACCATCAATCTACTGATGTAAAAAATCAAACATATCGATTTTAAATCCAACACAACACTTCAAACAATAATGATTTGGTGGAATGTCATCACACAAAACAGACATGCTTGATGGCTATAAGTCACTGAAGACAGGTGAGCTATTCAGGCTCCTTGGAGCGTCTTGTTTTTATTGGAATCCTTGTAAAATCCCTGTTTTTCAATCAGATTTGCAATATCTCCTACTGTTTTCCAGAATTTAGGGATCAAAAGGGCAAAAACACCAATTATAAGAGTTTTATTCAAATGGTTTTATTAAAAAAAAAAATGGTGTAGTGGGCTGACTAATTGTTAGGTTGGTTTAAAATGATGTTTCTAACCACTAGAGAAAATTTCCTCATGCATTACAGGATTGTGGCCCCTACCATTTAAGCAAAAAAGGGACCAAAAGGTGTAAAATGGATGTTAAAACAAAACTACTGTAGAACATTTATTGTTCATAAGATTTTGTTCATTTTAATTTCATTATATTTCTCAATAAATTCTGTTAATTAAGGAATGATGACAATACTTTTTCTGTCTAAAAAGAAATAACACTTTAAGATGTGGCACACACTGTGTAACTTGTGATTCAGCCTCTTTTTAATATTATATGAAGCTAGACATTTATAAAATATAAACTTTCATAAAGTCAAATACTGTGGATTCATTTATTTTCATGGGTACCAATTTTCGTGGCTTGACAAAAAAGTATCAGGAATCTTAATACATTTATGGTTCTAAGGCCTCAGGATATAGATCAATATTGAATTTCCTTTTTGTTTGGAATTTGATTTCATAGATTAAGCCCACCAATGAAAACCATTAAAATTGAATAGGCCAGGAATAATAATGAAACCACAGTCAAGGTAAAATTTAATACTAAATGTACAAAAATTTTTACTGTAAAATTTTGATGATCAATCTCATTTGTCAAAGAAAAAAGACAGAGCAAGGGAAAGACATACCAGAGAAATTGATAACTGCAATTACTTGGTACAGGCATTCCAAAAAGAATTATGGTTAGTACCATAGGTTTATGGTGCCAAAGCTCCCTCATCTGTTGCAATCTTCAGATTTTAGGTTCCAGCAAAAAAAAATATGACACAGTTTCGAGACATAATAGGGATAATGAGGTGATTAAATAGACCTTAATTTACAGAAAACTACTTTAAAAAAGCATGTTTTTTATGTCCCATCTATAAAAAAGGGAGGCATATTAGTGTTAAGATTCCTCTGTCTGTTCAATATGTTGTGTGATGGGGCATTGTGTCTTTTGGACATGTTCTTATTTCATGTCTAATTGTATGTGTTAGAATAGCTCTGAACATTTGGATGGTTCTTCTTTATTTGCCAAAGTATAGTCTTTGAAATTGACATATATCTATTTATTAATTTATAATGAAAATGTTTTACTTGTATCTTCAGTTCAAAAT
This sequence comes from Arcuatula senhousia, assembly GCA_963971305.1. NCBI lineage: Eukaryota > Metazoa > Mollusca > Bivalvia > Mytilida > Mytilidae > Arcuatula > Arcuatula senhousia. The sequence continues at coordinate 42,996,267 of OZ020306.1, forward strand.
ACAGAAGCAACCTCACTTGTTGATGTTAAAAGTGATGCGTGTAGTACAGATAATGTTACCGGTAAGAAAAATTATAATTCTGCAATATTTAGGACACATTTTTGGATCTGATTGCTGTAAAGGTTATATTTAACATATTGCATATTAGTAGTACAGTGAAACTTCTCTAAACCGTCCACCTCTGGGACCAGAAGAAATGGTCAGTTTAGAGGGGTGGCCAGTTAAGTGAAAAATGACTTTTTAATTTTGAGTTATCTCCCTTTGAATTGTTGAAATGGTAAGTATTCAGACGTATTTACTCTTTCTGTTTGTTGCTAATTTTGTTTTTGTGTGTGTATTTTATTTTTTTTTTTGCTTGTGTTTCATTGTTTTGTTATTCCCCCCACTTCAAAAGTGGGGGGTATATAGTGATAGGGGTGTCCGTCCGTCCTTCCTAGATCTTTCTGAAATTTTACACAGTGATAACAGATATATTGAAGATGTGCACCTCCCCTTTTGGGGTCATTTTATAATTTCGTTTAGAAATTAGGGGCCCTAAAGGGGCCAAAAAAGCGACTATTTAATTTTTTTCCACTATAACTTTTGTTCTGGTTGACCAAATGCTATGAAACTTTACAGTAATGTTACTTTCCATAAAAGGAAGGGTTGGGCTGATTTTGGGTGTCCCCTCTTTTTTCGTTTAGAAATTAGGGGCCCAAAAGGGGCCAAAAAAGTGACTTTTTAGCTCACCTGGACCGAAGGTCCATGTGAGCTATTGCCATCACTTGGCGTCCGTCGTCCGTCGTCGTCTGTCGTCGTCGTCGTTAACTTTTCTTTAAAAATCTTCTCCTCCAAAACGACTGAAGGGATTGTTTTGAAACTTTGCACACTTCATCTATGGGATGTCCTCTACCAAGATTGCACAAATAGTGACCGCCGTCCAAACAACATGGCCGCCGTTACTAAAAATAGACTAGGGGGGTCAGACTACTGTTTTTGGCTTGTCAATCAAAAAGTATAAGAGATAGATGAAATCTGATGCCACGCTGCTGCTTCAGCATCAAAAGCTCTAAAGTCTCCATTGAATCGAAGTTGTCAGATGACCCCTTATAGGAGTTACGGCCCCTTAAAGGTGAAAAATAGCATTTTTTCATGTTTTTGGCCTATAGAATGAAAACTATTACAGAAAGAGAAAAGTTGTTGCTTGCTTGAATGTTCAGCTCATTTAGCTCTACAAAAGTCTCCATAGGGTCGAAGTTGTCAGATGAACCCTTATAGGGGTACTGCCCCTAAAATAACGTGTTTTCATGTTTTTGGCTTAGTGAATGAAAACTATAGCAGATAGAGAGAAGCTGTTGCTTGCTTAAATGTTCAGCTCATAAAGCTCTACAAAAGTCTCCATAGGGTCGAAGTTGTCAGATGAACCCTTATAGGGGTTACAGCCCCTAAAATAACGTTTTTTCATGTTTTTGGCATAGTGAATGAAAACTATAGCAGATAGAGAAAAGCTGTTGCATGCTTAAATGTTCAGTTTATTTAGCTCTACAAAAGTTTTCATTTGGTCAAAGGTGTCAGATGACCCCTTATAGGGGTTACGGCCCCTAAAATAACGTTTTTTTCATGTTTTTGGATTAAAGAATGAAACTATAGTAGATATATAGAAGCTGTTGCTTGCTTTAGTGTTCAGCTCATTTAGCTCTAGAAAAGTGTTTACATGTTTAGGGTTGACTCTGACCAGGTGAGCGATTCAGGCTCCTGGGAGCCTCTTGTTTTATTTGTTTCCAAAATAACTTTTGTTCTGGTTGACCAAATGCTAAGAAACTTTACAGTAATGTTACTTACCATAAAAGGAAGGGTTGGACTGATTTTGGGTGTCCCCTCTCTTTTTGTTTAGGAACGAGGGGCCCAAAAGGGGCAAAAATATGACATTTTTATTTATGGTCCGATTTACCGTAGAAATTTTTTTTTACATGTTAATTTTGGTCATATACTGTAAACCGGGAAATTTTCGCGGCAGTTTTATTTTCGCGATTTTCGCGATGATGTTTCTAGCGCGAAAATTAGACGGCGCGAATAAACTTGTCTTCTATTGTAGTCTATTGACAATAACATTTCAGCGCGAATTTAAAACTTCGTGAACTTAAATTCAGTCGTGATACCGCGAAAATAAGACGGCGCGAAAATTTCCCGGTTTACAGTATTGGATACAAAATGGAGGATACAATTCTTTCTTGACCAACCTTTTCTGTTTAGCAATAAGGGGACCAAAAGGGGAAAAAAAAGAAACTTTTTTTTGTCTATTTTACAATATTGGGTGGCATGTGACAAATATGCTTTGTAAGTCCACCATACGATGCAAGTGTCAAAATATTTTGACTGTCCATATTGGGCCTAGAACGTACAGGGTTCAACGTTTTGCCCTGCAACGCAGGGCCAGACATCGATTGGTCTTGTTCTAGTTTTATTTGTTTTGATAATGTAATCTTATTCAATTTAATGAAATTAAAACAATTGTGTGTTTATTTTATTTTATTCATTGAACAAGTATTAAATATACATGTTCCACATAAATAACAATGCAAGCACTACAACAAGCACTACTCTGAAATTCCACAAGAAGCACTAAAGTTCAAAAGTGCACAATAAAATCTAATCACTGAAAAAAGCTGTCCATGGTGGTCTGTTTCTTCTGTACCCGTTTCTGTACCAGTAGTTGCTCCAAGTCAGTAATAATGGTCTGTGTCTTCTGTAGTATCGAACATACAGCTTTGGTCTGGTGTATCTTCTTTACTGCTGCGAGTGTTTCTTCCAGTGATAGCTGTTCCTCTGGTGTTGTATCTTGTAGAATCTCGTTGTCGTCACTCTCTTCGGCGTCTGGTTGTTGCATGTGGCTGGCTATGAGTTCTCTTTCCCAATCGTCGGAGACGTCTTCAGTGGGTAGGTAATCATCGAAGCATGGGTTGGCATTACTGAGTCTGAGTTCTCTGGCTAATCGGTCAAGTGGAACATCGTCATCTTCTGTGGTGTCGTCTGAGGGGTTGGTTGGTAGGAACCCGGTCTGAGCGAAGCACTTGATGATTGTCAAGTCTTTTGTGTCACTCCAGGCTTTGGTAATCCAGTGAATGGCGTCCAGTATGTTGATCTGTCGGCATAGTTCGGAAGCTGAGTCTGAGGGGTCAATCTTGGTAAGTAGAGAAGTAATCATCAGTTTACGGTACCCAGCCTTGAATGCTTTGATAATTCCTTGGTCAAGTGGCTGGAGTACTGAGGTTGTGTTGGGTGGGAGGAACTTCAATGTCACATTGCTGAGTTGTACGTCTTATGAGTGGGATGATGCGTTGTCCAGGATCATCAGAATGTTGCGGCATTGACGTTTCATAGTATGGTTAACTGTTTGTATCCAATCTGTAAAAAGGTTTGCAGTCTTCCATGCTTTTTTGTTGGCGTAGTAGGTGACAGGTAAATTCTCTTTCTTGATGTTTTTGAAACAACGTGGATTGAGTGCTTTACCTAAAAAATATAAAGACACTGAATTTAAAAACAAGCAAAAAACTTTTAACATTAAATTTAACTAGCGAAAAAATTGTTTACATTAAATTTATAGCAAGCAAAACAATCTTAACATTCAAATTTATAGACAAGAAAATTTATTCAAAATCTATTTCACATTTTTCATTTAAAAAACCTTGTTCTATACCTTTAACCAGGGGTTTTAGTTTCTCTCCCATAGAACTGCAGGCAACACAAACATGACAGTGAAACGTTCTTTCGCATTCTTTCCACCTTTGCATGATTGGTCTTTTGCTGATAGGGTCTTGTCGGGTAGGGCTCTGTAGAATAGGCCGGTCTCGTCGCAGTTGAATATGTCCGCTGGTATGTAGTCCTTGGTAATCTCGGGTAGGCAGGTTTGGTAGTCTTGGACAGTCTCTTGGTTTACACTGGCACTTTCTCCGCTAACTTTAAATGCATTTACTGAGTAGCCTGCTCTCCATCTGTCCAACCAACCATTTGATGCTTTAAAGTCTGGGATATTGAGTTCTGTAGCAAAATGAAGTGCCTTTTCTTGAATGATGGGTCCGTAGATTGGTATGCCTTTGGAGCAGGCTGTCGTGAACCATTTCCATACAACGTCGTTGATGTCGAAGAACTTGCAGTTGGTGTTAAATCACTGTTTGGTTGGATTGGCGTTCAATTCATATTGTTCTAAGTATGTGTCTTTCTTTTTGAGGATGTCTCCAACAGTAGACTTAGAAAATAATGAGATGTGGAATAAGTGTAGGTGACACAGCCAACAATAAAACGGCAATTTAGAAAAACCACAATGGACAACCGCCAGCAGCCTTCAACGAGGCCATTTGGCAATGCTCGTGGTTCTGCAATTGGCCCATGGTCTAAATAAAATGCATATAATTCAAATCCAGCCCTGAAATAGTCACAGATAGACCCCCTTCTTAAACAAGGAACAGAAAACATCAAAAAGACAAGTACAAACGAAAGCTTCCCTACATTGTATTTTTTGGCAAGTTGTCTCTGTGATGGTTTTGGTACAGCTTCGTTGTCTTTTATTAGCTTGGCTTTATCACTGAGTGATAACTCTATACCTTGTTGCTTTGCCGGTCGAGACATGTTTGATGCTGGTTTTCAACACCATGCCTTTTTAGCTCACCTTGCCGAAGGCAATGTGAGCTTTTGCCATCACTTGGCGTCCGTCGTCTGTCGTCCGTCGTTCAACTTTTCAAAAATCTTCTTCTCTGAAACCGCTTAGTCAAATGTAATGAAACTTGGTTGGGTTGTTCTGTAGTATGTCCTCTACTAAACAATCGTTCAAAATTTAGATTCGACAAAAAACATGGCCGCCATGGCTAAAAATAGAACATAGGGGTAAATTGCAGTTTTTTGCAAATTACTCAAAAACCATAACAGATATCAAAGTTCTGGCATAGGTAAAAGCGATCAGCACCTCAAGATCTACCTGCCCAGAAATTTTCAAGAAGATCCAACAACTGATGTAGGAGTTATTGCCCTTTTTCTGGATTTTTTCAAAATTTTTACTTTTAGTCCTATATCTTGATTACTGTTTGTGAACGTTACTCCTCTAAAACTACTGAACAGAATTTGAAGAAACTTGGTTTGCAAGAAGAACACCATATTAAGTTGTGCACATTACCTGGAATTTTTTATCTACAAATTTTGTGGGAGTTGTGGCCCTTTGGGCTCAGAATTTGCAGAAAAATATGATTACTGTTTTGAACGCAACTCCTCTTAAACTATTGAACAGAATTTAACGAAACTTGGTATGCAAAAAGTACACCATATGTAGTTTTGCATGTTGCCAGGAATTTTTTATCCGCAAATTTTTGTGGGAGTTATGGCCCTTTGGACTTAGAATTTTGCACAAAATCATGATTACAGTTTGTGAACACAACTCCTCTTAAACTACTGAACAGAATTTAACGAAACTTGGTATGCAATAAGTATACCATATGTAGTTGTGCATATTACTTGGAATTTTGATCTGCAAATTTTTGTGGGAGTTGTGGCCCTTTGGACTTAGAAATTTGCAGAAAATCATGATTACAGTTTGTGAACACAACTCCTCTTAATCTACTGAACAGAATTTAACGAAAACTTAGTATGCAAGAAGTACACCATATGTAGTTGTGCATATTACCTGAAATTTTTTATCTGCAAATTTTTGTGGGAGTTATGGCCCTTTTTTACTTAGAATTTTGCAGAAAATCATGATTACAGTTTGTGAACACAACTCCTCTTAAAATACAGAACAGAATTTAACGAAACTTGGTATGCAAGAAGTACACTATATGTAGTTGTGCATATCACCTGGAATTTTGATCTGCAAATTTTTGTGGGAGTTGTGGCCCTTTGGACTTTGAAATTTGCAGAAAATCATGATTACTGTATGTGAACGCAACTCCTCTTAAACTATTGAACAGAATTTAACGAAACTTGGTATGCAAGAATTACACCATATGTAGTTGTGCAAATTACCAGGAATTTTTTATCCGCAATTTTTTGTTGGAGTTATGGCCCTTTGGACTTAGAAATTTTTAGAAAATCATGATTACTGTTTGTGAACAAAACTCCTCTTAAACTACTGAACAGAATTTAACGAAACTTGGTATGCAAGAAGTACACCATATGAAACTGTGCATATTACCTGGAATTTTTGTTGGAGTTATGGCCCTTTTGACTTAGAAATTTGCAGAAAATCATGAATACTGTTTGTGAACGAAACTCCTCTTTAACTACTGAACAGAATTTAACGAATCTTCAGGTATGCAAGAAGTACACCATATGTAGCTGTGCATATTACCAGGAATTTTTGTAGGAGTTATGGCCCTTTGGACTTAGAAATTTGCAGAAAATCATAATTACTGTTTGTGAACGCTACTCTTCTTAAGCTACTGAACAGAATTTAACGAAACTTAGTTTGGAAAAAACATAACATATGTTACTACTGTGAATGTTATAACGAATTTTTAATTCTCAAAGAGTTTACGAGCTCCACCTTAATAGAATAAAAACTATTGCAGATAGAGACAAGCTGTTGCTTGCTTAAATGTTCAGCTCAATAAGCTCAACAAATGTCTCTTTTGGGTCGAAGTTGTCAGATGACCCCTTATAGGGGTAATGGCCTTTTACAAGTGAAAAATAGTGTTTTTCCCTATAGAATGAAAACTATTGCAGATAGAGAAAAGCCGTTGCTTGCTTAAACATGCAGGTCTTTACAAAAGATTCACATAAGTCTAAATTGGGTCTCATTTGTCAGATGACCCCTAAAAGAAAACACCATTATGGCTTAAGGATCAGGTTAGCGATTTACATGATTTAGGGTCCTTGGAGCCTCTTATTTGTGATCTGATTTTCAAAATCTTTTTTTCATTTCAATCCTTGTAAAAATACCTGCCTACATTTTTCAATCAGATTTGCAATATCTCCTACCATTTTGGGGGAAATTAGGGATCAAAGGGGCCAAAAAAAAACTTTTGATTTTCCATTGAAAGTTGGTGTAAATGTTTAATATAAATCAAATATGCATTGAGAGTCCACCAAAGAATGCATGTGTCAAAAAGTCCAATATGGGTTGCATGTGTCCAAAGCATTTGACAATCCATATTGGGCTGCAAACTTACAGAGTCCAACATGTTGCGGTCATATCATGCTGCACTCGACATAGCTTTTTATTGAATAAGAAAGGTCAAACGTCAAGATCATAAGTTTTGAAACTTAACAATTTTATGACTAGCATAAATTTTTAGATTGACACATTAACTTTTGTAGGCAAAGAATCGAGAATGGATAAGACAGATGTTGAAAAGAACAAAGATTCTGGCTCCAATCAGACAGGTAATAATAATTATAACTTTGGCAAGAAGAATGATAGTAACCATAACAACCCCTGTGGTAATTCAGAAACTTTTAAACATGTTGGACATTTGGATGTATGTTTTGTCCACATTCCAACCAATCAAAACCAATATTTGATTTTATTTTACACCCGAAATAACAAAATGGTTTTAGTGTAGTTGATTATGCTGTTGTATGTGAGGGTCTCCTTCCTTCAGATGAATATTTTCTAACACATAACTTTATTTTATTTATCAGACCATGCTCAATTAAAAATTTATCTTAGATGCAACATTAAAATTGACCAAGAAAATGATCAGGAAGTTTTAGATACAATTTAAGCAAAAACTTTTCTAGCAATTATGCTAAAAAGAACAAAGAATACTGGAAAATTTTTAAAAGCATGAAAAATAAAAACCAAATGAAATGTTATGTGAGGTAATACTGTGGATTCATTTATTTTCGTGGGTACAAATTTTCGTGGTTTAATGAAAATCAATATTTTCGTGGATTCTAAAATTTGTGGTTATGATGTCTGTAGCATACAAATCAATGTTAAATTTCCTTTTCGTTGGGTATTAAATTTCGTGGGTATAGACCACCCACGTAAACCACGAAAATTGATACCCAACGAATAATAATGAAACCACAGTATTGCAAAAATGTTTGTTAGAAAACCACTTTAAAAACCAAGGCAACTGTATTACATGGTATTAAAGAGTATCAACAAAGAATTTCAAAACAAAATTGAAAAAGATTTGATTAATATGGAATATTTTTAACATATGAAGAGGAAACAGATAGTTGTCTTACTTGTTCTGAAGCTAATGACATTCTAAAGAAAATGAAGCTAGATAAGGCCAGTTGACCAGATAGAATATTAAATGAAATTATCAAATACGGTAAAATAGTGACATTAAAAGCATAAATAAAATTGTTTAGCTTAGTTTTATAGTTTGGGTGTTATCCGAAATTATTGGAAGAATCATTTATTATAGCCATTCATAAATCAGTTGATAATCAAACTTAAATAATTACAGAGGTATATCACTTATGAATTGTATGTCAAAGATATTCAGTGCTATACTTAATTCAAGGCTTCAAAATTTTATGAAAGATAAATTTAACCCCCAACAGTTTGAATTTAGAGAAAACCAGAGGACATCTGATAGTTTATTTATTTTAAAAACTTTAATAAATAAATACTTTTATGAAAATAAACAAAAAAATTTTGTTTGCTTCATAGATTTACAGAAGGCTTTTGATTCACTATGGAGAAATGGATTGTAATACAAGTTAGGAAATTTTGGTATAGGAAAAAAAATGTATAATATTATTAAAGATCAATTCAAAAGTACTTTGGGTAGTTTTAAACACCAAGATATACATGTACATTTATTTTTTTTTCTCTTTTGGACAAATGTGTAAGACAATTGCAAGGAGATGGTATTAGCCTTACATTGTTTAATATTTTCATTAATGATTTAGGAAATATCTTTGATCAAGATAGAAGTGACCCTCTATAATTGATAGAATAAAAAATAGGCAGCATACTATTTGCTGATGACCTGAACATATTATCAAAAGCAAGGAAGGTTAAAAAGAGCTCAGACAATTTGTCAGAATATCGTGATAAATGACAATTAACTGTAAATGTCAAAAAGTCTAAAACTATAATTTTTCCAAAAAATTGTAATAAATTACATGATTCCTTTGTCAAATTCAAAGGGAGTTACCTTGAAAATGTCAAAGAATTTAAATACTAAGAATGTATGCTAAGTAGCAATTGTAATCTTAATAATAGTAGCCTTGACTTGTCAAAAAGTAAAGTTTTATTTTCAATTGAATCATACATTGCAGATCTTGGTAATGTACCGGTTAAGGTGGCATGTAATTTGTTTGACACATTAGTCACACCTATGTTAACCTACAACTCTGAACAATTTTTTGGACAACTATTTAAAACTTTTAAGAGCAAAACAAAGGACAGAAAAAAGTAAATCTGTTATAGATATTTTGAGCTTTGTAGATAAAAAGGTGCATTTGGGATTTTGCAAAAGTACTCTAGAGGTAAAAAGAACAAGTGCTTGGTAGAGTGTCAATTGGAACTTTTATTAAGGCTCAATCAACCATTTATTTACTTAGACTTAATACTGAGAACATTAACCCTCTCTTAAAAGAGGCATTTAATTTGAGTAAAACTCTTGACCAAAAGGGATTCTATTCTTTGGTACATATGCCAAACATTTTTTTTTCAGAAACTGAATTAGATACATGTATTGACATTTTAAACAATTGTCAAACAATGAAAGATGTTAAAACAGCATAAAAAATAGTTAAAGAAAATTCAGAAAGTTTTTACAAAGAAATTATATTAGATAAACTAGATATTTTAAATGAAAATAATAATAAACTGTTGACACAGAGACATGTCTCGCCTGTCGTGACTGGACACAGTATAAAATGAAGTGAAAAAAGTGTAAAATCTAAATCAATAGACCGTGGCTGCAGGAGCATACAGATAAAATACTTTTGAAATTGATCTGTACTGATGCTAATGCAAGTACATACCCAATATCAATGGTGAACCATAACTGCTTCCTATTAAACAGATGTAAGAAAAAAGGTTAACCTCGGCAAAATCAGTGTAAAATTTCAGTCAGTAGACCGTGACTGCAGGAGCATACAGGTGAAATCCTTTTAAAACTGATCTTTACTGATGCTGATGCAACTGCATACGAAATATCAATGGTGTAACATAACTAGTTCACACAAAACAGACTAAAGCAAAAACTTTAACCAATTGTGGACGCCACCACCGCTGCTGTCGCCGTCGGAATCACCATACCTAAGTCACGCCTTTTGCGACATTCGTCGCAGGCGAGACAAAAACTGTCTGTATAAATCTCTAAAACAAAATGTAAATGAAATGAAATACTATCTATCATATCACAATAAAACGTAAAGAATCCTTTTTTTCTAAAATTAGACTAAGCAAACACAAACTAATGATTGAACTTGGCAGATATAGAAAAATCCCAAGAGATCACAGACTGTGCCATATGCAACATACTTGATGATGAGTCACACTTCTTACTCGAATGTAAATCAATTCTATTATTTGAACTGTCTTTTTGCAATATTTTAATAACATTTATGATTTTAATACACTAAATAAAACTGAAAAACTAACAAAAATTCTGAATCCAACTACAACTGAAGAAATTTTTAAAGACCGTTACTTCCTTTATAAAACAGTCATTAGAACTGAGAGGAGGAGACCGGTCATAAATATTTTAGTTGTACAATTGTAAAATTTAGATGCATCCATGTTTTATGGGTTTTTTAGCTCACCTGACCCGAAGGGTCATGTGAGCTATTGTCATCGTTAAGCGTCCGTTGTCCGTCGTCTGTCGTCCGTCGTCCGTCCGTTAACTTTTCTTCAAAGATCTTCTTCTCTGAAACCACTGAAGGGATTGCATTGATACTTGGTATACATGATCTTTAGGATGTCCTCTACCAAGTTTGTGAATTATATACATGTCACCCAACCAACATGGCCGCCGTTGCTAAAAATAGAACAGGGGGGTCAGACTATTGTTTTTGGCTTATAACTCAAAAAGTAGAAGAGATAGAGAGATCTGAAGCAACCTTCCTTGTTCAGCATCAAAAGCTCTACAAATCTCTCCATTGAGTCGAAGTTGTGAAATGACTCCTTATAGGAGTTATTGCCCTTTAATCATCAAAATTGACCATTTTTGCAGTTTTTGGACTATATCTTGAAAACCGTTAGAGCTAGAGGAAAAGTTAGCATTGCAGAATTGTTAAGCTCATTGAGATCTACCAAAATGATTTCAGGGTCTAAATTGTCAGATCAGCCGTTTAGGAGTTATTCCCCTTTAACTGTTTTTTCCATTAATTTTAACTGATTTTCAAAAATCTTCTTCTCTGAAACCACTGAAGGGATTGCATTGATACTTGGTATACTTGATCTTTAGGATGTCCTCTACAAAGTTTGTGAATTATATACATGTCGACCAACCAACATGGCCGCCATTGCTAAAAATAGAACAGGGGGGTCAGACCATTGTTTTTGGCTTACAACTCGAAAAGTATAAGAGATAGAGAAAATCCGAAGCAACCTTTCTGTTCAGCATCAAAAGCTCTACAAATCTCTCCATTGAGTCGAAGTTGTGAAACGTCTCCTTATATGAGTTATTGCCCTTTAACCATCAAAATTGACCATTTTTGCAGTTTTTGGACTATATATTGAAAACCGTTAGAGCTAGAGGAAAAGTTAGCATTGCAGAATTGTTAAGCTTATTGAGATCTACAAAAATTATTCAGGGTCTAAATTGTCAGATCAGCCGTTTAAGAGTTATTCCCCTTTAACTGTTTTTTCCATTAATTTTAACTGATTTTCAAAAATCTTCTTCTCTGAAACCACTGAAGGGATTGCATTGATACTTGGTATACTTGATCTTTAGGATGTCCTCTACCAAGTTTGTGAATTATATACATGTTGACCAACCAACATGGCCACCGTTGCTAAAAATAGAACAGGGGGGTCAGACTATTGTTTTGGCTTACAACTCGAAAAGTATAATAGATAGAGAAAATCTGAAGCAACTTTCCTTGTTCAGCATCAAAAGCTCTACAAATCTCTCCATTGAGTCGAAGTTGTGAAACGACTCCTTATAGGAGTTATTGCCCTTTAATCATCAAAATTGACCATTTTTGCAGTTTTTGGACTATATCTTGAAAACCATTAGAGCTAGAGGAAAAGTTAGCATTGCAGAATTGTTAAGCTCATTGAGATCTACAAAAATGATTTCAGGGTCTAAATTGTCAGATCAGCCGTTTAAGAGTTATTCCCCTTTAACTGTTTTTTCCATTAATTTACACTGATTTTCAAAAACCTTCTTCTCTGAAACCACTGAAGGGATTGCATTGATACTTGGTATACTTGATCTTTAGGATGTCCTCTACCAAGTTTGTGAATAATATACATGTCGACCAACCAACATGGCCACTGTTGCTAAAAATAGAACAGGGGGTCAGACCATTGTTTTTGGCTTACAACTCGAAAAGTATAAGAGATAGAGAAAATCCAAAGCAACCTACCTTGTTCAGCATCAACAGCTCTACAAATCTCTCCATTGAGTCAAAGTTTCGAAACGACTCCTTATAGGAGTTATTGCCCTTTAATCATCAAAATTGACCATTTTTGCAGCTTTTGGATTATATATTGAAACCATTAGAGCTAGAGGAAAAGTTAGCATTGCAGAATTGTTAAGCTCATTGTGATCTACAAAAATGATTTCAGGGTCAAAATTGTCAGATCAGCCGTTTAAGAGTTATTCCCCTTTAACTGTTTTTTTTTTAGCTCACCTGACCCGAAGGGTCATGTGAGCTATTGTCATCGTTAAGCGTCCATCGTCCGTCTGTCGTCCATCATCCATTGTCCGTCCGTCCGTTAACTTTTCTTCAAAGATCTTCTTCTCTGAAACCACTGAAGGGATTGCATTGATACTTGGTATACATGATCTTAAGGATGTCATCTACCAAGTTTGTGAATTATATACATGTCGACCAACAAACATGGCCGCCGTTGCTAAAATAGAACAGGGGGGTCAGACCATTGTATTGGGTCATAACTCAAAAAGTATAAGAGATAGAGGAAATCCGAAGCAACCCTCCATGTTCAGCATCAAAAGCTCTACGAATCTCTCCATTGAGTCGAAGTTGTGAAACGACTCCTTACAGGAGTTATTGCCCTTTAATCATTAAAATTGACTATTTTTGCAGTTTTTGGACTATATCTTGAAAACCGTTAGAGCTAGAGGAAAAGTTAGCATTGCAGAATTGTTAAGCTCATTGAGATCTACAAATATGATTGCAGGGTCTAAATTGTCAGATCAGCCGTTTAAGAGTTATTCCCCTTTAACTGTTTTTTCCATTAATTTACACTGATTTTCAAAAATCTTCTTCTCTAAAACCACTGAAGGGATTGCATTGATACTTGGTATACATGATCTTTATGATGTCCTCTACCAAGTTTGTGAGTTATATACATGTCGACCAACAAACATGGCCGCCGTTGCTAAAAATAGAACAGGGGGGTCAGACCAAGGGTCTGGAAATTTTCTGAGCTAATTTCGGTCATTTTTGTCCGACTGTACATGTATAAACGTTACAATTACCCCCTCCCCCTTTTTTTCCTTGGCCTCCCTGGAAATCCACCTTTTAAATCAATAAAAACAGTGTTTGTTTGTGCATTACATTCCAGACGATGAACTTAATATCCAGATCACGTTTTTTTTTTCAGTTAAAGGCTCTTTATAATTAAAAATTTCTTTGTTTTCATTATAAACAAAACACGTTTCATGTAAAAATTGAAAGTGAAAGTGAAAGTAGAATCACCGGATGTAGATAAATTGATTAATTCTGTTTACAAAATAAACATATGTATGAGAAAAGTTACTTTAATTATGAAATTAGTAACAATTATTGATTGTATTAATATCAAAACAATCTGTATATGTACAGTGAATGAATGTTTGCAGAATAAATATTTTCTCCCGCACATGCGTAATCATACACTATTAAATGTAAACTATTTGGTGTGCACATGTTTTGATAAATACTGGATATAATGAGAAATTATTTCTAAATAAACAAAATGGGCATATCAGGACAGATTGATAACATGAGTTGACTCAATTAATTAAAACCATAGGTGAATACAGTGGCCATGGTCAGACAGGTGTGACCGATTATCTAATTGGCGTAAAACCCCACGGCTATATTCACCTGTTTGACACCTGCTGTAGGTGTTAATTATGAGATTAATGACCACAAGACCGGATGTTCAGGAAGATAATTAAACAATTATATGACCGATAAGTCAAAAATGCTTATAATAAAATTTTAAAATGTCCGATTGGGAGAATTTTTATTCGGTCATTTAGGACAAAATTTCGGTCATGTCCGGCAAATATGACCGTTTCCAGACCCTTGGGTCAGACCATTGTTTTTGGCTTACAACTCGAAAAGTATAAGAGATAGAGAAAATCCGAAGCAACTTACCTTGTTCAGCATCAATAGCTCTACGAATCTCTTCATTGAGTCGAAGTTGTGAAACGACTCCTTATAGGAGTTATTGCCCTTTAATCATGAAAATTGACTATTTTTGCAGTTTTTGGACTATTTCTTGAAAACCGTTAGAGCTAGAGGAAAAGTTAGCATTGCAGAATTGTTAAGCTCATCATGCTCATTGAGATCTACAAATATGATTTCAGGGTCTAAATTGTCAGATCAGCCGTTTAAGAGTTATTCCCCTTTAACTGTTTTTTCCATTAATTTACACTGATTTTCAAAAATCTTCTTCTCTAAAACCACTGAAGGGATTGCATTGATACTTGGTATACATGATGTTTAGGATGTCCTCTACCAAGTTTGTGAATTATATACATGTCGACCAACCAACACGGCCGCCGTTGCTAAAAATAGAACAGGGGGGTCAGACCATTGTTTTTGGCTCATAAATCGAAAAGTATAAGAGATAGAGAAAATCCGAAGCAACCCTCTATGTTCAGCATGATAAAAGCTCTACGAATCTCTCCATTGAGTCGAAGTTGTGAAACGACTCCTTATAGGAGTTATTCCCCTTTAATCATTAAAATTGACTATTTTTGCAGTTTTTGGACTATATCTTGAAAACCGTTAGAGCTTGAGGAAAAGTTTGCATTGCAGAATTGTTAAGCAGGCTTTCCACAGATGGGTGTTGGTTTCCCAAATTTGGCTAGGGTTGAAAATATAGAAAATTTTACAAAACCTGTTGCTATGGTTACCTAATATTATATCATATATTTTTAGTTGAAAAAATGTGGTATTTGGCACTTCCCCAAAATTTTGATACATAATTTAGTGTTGCTAGCTTTATATGTAAACAACATGGTGGATGCAAAGGGAAACTAGGATGGTGTATTTTTAGGTAATTTTCTATGCATTAAAATAAAAACTTTTTATGGCCACTAAGATAGCGCAAAATCAAAACGGCGATGACCCAGGTTGAGGCTATTTTTCTCTAAATTAAACATCTGCTCTACAGGAAAATGAAATAAAATGTCAACATATTTGGGAAGAACAGTGTTCAAATTTCATGCAAAAAAAGTGTGTTGACACTGTTTTTTAGGTTTTTTAAAGCAAATTATTGCTGTTTCCATGGCAACAGTGTAATGCAAAATCCCTTGTTTTATACATTATGACCCCTTTTTCTCAAAGTATGTTTATTTATGAACCACTTAATGTATACATGTAGCTATGCCAGAAAAACAGTTAAATCCCTACAGATATTTAAGTAAAGGGGGTCCTGCCCCTTAGAAAAAACAGGGCTATCTGGGGAGCGCTGGCTTCAGCGTATTTCAATGACCAAAACAGCTTGATTCATGCATGTAAGAACCTGACAACTATTGTAAAAAATTTCAATTAGATCCTGTAGGTTCACTTAAGCCTAAAATCACATACAGTACTTGAACCGATCAATGCAACACTTTGACGGATCGATGACTGATCGGTGACGGATTGATGACGCGTTTGGACCGGATTGATGACTGATTGATGACGGATTGGTGAATGATTGGTGACGCGTTGTTGACTGATTGATGACGGATCGGACGGATTGGACAAATGACGGATACCATAGGTAACCGGGCTATCGATCCGTTATTTTGACTGATACGATCGATCGGTATAATTAGAAAACTCTTCTGTGAAACGAAGTTATCGTTTATACCTATACGTTTATAACATATATAACGCAACAGTGAACACAAACCAGTCACAGCGTTAATTTAATTTGTTTTAAATAAATTATGCTATAGTGTTAAATATAAGACATACATTTTCTATTTAAATATATGTTAATATTATTAATCTAATGAATTTAATAATTGTTTACATAGTACTTCCTTTAAATTAAATAGGCAAAGTTCGTGTTCTTTTCTTCTATAAAAATAATACTAATATAATTTTATTTTATTTGTTCTGATTTTTAAATACAAAAACAGAAACTGTGCTGAAAAAATTTTTAAAATGCAAAAAGGTTCTGCTTAGAACAATTATTTCAACAATTTGTAACATATAATTAAGAACAAATAATTCAGGAGATATCAATAATCTAGTAAATTTTATTTTAATTTTTTTCTAATTCACTGTGTTAAATTTATTTGCATAGGAATATAGATCACATTTGCAAATTTCTTATGTAAAATAAATGAAACTTTAGTAAAATCTTATATTTGAGCATAAAATTATATGACGGTTTGATAAAATTGACAAGAAATTGTATGCGAAACAACTTTTTTCATCAGGTTTGACACATTAATGCTAAGATAAGATGAAAAGTTGCATAACTACATATTGCTGACTTAAAATATAAGGTTCATATAGTAAAGAGACAATAAAGAAAATTTGTTCGCAAAGGAATATAGATCACATTTACAAATTTCTTATGTAAAATATATGAAACTATAGAAAAATCTTATATTTGAGCATAAAATTATATGACGGTTGAATGAAATTGACAAGAAAATGTTTGCGAATCAACTTTTTTCATCAGGTTTGACACATTAATGCTAAGATAAGTTGAAAAGTTGCATAACTACATTTTGCTGACTTAAAAAATAAGGTTCATAAAGTTAAGAGATTATGAAGAAAATTTGTTCGCAAAGGAATATAGATCACATTTGCAAATTTCTTATGTAAAATATATGAAACTATAGTAAAATCTTCTATTTGAGCATAAAATTATATGACAGTTTAATAAAATTGCCAAGAAAAAGTTTGCGAAACAACTTTTTTACATCAGGTTTGACACATTAATGCTAACACAACTTGAAAAGTTGCATAACTACTTATTGCTGACTTAAAAAATAAGGTTCATAAAGTTAAGAGATTATGAAGAATATTTGTTCGCAAAGGAATATAGATCACATTTGCAAATTTCTTATGTAAAATATATGAAACTATAGTAAAATCTTCTATTTGAGAATAAAATTATATGACGGGTTAATAAAATTGCCAAGAAAATGTTTGCGAAACAACTTTTATCATCAGGTTTGACACTTTAATGCTAAGATAAGTTGAAAAATTGCATAAATACATATTGCTAACTTAAAAAATAAGGTTCATATAGTAAAGAGACAATAAAGAAAATTTGTTTACAAAAGAATATAGATCACATTTACAAATTTCTTATGTAAAATATATGAAACTATAGAAAAATCTTATATTTCAGCATAAAATTATATGACGGTTTAATAAAATTTACAAGAAAATGTTTGCAAAACAACTTTTTTCATCAGGTTTGACACATTAATGCTAAGATAACTTGAAAAGTTGCATAACTACATATTGCTGACTTAAAAAATAAGGTTCATAAAGTTAAGAGATTATGAAGAAAATTTGTTTGCAAAGGAATATAGATCACATTTACAAAATTCTTATGTAAAATATATGAAACTATAGTAAAATCTTATATTTGAGCATAAAATTATATGACGGGTTAATAAAATTGTCAAGAAAATGTTTGCGAAACAACTTTTTTCATCAGGTTTGACACATTAATGCTAAGATAATTTGAAAAGTTGCATAACTACATATTGCTGACTTAAAAAATAAGGTTCATATAGTAAAGAGACAATAAAGAAAATTTGTTCGCAAAGGAATATAGATCACATTTACAAAATTCTTATGTAAAATATATGAAACTATAGTAAAATCTTCTATTTGAGCATAAAATTATATGACGGTTTAATAAAATTGCCAAGAAAATGTTTGCGAAACAACTTTTTTCATCAGGTTTGACACATTAATGCTAAGACAACTTGAAAAGTTGCATAACTACATATTGCTGACTTAAAAAATAAGGTTTATAAAGTTAAGAGATTATGAAGAAAATTTGTTCGCAAAGGAATATAGATCACATTTGCAAATTTCTTATGTAAAATATATGAAACTTTAGTAAAATCTTCTATTTGAGCATAAAATTATATGACGGTTTAATAAAATTGTCAAGAAAATGTTTGCGAAACAATGTTTTTCATCAGGTTTGACACATTAATGCTAAGACAACTTGAAAAGTTGCATAACTACATATTGCTGACTTAAAAAATAAGGTTCATAAAGTTAACAGATTATGAAGAAAATTTGTTTGCAAAGGAATATATCACATTTGCAAATTTCTTATGTAAAATATATGAAACTATAGTAAAATCTTCTATTTGAGCATAAAATTATATGACGGTTTTATAAAATTGCCAAGAAAATGTTTGCGAAACAACTTTTTACATCAGGTTGGACACATTAATGCTAAGACAACTTGAAAAGTTGCATAACTACATATTGCTGACTTAAAAAATAAGGTTCATAAAGTTAAGAGATTATGAAGAAAATTTGTTCGCAAAGGAATATAGATCACATTTGCAAATTTCTTATGTAAAATATATGAAACTATAGTAAAATCTTATATTTGAGCATAAAATTATATGACGGGTTAATAAAATTGCCAAGAAAATGTTTGCCAAACAGCTTTTTTCATCAGGTTTGACACATTAATGCTTTGATAAGTTGAAAACAGAAAAGTTGCTACATATTGCTGACTTAAAAAATAAGATTCATATAGTAAAGAGACAATAAAGAAAATTTGTTCGCAAAGGAATATAGATCACATTTACAAATTTCTTATGTAAAATATATGAAACTTTAGTAAAATCTTATATTTGAGCATAAAATTATATGACGGTTGAATAAAGTTTACATGAAATTGTTTGCGAAACAACTATTTTCATCAGATTTGACACATAAATGCTATAATATTTTGAAAACTTGAATAACTTCATATCTTTAACTTTAAAAATAAGGTTCATATTTTAAGTTTTAAGAGATTATAAGGTCAATTTATTTCCATTATAGAGTTGTTAAGACCAAACATTTCTTTATATGCAAGCTACAAATATGTAAGAAATTAAAAATCTGATGTTTGAGCCTAATATTATATAATGGTTTTAGAACGATCACAAAAAATTGTTTTCAAAATAACTTTATGACAAGATTTTAAATAAGTTATTTTAAAATATAATATATTTGACATAAAAAATCGTATGAATTTTTGCATTTTAAAACAGAAATGTGTTATGTCTTTACATTAAAGTTAGACTTTAATATTTATTTAAGCACAATTCGGCTGTGCTTTGTAATATTCTATGTTTAATTATTGATATAAAACACGTCTAATGTCCCGCTTTTACATTTATTTATATAAATTTCTATTTTATTCAAAGATTTTATGTATTCGATCAAGGAGTCACGTGATACAATAAGCGAAACGAACTTTAAAATTCCGTATTTTAGATTGAATTGACGCGTGACGGATTGGTAAATTGCATCATGGGATGCATTTGACGGATAGGATCGGACGGATTGGTGACTGATCGATGACGGATTGGTGACTGATTGATGACGGATCGGTGAATGATTGAGACCGGATCGATGACTGATTGGTGACTGATTGATGACGCGTGACGGATCGCAAAAACTGTTGCATTGATCGGTTCAAGTACTGTATGTCGGTTTCATAATTCTTTCGAAATCACTATAGCAACCAGTATATAACAATAGAACATTTCGGGTCGTATTGTTTTTTCGACGTTTTTACCAGTCCGCCCTAATTTTTAAAATTTGTGTAACTTCATAACTATTTGGGTCACGCACATAGCAAAGATATCTTTGGAAAGCTCATTTCATACACTATAAGTTGAAAATACTAAAGCCCATCCATTTAGTTCACCTTTAAGCACAGAAACTTTTATCTAGAGGTCATGGAACACAAAAAGGCTTCAATTTTCTTGTTGTTACTTACTTTTTTTACTCAAAACAGATAATTTTTTCCATGAATATAGAAGTTTTTTGGTGTGAAATTGGTCAAAGTCAGCAAAAGAATGATTAAACAATCAATTTATTAAGAAATACCTGTTTTGATCCAAAATGCATATCAATTCTTGAAAGTTTTGACTAGAGAAAAGGGGAAAGGTAAAAAATGAGATTTTTTTTAAGCGGGCTTGCATATTGTAACAACCATTACTTCGCTATTCGTAGACCAATTTCGAAACTTATTTGTGTTTTGTAATGGCAAGATTCTGAATTTTAAAATTATTGCAAAATGAAAAGTAGTCGAAAAAATGTTTTCGGCTTAAGCAGGCTTTCCACAGATGGGTGTTGGTTTCCCAAATTTGGCTAGGGTTGAAAATATAGAAAATTTTACAAAACCTGTTGCTATGGTTACCTAATATTATATCATATATTTTTATTTGAAAAAATGTGGTATTTGGCACTTCCCCAAAATTTTGATTCATAATTTAGTGTTGCTAGCTTTATATGTAAACAACATGGTGGATGCAAAGGGAAACTAGGATGGTGTATTTTTAGGTAATTTTCTATGCATTAAAATAAAAACTTTTTATGGCCACTAAGATAGCGCAAAATCAAAACGGCGATGACCCAGGTTGAGGCTATTTTTCTCTAAATTAAACATCTGCTCTACAGGAAAATGAAATAAAATGTCAACATATTTGGGAAGAACAGTGTTCAAATTTCATGCAAAAAAAGTGTGTTGACACTGTTTTTTAGGTTTTTTAAAGCAAATTATTGCTGTTTCCATGGCAACAGTGTAATGCAAAATCCCTTGTTTTATACATTATGACCCCTTTTTCTCAAAGTATGTTTATTTATGAACCACTTAATGTATACATGTAGCTATGCCAGAAAAACAGTTAAATCCCTACAGATATTTAAGTAAAGGGGGTCCTGCCCCTTAGAAAAAACAGGGCTATCTGGGGAGCGCTGGCTAAGCTCATTGAGATCTACAAATATGATTGCAGGGTCTAAATTGTCAGATCAGCCGTTTAAGAGTTATTCCCCTTTAACTGTTTTTTCCATTAATTTACACTGATTTTAAAAAATCTTCTTCTCTAAAACAACTGAAGGGATTGCATTGATACTTGGTATACATGATCTTTAGGATGTCCTCTACCAAGTTTGTGAATTATATACATGTCGACCAACCAACATGGTCGCCGTTGCTAAAAATAGAACAGGGGGGTCAGACCATTGTTTTTGGCTTATAACTCAAAAAGTATAAGAGATAGAGAAAATTGGAAGCAACCTTTCATGTTCAGCATCAAAAGATATATTATATGAAATTTATTCAAACTTTGGCATAAGAGATCAGGTGAGCGATTCAGGCTCCTGAGAGCCTCTAGTTTTCTATTCATGTATATGTTTTATCTTCTGTAAAGCTATAATCAATGTTGTGTGCTTTCATAAAATGAAATAAAATTATATAAAGTTTTGAAGGGTCATGTTTGCTATTTCCATCTTTGTTAACTTTTTCTTTCAAATTCTGTGAAACCACTTATGTTATTACATTGAAACTCTACATGCTTCATCTTTAAGATGTACTTTACTAAGATTTCAAGATTTCACAAACAACAACTGCAGATAGAGAAAAACTGTTGCTTGCTAAAAGTTAAAGTTCATTAAGCTCTACAAAAGTTTCCAATATTGAAGCTGTATGATGATTCCTTATATGAGTTTATTCCCTTAGACTTCCAGCAATTGTTCATTGAGGTCATATAACCACTTAAGGATGTTCAAGGGTGACTTTGAAAGTGATGAGGTTTTGAAATTGATGCCTTAACTTAAAAGGGTTTCATATAAAATACAAAATAAGCCCAAAAAAATGATAGGTTACCATACTCGTTTTCAAGATAATAAGAGTTCAAAATTTGGCGGGAAAAGGTTTTCTCTGTTTTTTATCATTATAAAACAGATATTTATGGTGTAATGAAGACCTCACACATTAGAAAAGTAGGGGTTACCGTGCAAAAATTTTGGCCTTATTTTGATGGAAAAAAACGGAGGATTATGAAAAAATGTAAAAAATCTCAAAAGCTGACCCTCCAACATCCTTAAGGCTTTTAGTCCTAGGAGTCACTTGTTTTCTTTGTTCTTTAATACTTTGTTTTTTTTTACAAATACTTTTCTTTTTTTTAAAGGAAGTGGTATGGAAGAAGATATAGTTCAGCACCAGACTGTGGAAAATCATAAATTCAAACCACATAGTCAAGGTAAAAATCATTTTTTTAGTACACTAACAGTGGATTCAATTATTATTGTGGCTGTTAAGAACAAGGTATATGATAAGAGCATAACTTGGCCCCCAAAATTCTAAATTATTAATAGTAAATCATATCAAGCTAGTCATTTATAAAATGAATACTGTGGATTCATTTATTTTCGTGGGTACCAATTTTTGTGGCTTGACAAAAAAAGTATCCATTCATGGAATCATAATAAATTTGTGGTTCTAAAGTCCTAGGGTTATAGATCAATATTGAATTTCCTTTTTGTTGGGAATTAAATTTCTTGGATTAAGCCCATCAATGAAAACCATGAAAATTGATTACGCCACTTATAATAATGAAACCACAGTAGGTAAAATTTAATACTTAACCTACAAAAATTGTTTACTGTAAGATTTTGAATGATCAATCTCATTTGTCAAAGAAAAAAGACAGAGCAAGGGAAAGACATACCAGAGAAATTGATAACTGCAATTACTTGGTACAGGCATTCCAAAAAGAATTATGGTTTAAACTAACATAGATTTATGACGTCAAAGCTCCCTCATCTATTGCAATCTTCAGATTTTAGGTTCCAGCAAAAAAAAATAAGACACAATTTTTCGTGTCTAATTGTATATTGTCAGGCCCCAGTTTCTTAAAACATCTCAAATTTGAGATTTCCTCTAATCTTACCTTAACTCAAATATTGACCAATGAAATTGCAAGAAATTTCAGTTGAGGAAGGATTTGAGGAAATCTCAAATTTGAGATGTTTTATGAAACTGGGGCCTGAACATTTGGATGGTTCTTCTTTATTTGCCAAAATATAGTCTTTGAAATTGACATATATTTATATATTAATTTATAATGAAAATGTTTTACTTGTATCTTCAGTTCAAACTACAGAAGCAGCCTCACTTGTTGATGTTAAAAGTGATGTGTGTAGTACAGATAATGTTACCGGTAAGAAAATGTTAATTTTACTATATTTAGGACACATCTTTGGATCAATCAACATTTATTCTCTGATTGCTGTAAACGTTATTATTAACACATTGCATATAAGTAGTAGTGGGGTGTCTCTACTGAGCATTGGCTCACAGACTTCTTGTTAATATTTAATTAAAATGTTTTGCTAATATTTTCAGTTCCACCTCCTGAAGAATCCACTCCACTTATTCTGGGGGTTGAAAGAGATGCACCCAGTCAATCTGATATAACAGGTAAGAGAACTGAGGTTTTACCATATTAAGGTCACCACATCAAGATGGAGTAGCTTCCTTGTACACAACTATGTAGAAAGTGGAAAGAAACCGTTTTTGCAGGACAGAATGGTTAGGATTACGTGTTGTCCTGATTTCCTGAAAGTGTATTTAAGGAATATCATTTACATTTCTGTATGAATCCTTTCTTCTCTAAACAAGTTGTAAACTTTTAATGTTATTCCAAACTTAACTTTTTGCCGTAACACTGAATTCATGTCTTTTATGAACAGTGGAACCGTTTACAATTGAAATCAAATGACACCAACAGGTTTGCCAATTAGATGTCTAAAACGGTGAAAGAGGTTTTATATTAGGTCTGTGAAGTTGATAAGACATGAAGCACCTTTTATCAATGTTATTAAGTCATGAAGCATATCATTTCAGGAAGAAATTAAAATGGATCTTAAAGTCCAATTATTAATTACCAAATTGTAATTTTTTTTCTTGGCTAAGCAACTTTATTGACCTAATATTACACCTTTCCTTCTATTAAGACATCTAACCTGTAGATGTCATTTAATTTCAATAACAAAAAGGAATACTTTTCAGAAAACCGTAGTGAAATGTTATTAATTATACCCCCATGCAATACCCTGGTCCTTTTGTCTGTCTCACAGATTATGAATCGACTCCTCTAAAACCACTCACCAGAATTCAACGAAAGTTTGAATGCAAGAAGTTCAGCATATGTAGTTGTGCATGATACCAGGATCTTGTTAATCTGCAAATTTTTCTGGGAGTTATGGCCCTTTGGACTTACACACTTGACAATATCCTGATTTATCATCTTGTGGAATCAGCTACTCTGAAACTACTGAACAGAATTTAACAAAACTTTGTATGCAAGATGTACACCCTATGTAGTCATGCATATTACCAGGATTTTTTATCTGCAAAGTTTTGGCCCTTGAGATTTAGAAATTTGTGGACAAATGAATTCTGTTGTGAAACCAGCTCTTCTGAAACTACTGAATTGAATTATTGAACTTGGTATGCAAGAAGTAAAACATATTTATTAAATTTATATAGATATAGGTGAAAGATCGTGATTTCTGAGTTTAAAAAAAAATTCTAGATTTTCACGGAGTTATTGACAGGATTTATCTAACTCGCGTGCGAATTTATCTAACCCTTGTGAAGTTTCCCACGAAAAATACGTAACTGAGATTATTGCGCAATACACAATTCATTAATCAATAATTTCTTTCGTTTTCATTATTTGATGATTGTAAGTCACGTTTTTCAAAATTATCTATATAATAAATAGTATAACTACTTGAGTATGTAATCACATTTTTTTTTTTTTTGCAAAAATTGACAAGCTCAAATAGTCAAATAGAGGAATGTGTGGGATATGTGAGCATTCTAACTGAGGTTCTTCCATTAAAAAAAATGAATCATACTCCTAAGGGAACATCTAATTGAATTGAACAAAAGCTTCTTTATGTGTACAATATCCAATGAAAGTTAAATCTACATTAAAATGATATTTTAATTTCAGATATTTCCACTTCACTGTCGAGGGGAATATGTACTATACAGAAGAACCATGATCAGTCCATTCGCTAGGGTTTTAGTTGTGGTCCAATGGTTTATTTTCAAAAAATAATGTTAACATATTGAAATCAAGACAGAAAAAAAGATGAAAAAGCATAAGACAAGATTACTTTTTGATAAAAGAAGGATGCTATGAATTTGCAGAATTTGGTTTGTTAATTTGAAAGTAAAAAGCTTTAAATGTTGTGTTTTATATTTTATTGTAAAACGCTTGCATATATAACTAATTTATTTTTATATAGTTACCAGGGTTTATCTATTGTTTAAGGTTATTATTTATAAAATAAATATGTTCAATCATTACATGTAAGTGATGCTTTGTACATTTTTAGAACTCATTTTATACAAATCATTAATATTATGTAAATGTTTATTGATATGAGTCATTTAATACACAGTGCCTTCTTTTGATACAATGTTGTTTACAATTTTCTAGCATTTTTTCACAAATTGTATCATGACAATGTATTTTTAATGAACTATTTTAATTAACAGTGCCATATTTGGTTGCAATATTTTGGATTTTTTTAGGTTTGATTTAAGAAAAAATGTTTTTCTTGTTTTTAAACACAATCTTTAATGAAGAATTTCATTGAAAGTTGAGTGTTTTGTTTTTAATGCATTGATAGTTTAGGTTGTCAGTGTTTTTGAATGCCATGAGTCTTTCTTCAAATATCAAAATTCTGTTGACACTTGCAAATTGTTATAGGGTTATTGTTATATTATTGAATATATATTTCATTTTAATTTTAAATAAAATATTGTTATGCAACGTTAATATACATAGATTTGGATGTCTGCAAAATGAACAAAAAAAAGCTTAGCAATTCTGTGTATTTTAAGTTTTCCTTGTACTAATTAAGTAGAGCATTTGTAAGTTAGGATTATGTACTTAAGGGGGTTTGCTCCACTAGAAATAGAAAAATGAGCATCAAGAGTTCAAAAGAAGAGAGAATTAATGTACCCAGCTAACACAAAAACATTATAAAAATGTTATTAAAACATTTTCTTAAAAGGACTGAAAACATTTTTAAGAAATTTTTTAAAAACATAAATTTGTGGAGTGCCAGAAATGGTTTTATAACGTTTGTAAAAACTGTTTCTTAAAATGTTTTAAAAATGTTTTTTCTAAAACATTTTTAATAAATATAAAAATAACATAATTCTAAATCGTTACAGAAATGTTTGTAGTAAATGTTTTTTTCTTGTTTTTTCGAAACATTTTATAAACATATTTTGTACTGTTTTTAAACCGTTATTAAGGCATGTTTTTATCCTGTATTTTTACCATATTATCCTTAAGGGTTTTGGATAGTGACTTGACAAAAGAACATAAAACCCAAGAAATTAAAGTCCACAAAGGAATGAGGGACAAACATTAGAGCAAACTATGCAAAAGTGCATATGCATAATAAAGCGAATTCCAATTAGAGGTTTCCCGAAAAAGCTGATTGGTCGAACCTTCTGCTTGTCACATCACCATATCAAACAACAAACTGCCATATTCTTTATAGAACAATGAGAAAGCTACACGACAAGCAACTTCATTAAGAAATGAAACACAAATTTAGTCCACAAGAATATGATGTTCTTTTAAAAAGCCAACGAGTTATCCATATCATAACTTTTATAGGAATTTCAGGAAAATATCATCTGTCAAGTCTTGTGGTGTTCTTTATACGTGTTATAGTTGTTTTCATTGTTCTGAAAAATAAATAAATGCCGATTTATAAACCAAAAGTACAAGTAGCTTTATAAATGTACAATATAATAAACATAGTAAACATAGAGTTACTATTAGCATGATATTGGATTAAAGTCTTATCTTGAACTAAACCTTGATCGTAAGTTAAAGATCAATCATGTGCAAATTTAAAATTATAAAAATTAACATCAGTCTATCTATTATAAAACAAATCATTCTACTTACATTTTGTTAGAGCTGTGTATCAAGATGTGTTTCCTCTCTCTTGAAAGGTTAAATCTATACTGATAAAGACTCCAACACACAGCGTGTGGCAAACCACTAAACTTACAAATAGCTGGTTACCATGGTGATCTTACTGATAACGATGCAGGATAATTGCTTATCAAACATCTTGAGAAAATTAGTCACAGTATCGCTCGTGTTATACAACTAACATGCCATCGAAGATAATCAACAATGGAAAGAGATAGTTGTGTGTGTTTTAATACCATCATTCTTTAGAAAAGAAACTTAAATACTAATAAGAAAAAAAAACAACAACAAAACAGTAAGAATAAATGTAAGTCAGTAAAAGAAAAAAAAACATTACTTAAAACAATAAAAAAATGGACTTAACAATAAGATAAAAATTTAGTTTTTTTTGTTGATATTTCAGTATATTTATCACCGTAATCTGTTCATACTCATTGATAATTGTATATAGTATTCATAACGTTATAACTTGTCTTATTTGTTAGAGGTAAAATGTAACAAAAACATGCTTCTAAAAAGGTTTTAAATTGTTATTTAAAAACATTTCTATGCCATTCAAAACCATGTTTTAAAATTGTTATAAAACGATGTAAACTTTGAATGTTTTAAAAACATTTTTATAACATTCTTATAATATGTTTTTAAATCGCTATGAAAAGAAAATATGGAAATGCTTTCTAAATGTTAATATAACATTTCAAAATAATGTTTTAAAGTTGTTATAAAAAGATGTAAAATAAAATGTTATAAAAACATTTTTTTAACATTTCAAAAAACAGTTCAGAAAACTATTTTCCATCTGTTTTAAGGAATCGTTAATTAACCGTTTTTAAATCATTCTTAAAAAATCAAAACATTTTGAAAATGTTTTAAAAATGTTTTTTAAAAACGTTTTCTTCGGACCTCAGAAATAACCAAAAAAAAATGTTTTTGAAAGGGTTCGTGCTACATGGGTAGGTCTATTACCTCATTTCATTCTGTAAACATATCTGTTTTTGGTTTTGTTTTTTTGGTAGGAACAGGTTTTTTCAATGGTTTTCATAACTTTGAAATTGACACCTCTGTTTTTTGCTGTTGAAATAGGCTCTTGCATTACAAGCGAGTAAACTTTTTCATAATGAATCGTACATATGAAATATATATATATCATTGTAAAGAGTATATCTTGCTGTTTCGTTTAGACTACTTTTCTTTTCATTTTTATTGTACATTTTTCCAAAGGAACAGTTTAAAGTTAAGTCACTATTATTTCTCAGACATTCTTTAAAAAGAGTCTCGGTGAAATCTTATAAATTTTATTTTATTTTAATTTTTATTAATTTCTTTTCTTGATTAGTACCGTTAAATAGCGGAAAGTTGACAGAATAAACAAGTGAAATTTTAACGATAATTAAGTGAATTTAGGACAAAATTACCTATTAAAGATTACGCAATTTCCTGTTAAAATTTGGCACCTGCTGTTGATCAGTGCTGTCAGATAAGAAAATATGTATATTGTGACCAATTTTAATAAGAATGCGAGGATTTGCATTTTTCATCTCTCACCATTGTCTAGTTATTTTTATTTTTTTAAAAATGTATAGCTGTTAAAAAATTATACTATCCCATTCTTGAAAGACTTGGCTATCCAACAATAACAATTTAATGATATTTTCTGTTATCACGCACCAGCTTACTTGCATTTTTCACAGCGTCGACACTGTTATTTTAGCCAATTTATTAAGTTTAACAGGGTGATTCATATCTCTTTAGTTATAATTTTCTCAGATTTAATTGATAATTGTCATCTGCCTGTTCAGTGGACACAATTTTCAATACAGAAAAGGAAACAGGGGGTTAATGGGCAAAAAAAAATATAAAAGTATGATAGATGGACAAAGCTGATCTAAAAAAAATTGACAAACACACCAAAATACATGTATGAGAAGCAAACTGCCAAAATGAATATGTGTTCTCTTCCATTTTCTGGGTAAAAATCGTGCTTCCACATATTGTTACAATATGTGAAATCATCATGGGAAGATAAACATTTAATGCTTTTTAGCTCAACTTGCCAAAGGCAATGTGAGCTTTTGCCATCACTTGGCATCTGTTGTCTGTCCTTCAACTTTTCAAAAATTTTCTTCTCTAAAATTGCTGAGCCAAATGTAATGAAACTTGGTACGGTTGTTCTGTAGTATGTCCTCTACAAAACTAATGTTTGAAATTTTGATTCAACAAAAAACATGGCTGCAATGGCTAAAAATAGAACATGAGGGTAAATTGCAGTTTTTTGCAAATTACTCAATAACCGTAAGAGATATTAATTTTCTGGCAGGTTTAAAGTGATCAACACATCATGAGCTACCTGCCCTGAAATTTTGAAGAACATCCGCTTATTGTTTTAGGAGTTATTGTCTTTTTCAAAATTTTGCACTTTTTAGACCAATATCTTGAAAACTATACAACATATTTAAAAAAAATTAAATTGTATATGGTTAAGCACATCAAGATCTACACAAGTTGTAACAAAGTCAAAGTTGTAGGACCGCTCCTTTAGGAGTTATACCCCTTAGATTGTTAAAATTGACCATTTTCACAGCTTTTTGCTCAACTTTTCAATAATCTTCTACTTTGAAACCGCTTGGCCAAATTAAATGAAACTTGATAGGGTTGTTCTGTAGGATGTCCTCTACATATCAATTGTTCAAAATTTTGATTTGAAAAAAAAACATGGCCGCCATGGCTCAAAATAAAACAAGGGTAAATTGCAGTTTTTTGCAAATTGCTCAAAAATGGTAACAGATATTAAAATTCTGATTTGGATAATAGTGATCAGCCTATCAAGATCTACCTGCTCTGAACTTTTGGAGAAGAGCTGACAATTGTTGTAGGATTTGTTGCCCTTTTTCATTTTTTTTTTTATTTTGCTTTTTTTAGACCAATATGTTGACTATACAAGTCATTTGAAAAGTTTAAATTGCATCCTAAAGATCTAAAAATTATGTAATGGGGTCAAAGTTGTAAGACCTTTCTTGATAGGAGTTGTTTCCCTTAGACATTTAAATTGATCATTTCACAGAGTAGCAGTCCTTTGTAAAAAATATCCAGCTTATAAGTATCATAGAATACAAGGTGGGCGTTGCAGGCTCCTGGGAGCCTCTAGTTATGTTATACCACAAGATATTTTACGTTCCACTAATTCATATGATAACATTGGGATTTCAATATTAATGCATTTCAGTGCAATATACATTTCCATTTAGTTAGGTGTAATTTATATATAGATCAAAATTCATAATCATGAATTTGTTTTTGTTTTTAGAGCTGTTTCTGAATTTGAGGGGAGGTCAGGGGATTTTTTTTTTTTTAGTTTCAAACAGACCATAGAATTTGATTTGCTACTTTTTTTATTGTTCCTTTAAAACTTTTTTTGACACTCAACACTCATAAATTGATAGAAGTTACTCTTATTCCCCTCAAATGTAGTTCTAAAATACTATGGTTTCATTATTATTTGTAGGGTACCAATTTTCATTGTTTTCATGGGTGGCCTTGTCCCATGAAACTTGAAACCAAAAGCAAATTTAATATTATTCTTTATGCTGCAGACTTAAGAACCATAAATTTACCAATCCACGTCATGATCCTTTTTAATCAAACCACAA
Organism: Arcuatula senhousia; assembly: GCA_963971305.1. Taxonomy (NCBI): domain Eukaryota; kingdom Metazoa; phylum Mollusca; class Bivalvia; order Mytilida; family Mytilidae; genus Arcuatula; species Arcuatula senhousia. The sequence goes on from OZ020306.1 coordinate 43,027,228, forward strand.
AAATTGGTACCAACGACAGTAAATAAATCCACAGTAGTCCTTTAAATACTTTGTTTATTTGATTGAAAACTTGTTTTAAAATGTGTACTAAAAACTTGCAATTGTTCATTAAATGATTTGTAAGTCTAAAAATGATTTATCTTGATTTGACAATCTTTTGTTTAGTATTATTTTGAAATGTAGGTAAGCTTTTATCCCTCTAGCCAATTAGAGTTCTTTGATATTAGTATATGACACTTGTAAATAAACATATTCATAAGATAATGAAGCAACCTTTTTCTAACAAAAAAGTTGTGCTGACATTAGTGAAGAAATAGAGTGATTGTAGGTTCAGAAATTATGTAGATCATGTTTTATTTTAAAGTTTTAATCAATCTTAAATTATTTATTTATGGTAAATTGAATAAAATTATTTTTCCAATTGCATTACATTGCAAAAATTAAATCATAATAAAACTTGTCAACTTTTAAAGATTTAAGATATCGCTATTCTAAAATGCTACTAGGACTTTAGATTTTAGAAAACAAATACAATAACCATTAAATTAGTACATTCAACCTATTTTTTGGCTTAAAACAAATTTTCACTTTTGGAGCTCTCAAATACATTGCCCTAAAAAAAAACAAAAAAACATCTTAATCTTGTTAGATATTTTTACTAAAATAATTTCATATTCATATAGTGTTTGGCACTTTTAATATTTTTGGTAGAGCGCCTCTGATGAGTCTTGAATAGACGAAACGCGCGTCAGGCGTAGCAAAATTTATTGTCTGGAACTTTTTTGTTGTCATTTTTATTTATTACTTACATGACTTATAATTTAAAGCATGGACACAGATTTTAGAAAACTGTTGAGATGTCACAACAGCCCATTATGTCTTTCTTTTCTTCTTCTGTTTCTGTTCTATTTTGATTTTTGTTTTTGAATTTGTTAGTGTTTTTTTTTTTTTTTTATTCTGATGATTGACTCGTAATTTGTTACTAAAATTTTGAAAATTGTTGATTAAGTCTTATGCATAAAAATAGCTTGAAGTATCTAAGATTCCCCTCTACTTCAATGTAATTGCAAATGACTGTTGTTTTGTTTTGAGAAAACAAAATTACCAGTCCTAATCATACATGTATAATGCATATAATGCAAGGAAACACCAGAATAAGACTGTCTCAGTTTCATGATTTAAATACACTAGTCTTCAGTTGTTGTTGAATTGAATCCTAGTTTGCATTTCACAAAAGCTGGACTCCCAACCTGTATGTAATTAGGTTTTAATTACCATGACAGTGTTTCACATCATTGAAACATTTGTGCTCATATTTTGTATTAGTTTTTTATTATCACTGTTTTAATTGAAATGTCACAACAGCCCATTATGTCTTTCTTTTCTTCTTCTGTTTCTGTTTTATTTTGATTTTTTTTTTTTTTGGAATTTGTTAGTGTTTTTTTTATTCTGATAATTGACTCGTAATTTGTTACTAAAATTTTGAAAATTGTGTTTTAATAGTATATTCTTTGTATATTTTTATCATTGCTTGTTGTGTTTCATTTGTGATACAAGAACAAAAATGTGATACAAGAACAAAAATGTAGTTCTAAATTAGTGTTATATTATGTGTAAGCTAGATCCCCATCACTGTTAAGTGTCCTATGCAATTCAGAGCCAGTAGTGTAGTGGTTAACGCATTGGGTTACTTTCACCCAGGGTCATGTTGCCTTAATATTTGTTACTTGATTTTGAAATCCTATTAAAGAAGTCCATAAGTTATCGATTGTCTTGCCACAACATTTATAACTTTTTTGTTATTCAAACTACATTGAACCCATAGCCATACAAGTTTCATAAGGACAGATGGGGCATTTTTTAAATTATATATATATCCTTTGAGTAAGGTCTATGTAATTAATTATGTTGTTATTTACAAAGGAAATAGTATATCAATCTATTTACATATCAATTTCTACACCAAAAAATTTCTTTTTTCTTTTATATAAATTTTTATATTTACAAATACTGAAAATATGGCACTTTGTATGAAATTTAAAAACATAGGCTTTGGTCCCCCTGGCATAAAAGTTATTGAGTGTCTGTAATCTTAGCTAATATGGACCAATGTCTATACATAATAGGTGAATGTTGGCAAAGAAAGATTGTCCTAAGAACAGTTTGACAAAACCTTAAAGTTCGAAAATATTTTTAGAAATGTACATTCCGTCCTACCTTGAGATTGTTCGAGTGTTGAAATAACATTCCTATAGACGTGTTATGTTTTACTCTACAGGTTATTAAGGTTTCTTTATTAGGGCCCGATGTGGACGCCCTTTAGTTTTCACTTTGTCTGTCCGTCCATCAACAATTCTTGTGAACACTAAAACTCAAAAACTATTTACAACACAGTTCTGAAATTTTGTACAGCTACTTAGTAGCATGTCATCATTTGCATATTAAAATTTCATGCAATAATGTGAAATATTTTTGGAAAAAAAATTCATTTTTTATCGAAAATCACAGATTTTGAGAATTGGACTTTCTGAACACTAAAACTCAAAAACTATTAATAATACAGCTCTGAAACTTTGTACAGCTGCTAAGTAGCATGTCATGATTTGCATATTAAAATTTCGTGCAAATCTGTATAATATTTTTTTTTTAAAACTTCATTTTTGATGGAAATTCACAGATTTTGAGAGTTGGAATTTTTGGCCAGATTTCACGGAGTAAAAAATCCGGGTTATAAAATGGTAAATGTTGGGCGGTGTGCGGCCGGGGAAGAACTTTTTGTAACAGTTTTCTCAGCAACTACTAATCACAGCCACTTGATATTTGGTATACAGCATCAGGGTGGGGTTCCATACCGTGGGATACGATTTCAGGTATGTCACGCACCTACTTCTGACTTTGACAGATTTTTATACGACCGCAAAAAATTTGCGGACGTATAATGGTATGATGCTGTCGTCGTTGTCGTCGTCGTCGTCGTCGTCGTTGTCGTCGTCGTCTGGGGACATTTGGTTTCCGTGCGATAACTTGAGTAAATATTGACCAATTGTTATGAAATTTTTATATGATGTTTGTAACCACTAGAGGAAGGTTCCTATTGTATTTGGGGTTGGTGGCCCCTACCGTTTCAGAAAAAAGGGCCAAAAGGGGCTAATACGGGTGCATTGACAAAACTGTTGTAGAATGTTTATTATTCATTTGATTTTGAAAATTCTTTTTTTATCGAATTCCTTATTAAATTCTGTCAACAAAATGTCTAAATGGTTTTGATGTTTATTGAACCGTTACATTGTTACAGGGGGCCAAAGACGGGCCACACCCAAAAAATCAACTTTTTTATTTGTGGTCCGATTTTCAAAATCTTTTTTTCATTGGAATCCTTGTGAAAATCCCTGCCTGCATTTTTCAATCAGATTTGAAATATCTCTTACTGTTTTTGAGATATAAGGGGTCGAAGGGGCAAAAAATGCCATTTTTAAAAGTTGGTCAAGGCAAATGGTTTTACACAAGAAATTTAGCTGTAGTGGGCCAGCCAATTGTTATGAAGTTTAAATATGATGAATATATACACTGAAGGAAGCTTTTTATTGCATTTTGTGGTCCTAACCTTTTTTTAAAAAAGGGTCAAAAGGGACTTAATCGTGTCAAAAATGTCAATGAATATAGAAATAATTTTTTTTCTATTAAATGTTATTGTAAATATATATGTGTCAAATATGCATTTTAAAGTCCACCATAGGTTGCATGTGTAATAAAGCTTTGTAAGTCCACCATGGGCTGCATGTGACCAAAGCAATAGACTATCCATATTGGGCCTCCAATGTACAGGGTTCAACTTGTTGCGGTCGTATCATGCTGCGCTCGGCCTAGCTTTTTATTTAACAATAAAACTCAAATGCTATAACAATACTGCTCTGAAGTTTCATGCACATTCCATGGAACATGCCTTAGTGGTTATAATCAATGTTCGTATGATTTTGAAAACACTAAGAAAGAAATTTCTTTGGTTAAATTTTGGAAGGTCACAATGATGTAGGAAACCTCAGGAGATTAGATTAAATCAAATTTTATTATACATGATATTATTGTTATTTTTTGATATTTTAAGTTTTAAATGTAGGATAGGGTCATAGGGAATATATTTATGCTGAAATCAGAAAAAAAATTCTTATCTGCAGGAGAAAATGTTTCAAAAATTAGTATTCCTTCTTTTTGTATATAGTGGGTTATCTCCCATTTCCAGAAGGTATTTTTTACTAGTTACTGTGGGGAAATATAAGCTTTTCTGCATTTATTTTTTATATTTTGTCAAAAAATTGCTAAAAGTTAAATATAATGATTTTCAAAAAGGTATTCAACATGTTTTCCTCGACGAACAGGGACCACTAGGCCCTTTGAATAAATTAGAAAAAATAAAACTTTATTTTCCCCATTCATTCCAATGTAATATACCTACTGTAATGGACGACAACACTTGCAAATGGGAGATAACTCACTATTTATGAAAATAGGGAATATTGATCTACAGGCTTGTTTAAGATAATAATTTAGTTATAAGTAATGAGTAACAAATATCTGTGTAGAACTTTATTGAAAGATTATATGTAGATCTATGCATGAAATGGTCTTCTTCACAACAAAAATTAAAAGGATTGAAGTTTTTCTAGCATCTTAAAAAAAAATGTTGATATTATATATCTGCTTTTAGATCTGTGATCATATTTAAACAGTTGAAATTGTGATAAAGGAGTAGGGGCGATAAGGCCCTTATTTAGCCTAAAAATATGAAGGTTATGTAAAAGTGTCCATTTTTGGCCAGAATATAGTGTTATCTGCCTAAAAGGAAAACATGTCCAAACATTTAAAAATTTAATATTGAAGCGTCACAATGACCTCATAATTCTATTGATTTTAGCAAAAATTACAAAAATTTAGAAAATTTGGTCGTTTTTAATGTATATTTTGGACCAGGAAACATCCTCTGCACACCAGAAACAAGTTTATACTTTTAGAGAAGGTTTTTATAAGCCATATTAACAAGCTGTAAAAATATTTTGTTGTTTCTTGTGTGCGGAGATAATTTTCTAGTCCAAAATGTATCGTAAAAATACTGAAAATCGATGTAGATTGGCGATTTTCTGAATAAGGTCAGTTTCATTTCGTATTTCCCGCAAAAGCAATCATTTATAACTTCAAAACTATATTCAGTTTCTCATTTTTGGACATATAATAAATGTTTTATCAGCATCTGACAACAGTATTCAAAGGTTGAGATTTCGTTAAAATTTTAGGCCAAAAACAGGCCTTATTGCCCCTACTCCTTTCTACTTTTTGCAATAAACAGTTTTGTAACGATGTATTTGTATTTTTCTATTTATTAATTTCTACAGTAAAGGAATGATTCATTAGAGTTTCCTAAAGCTTTTACCTGAAATTGGTAAAACCACTTTTTAGTGGCCAGGTGAGCTATTGCCATCACTTGGCGTCCGTCATCGTCGTCCGTCGTGGTCGTTAACTTTTCTTCAAACTTCTTCTCCTCTGAAATGGCTGCACAGATTCAAACCAAATTTGGTCTGGTGGTACTTACGGGTGTCCCCCACAGAACTGATGTGGGGATTTTTGATTCGTCGAAAAACATGTACGCTGTTGCTAAAAATAGACCAGGGGGTCAGACTACTGTTTTTGGCTTGTAAATCAAAAAGTATAAGAGATAGATGAAATCTGATGCCACCCTACTGCTTCAGCATCAAAAGTTCTACAAAAGTCTCCATTTGGTCCAAGTTGTCAGATGACCCCTTATAGGGGTTACAGCCCCTTAAAGGTGAAAAATAGCGTTTTTAGCTCACCTGACACGAAGGGTCATGTGAGCTATTGTCATCACTTGGTCGTATGTAAACTTTTTAAAATGTTAACTCCTCTGACACCATAAGTCCAATTGCAACCAAACTTGGTATGGTTGTTTATTAGCATTCGGTGCTTAGAACTGATGTGGGGATTTTTGATTCGTCGTAAAACATGGCCGCCGTGGCTAAAAATAGAACATAGGGGTAAAATGCAGTTTTTTGCAAATAACTCAAAAACGGCTACAGATATCAAAATTTGGCATGGGTAAAAGTGATCAGCACCTCAAGATCTACCTACCCTGAAATTTTGAAGAAAATCCAACGACCCATGTAGGAGAAATTGCCCTTTTTGTGGATTTTTTGCAAATTTTGCACCTGTTTAACTCAATATCTTGAAAACTATACTAGATATTTGAGAAATTTAAATTGCATATTGTTAAGCACGTCAAGATCTACAAAATTTGTAACAGGGTCAACGTTGTAGGACCTTTCCTTTTAGGAGTTATTGCCCTTAGAACGTCAAAATTTAGCATTTTAACTGCATTTCCTCATTACATTGAAAACGTTAACTCCTCTGACACTTTAAGTCCAAATGGAACCAAACTTGGTATAGTTGTTTATTAGCATTAGGTGAATAGAACTGATGTGGGGATTTTTGATTGGTCGTAAAACATGGCCGCTGTGGCTAAAAATAGAACATAGAGGTAAATGGCAGTTTTTTGCAAATAACTCTAAAACGGTGACAGATTTCAAAATTTTGATTGGGAACAAAAGTGATCAGCACCTGAAGATCTACCAGCTCTGAAATTTTGAAGAAAATCCAACAACCCATGTAGGAGTTATTGCTCTTTTTCTGGATTTTTTGCAAATTTTGCACCTGTTTAGCTCAATATCTTGAAAACTATACTAGATATTTGAGAAATTTAAATTGCATATTGTTAAACGCATCAAGATCTACAGAATATGTAATAGGGTCAACCTTGTAGGACCTTTCCTTTTAGGAGTTATTGCCCTTAGAACGTCACAATTGAGCATTTTAACAGCATTTCTTCATTACATTGAAAACGTTAACTCCTCTGACACTTTTAGTCCAATTGAAACCAAACTTGGTATAGTTGTTTATTAGCACTAGGTGTATAGAACTGATGTGGGGATTTTCGATTGGTGGTGAAACATGGCCGCTGTGGCTAAAAATAGAACATTAGGTTAAACTGCATTTTTTTTTTTTTTTTTTTGCTAATAACTCAAAAAGGGTGACAGATTTTTAGATTTTGATTGAGAACAAAAGTGATCAGCACCTTTTAAGGTCCACCATATTGTCAGATAACCCCTTTATTAATCTTATGACCCTTTCAACGTCAAATAGATTTTGCCTAATAACCTTTACTGCAGGCACTTATATCAGGTGAGCGATTCAGGCTCCTGGGAGCCTCTTGTTTCATGTTTTTGCCCTATAGTATGAAAACTATTGCAGATAGAGAAAAGCTGTTGCTTGCTTAAATGTTCAGATCATTTAGCTCTACAAAAGTCTCCATAGGGTCGAAGTTGTCAGATGACCGCTTATAGGGGTTACGGCCCCTGAAATAACTGTTTTTAGCTCACCTGACCCGAAGGGTCATGTGAGCTATTGTCATCACTTGGCGTCCGTCGTCCGTCCGTCCGTAAACTTTTTAAAACGTTAACTCCTCTGACACCATAAGTCCAATTGAAACCAAACTTGGTATGGTTGTTCATTAGCATTCGGTGCTTAGAACTGATGTGGGGATTTTTGATTCGTCGTAAAACATGGCCGCTGTGGCTAAAAATAGAACATAGAGGTAAATGGCAGTTTTTTGCAAATAACTCTAAAACGGTGACAGATTTCAAAATTTTGATTGGGAACAAAAGTGATCAGCACCTGAAGATCTACCAGCTCTGAAATTTTGAAGAAAATCCAACAACCCATGTAGGAGTTATTGCTCTTTTTCTGGATTTTTTGCAAATTTTGCACCTGTTTAGCTCAATATCTTGAAAACTATACTAGATATTTGAGAAATTTAAATTGCATATTGTTAAACGCATCAAGATCTACAGAATATGTAATAGGGTCAACCTTGTAGGACCTTTCCTTTTAGGAGTTATTGCCCTTAGAACGTCACAATTGAGCATTTTAACAGCATTTCTTCATTACATTGAAAACGTTAACTCCTCTGACACTTTTAGTCCAATTGAAACCAAACTTGGTATAGTTGTTTATTAGCACTAGGTGTATAGAACTGATGTGGGGATTTTCGATTGGTGGTGAAACATGGCCGCTGTGGCTAAAAATAGAACATTAGGTTAAACTGCATTTTTTTTTTTTTTTTTTTTGCTAATAACTCAAAAAGGGTGACAGATTTTTAGATTTTGATTGAGAACAAAAGTGATCAGCACCTTTTAAGGTCCACCATATTGTCATATAACCCCTTTATTAATCTTATGACCCTTTCAACGTCAAATAGATTTTGCCTAATAACCTTTACTGCAGGCACTTATATCAGGTGAGCGATTCAGGCTCCTGGGAGCCTCTTGTTTCATGTTTTTGCCCTATAGTATGAAAACTATTGCAGATAGAGAAAAGCTGTTGCTTGCTTAAATGTTCAGATCATTTAGCTCTACAAAAGTCTCCATAGGGTCGAAGTTGTCAGATGACCGCTTATAGGGGTTACGGCCCCTGAAATAACTGTTTTTAGCTCACCTGACCCGAAGGGTCATGTGAGCTATTGTCATCACTTGGCGTCCGTCGTCCGTCCGTCCGTAAACTTTTTAAAACGTTAACTCCTCTGACACCATAAGTCCAATTGAAACCAAACTTGGTATGGTTGTTCATTAGCATTCGGTGCTTAGAACTGATGTGGGGATTTTTGATTCGTCGTAAAACATGGCCGCTGTGGCTAAAAATAGAACATAGAGGTAAATGGCAGTTTTTTGCAAATAACTCTAAAACGGTGACAGATTTCAAAATTTTGATTGGGAACAAAAGTGATCAGCACCTGAAGATCTACCAGCTCTGAAATTTTAAAGAAAATCCAACAACCCATGTAGGAGTTATTGCTCTTTTTCTGGATTTTTTGCAAATTTTGCACCTGTTTAGCTCAATATCTTGAAAACTATACTAGATATTTGAGAAATTTAAATTGCATATTGTTAAACGCATCAAGATCTACAGAATATGTAATAGGGTCAACCTTGTAGGACCTTTCCTTTTAGGAGTTATTGCCCTTAGAACGTCACAATTGAGCATTTTAACAGCATTTCTTCATTACATTGAAAACGTTAACTCCTCTGACACTTTTAGTCCAATTGAAACCAAACTTGGTATAGTTGTTTATTAGCACTAGGTGTATAGAACTGATGTGGGAATTTTTGATTGGTCGTAAAACATGGCCGCTGTGGCTAAAAATAGAACATAGGGATAAATGGCAGTTTTTTGGAAATAATTCAAAAACGGTGACAGATTTTAAAATTTTGATTGGGAACAAAAGTGATCAGCACCTGAAGATCTACCAGCTCTGAAATTTCGAAGAAAATCCAACGACCCATGTAGGAGGATTTGCCCTTTTTGTGGATTTTTGGCAAATTTTGCACCTGTTCAGCTTTATATCTTGAAAACTATACAAGATATTCGAGAAATTTAAATTGCATATTGTTAAGCACTTTAAGATCTACTAAATATGTAATAGGGTCAACGTTGTAGGACCTTTCCTTTGAGGAGTTATTGCCCTTAGAACGTCAAAATTGAGCTTTTAAAAAGCATTTCCTCATTACCTTGAAAATGTTAACTCCTCTAACACTTAAAGTCAAATTGGAACCAAACTTAGTATTGTTGTTTATTAGCATTAGGTGTATAGAACTAATGTGGGAATTTTTGATTGGTCGTAAAACATGGCCGCTGTGGCTAAAAATAGAACATTGGGTTAAACTGCATTTTTTTGCTAATAACTCAAAAAGGGTGACAGATTTTTGAATTTTAATTGAGATAAAAGTGATCAGCACCTTAAGATCCACCATATTGTCAGATGGCCCCCTTATTAAACTTATAACCCTTTCAATGTCAAATAGATTTGGCCTAATGGCCTTTACTTTAGGCACATATGTCAGGTGAGCGATTCAGGCTCCTGGGAGCCTCTTGTTTCATGTTTTTGGCCTATGGAATGAAAACTATTGCATATAGAGAGAAGCTGTTGCTTGCTTAAATGTTCACCTAATTTAGCTGTACAAAAGTTTCCATAGGGTCGAAGTTGTCTGATGACCCCTCATAGGGGTTACGGCCCCTAAAATGATGTTTTTAGCTCACCTGACCCGAAGGGTCAGGTGAGCTATTGTCATCACTTGGCGTCCGTCGTCCTTCATCTGTAAACTTTTTAAAACGTTTACTCCTCTGACACCATAGGTCCAATTGCAACTAAACTTGGTATGGTTGTTCATTAGCATTCGGTGCTTAGAACTGATGTGGGGATTTTCGATTCGTTTTAAAACATGGCCGCCATGGCTAAAAATAGAACATAGGGGTAAAATGCAGTTTTTATACGACCGCAAAAAATTTGCGGACGTATAATGGTATGATGCTGTCGTCGTCGTTGTCGTTGTCGTTGTCGTCGTCGTCCGTTAACTTTAGTGTATACACGATAACTTTAGTTCTAGTTATCCAAATGCAATGAAATTTGACAATGATATTTCTTACCATTAAAGGATGGATGGGATTGATTTTGGGAGTCCCCCCTTTTTTCGTTTGGAAATTAAGGGCTAAAAGGGGCCAAAATTATAACTTTTTTGTTTGTTCTTACAATAACTTTTTCAAAATCTTCTCCTCTGAAACTACTGAACAGAATTCAATGAAACTTGGTATGATTGATCATTAGGGTGTCCTGCACTATAGAAATGTTTCAATTTCTGATTCGTCAAAATACATGGCCGCCGTGGCTAAAAATAGACCAGGGGGGTCAGACTACTGTTTTTGGCTTGTAATTCAAAAAGTATAAGGGATAGATGAAATCTGATGCCATGCTACTGCTTCAGGATCAAAAGTTCTACAAAAGTCTCCATTTGGTCGAAGTTGTCAGAAGACCCCTTATAGGGGTTACGGCCCCTTAAAGTTGAAAAATAGCATTTTTTCATGTTTTTGCCCTATAGTATGAAAATTATTGCAGATAGCAAAAAGCTGTTGCTTGCTTAATTGTTCAGCTCATATAGCTCTACAAAAAACTCCATACGGTCGAAGTTGTCAGATGACCCCTTATAGGGGCTACAGCCCCTAAAATAATGTTTTTTCATGTTTTTGGCCTATGAAATGAAAACTATAGCAGGTAGAGAGAAGCTGTTGCTTGCTTAAATGTTCAGCTCATTTACACAATTAAGAATTAATTTTTGCGACCCCCCCTTTTTTTCCCCTATTATGTAATTAGGGGCCAAATGGGGCCAAAATCGAAACTTTTTTATTTGTGGTCCAATTTAAAAAAAATTTTTTGCAAGTTTATTCTTGTCAGGTAGTGAATCCAAATCTGAGAATTAATTTTTGTGACCATCCCCTTTTTCACTTGTTTTGTAATTAGGGGTCAAAAGGGGCCGTAATCAAAACTTTTTTATTTCTGGTTTGTTTTTGAAATTTTTTTTTGCAAGTTTATTTTTGTCAAGTAGTGAATCCAAATTTGAGAAATTATTTTTGCAACCCCACCCCTTTTTCACCTGTTACATAATAAGGGGCCAAAAGGGGCCGAAATTGAATTTTTTTTAATTCTTGTCCGATTTTGACAATTTTTTTGCAAGATTAGAATACAAAATTGAAATTTTATATTTTTACCCCCTGGGTCGAAAGTCCACCAGAGCAGCATGTGTCAAAAACCTTTGTCAGTCCACCATGGGCTGCATGTGTCCAGAACAATAGACTATCCATATTGGGCCTAAAATGTACAGGGTTCAACATGTTGCGGTCGTATCATGCTGCGCTCGGCGAAGCTTTTTATTTGCAAATACATTGTAACTCAAAAACGGCTACAGATATCAAAATTCTGGCAAAGGATCAAAGTGATCAGCACCTCAAGATCTACCTACCCTGAAATTTTGAAGAAAATCCAACAACCCATGTAGGAGTAATTGCCCTTTTTGTTGATTTTTTGCAAATTTTGCGTCTGTTTAGCTCAATATCTTGAAAACTATACTAGATATTTGAAACATTTAAATTGCATATTGTTAAGCACATCAAGATGTACAAAATATTCAATAGAGTCAATGTTGTAGGACCTTTGCTTTAGGAGTTATTGCCCTTAGAACGTCAAAATTGAGCATTTTAACAGCATTTCCTCATTACATTGAAAACGTTAACTCCTCTGACACTTTAAGTCCAATTGGAACCAAACTTGGTATTGTTGTTTATTAGCATTAGGTGGATAGAACTGTTGTAGATATTTTTGATTAGTCGTAAAACATGGCCGCTGTGGCTAAAAATAGAACAGGGGGGGGTAAATGGCAGTTTTTTGCAAATAACTCAAAAATGGTGACAGATTTTAAAATTTTGATTGCGAACAAAAGTGATCAGCACCTCAAGATCTACCTACCCTGAAATTTTGAAGAAAATCCAAAAACCCATGTAGGAGTTATTGCCCTGTTTGTGGGAGTTTTGCAAATTTTGCACCTGTTTAGCTCAATATCTTGAAAACTATACAAGATATTTGAGAAATTTAAATTGCATATTGTTAAACGCATCAAGATCTACAAAATATGTAATAGGGTCAACATTGTAGGACCTTTCCTTTTAGGAGTCATTGCCCTTAGAACATCAAAATTGAGCATTTAAAAAGCATTTCCTCATTTCATTGAAAACGTTAACTCCTCTGACACTTTAAGTCCAATTGGAACCAAACTTGGTATTATTGTTTATTAGCATTAGGTGTATAGAACTGAAGTGGGGATTTTTGATTGGTTGTAAAACATGGCTGCTGTGGCTAAAAATAGAACATTAGGTTAAACTGCATTTTTTTACAAATAACTCAAAAAGGGTGACAGATTCTTAGATTTTGATTGAGAACAAAAGTGATCAGCACCTTAAGATCCACCATATTGTCAGATGACCCCCTTATTAATCTTATGACCCTTTCAACGTCAAATAGATTTTGCCTAATAACCTTTACTTCAGGAACATATGTCAGGTGAGCGATTCAGGCTCCTGGGAGCCTCTTGTTTGTTAATAACTTAAAAATGGTTACAGATCAAAATTGTGCAAGAATCAAAAGTGATCAGCATATTAAGATCTACCTGTCCTGAAATTTTGAAAAAGAACTGACTGCTGATGTGGGAGTTTTTGCCCTATTTTGTATTTTTTTTCAAAATTTTGCACTTATTTAGCCCTATATCTTGAAAACTATACAAGATATTTCAAAAATTTTAATTGCATATGGTTAAGCATAGTAATATCTACAAAATATGTGTATCTATATAGTTCAGGTGAGCGATTCAGGCTCCTGGGAGCCTCTTGTGTATGTATTACCTTCCCCTCAAGTAGTATGCCCCTTCAACAACATGTTGGGAGAGGGGCATATAATTTATAGTTTCATGTCCATCTGTCAATACAAAGGTATATATACATAGTTTTGGGGAAATATGGAGGTGGCGCAATCCTTTGCCCAGAAATATTTTACTTGAAACTGGTATTTATCTTTTTGTATTTAAAAAATAATAGATAGAAAACTTTTTTGGCGCCTGATAATCTCTAAAAGTGCCAAAATTTATGAAAAAATGCTTGCATTTTGGCAATTTTTCTTCAAGTTTTGCAATATTGATCATTTTAATGACAGTATTACCTAAATTTAGTGATATAAGCAATATAATTGTTTTAGATTTTTAAAACATAGGGATTTAAGATAATATGCAAGCAATTTTTATCCACAAAACCAATTTTAGATTTTCGTAATCTATGGGCCAAATTTGATAGTCGGTGAACCTGGTCCTTTCCATCAGCTTTTCTCAGATACTGTCATGGGAATGATTTGAAATTTAGCAGGAAGAGTGTATATCCTAAAATTCAGATCTAGATCTAGATCTGTCGGACTTCTACTTCCCGTTAGGTACAGATTACCATCAAATTGTCTGTCAAGCTTATATCAGAAACCATACATGGGAATGATTTGCAATCTGGTAGGACTGTTTAATATGACAAACTGCATGTCCAGCAATTTCAGACGTGTGGCACTATTTCCTGTATGGGGACCTACACAGGGTCATTGTGTCCAAAGGACACATTCGTTCTTTATTTTTAGGCAGGACCTTGTGTAGTCATAAAGCTATCTGATTTTCGCGGTTTTTTCATCGTCTAGACAGGGTAAATTGGTCAGGCAATATCTATTATAGAATATTCATCGTGTTAACTATGGTTTCAGTGTATTTAATGTTAAACATCTTGTCTAAATTAAGAGGTACATCTCTATCATCTATGATAAAATACGATATAAATGTGCACTACATTTCATGTATCGATACATTAGTTGATGTACACTTAAGCGTTGTTGACCTTTTAAATTACCTTTAATTTAATCAATACGTCATATATATATTCAAGTGGGAGGAGCCAAAATACGGATTTCATAGCAAATGTTAAAGTAGACGGGGTAAACGAACAAATTGATATGTTTCAGGTTGATGAAAAACAGATCGTTTTTTTATTTTTAGTGCTTAGACTTAGTTCTGCCTTTTAACGCTTCAGCGCTTTGATTACACGTGTGAATGTCATTAATTTCCGGTTTAGAAAAAAAATAATTAAGAATGCTTATATATAATTTTTTTTCTCTTTTGTTACATATTAAAATATAGGTTTCAAATACTGGAGCAACAAATTCAAAAGGAACCTGTGAACCAACAATTGCAGGTATTTTGTGATTACTGGTTTGAAAAACATGAAACTCAAAAAGCTTTGACAGTTCTTGTGGATATAAGTACAGTTTGTGCTAGCGTTATTGGTTTTTAGGCAGAGCGTTATTTAGTCATATATATATAGCTATCTTATGTTAGGCCGCGTTCACACTGAAGTTGTTTTCAGTAAACATGTGTAGAAGTAGTTTAATGTTCTCATTGATAAACCTAAATTAATTGACTTGATATATGAAATGTTCACATTATCACGGTCGTTATACTTGTCCTGCGACAACACGTTTTCTACCGATTTTTCTGCTTGTTTTCTACCGATGATCCTTGTTTTCTACCGATTCTTTTTTTAGAAATATGAAAAATAAAGCTTATTTTTAACATTTGAATACATCCTATGGGAGAATATGCAATAAATGATCGTTTATTTGTAAAAGAGCCATTTGCTGTTTCATATAACTAACAGGTTTAAGAAATTTGATATGTCCTGGTTTTCTACCGATTAGGTATGTTCTTTACTGTGTTTTCTACAGATGAGTCCTTGATTTCTACCGATGATCTAATTTCATATAACTACACATTATCGTTGTTTCTAAAGGCATGCATACACCGTAAATGCTCGTGTTGTACAGTAAAGCTTTATCATACTGTTGTATGGAAAGCCATTTAAATCAAAACCTTCGTATCTATAGGATACCTCAGATAACTGGGGTTTTACTGGCAGCTATCTGGGGGGTTTTCTGGACGAAACTCTCAATTACATCAGGTATTAAGAGTTATCTTGGTAACTGGTGGTTTGCTGTCAGCTATCACATAGGAACCTAATTAAACCCCTTCTACCTACAGATATTGTAGTCCCGTTCGGGGCCCGGGTGGCGACTAGGCCCGAAGCAGAGCCTAGCTTGTCGTGAGAGGCGACTAAGGGTATTGGGATTCTGACGTTGGGTCAGTGTTCAGCCCACAGAACGACCAAGTGTGTACCCTAAGTGGCTGAATAGGGTGGTCCTTGTCCGCAGGGATTGTCAGGTCTATAATACGGAAACCCTGACGGCCGACCATAGTGGTCCAACGTGTGAGGAGAGTGCCACGCTTCATGCACGTAAAAATCCCTTTGTGGACCGCCAAGTAGTGCACCACATAGGCTTAATTTTCAGTCCCTTCCCATCTCTCACCTTTTCCTGTGGTTCTTCAAAATTTGCAGTTCCTTTGTTTCCCACCCCAACCCAATGTTTCATTTATCATCCTCATTTCATGTTCATTTTATCATCTTTTAAATGTTCGTTGCACGGGCGTAAAACACCAACTTATTCACTCACTCACTCACATATATTTTAAGTTCATGCTATTTTTAAACTCTTTGAAAGCAGAATTTATCAATGTAAAGATGAAAACTATCAATTCCTCAAAAACGAATACAAAGCTCAGCTTTCAATAAATTATTTTTGAAAACTCTTAATAGCAAGAGTTTATGTGGTATCCATGGGATAGCTGATAGGAAACCCTCAGTTACCTGAAATAACTCTCCATACCTGATGTAATTAAGAGTTTCGCTCTGAAAACCCCCATATAGTTGCCAGTAAACCCCAAGTTATCTGAGGTATCCTATAGTTACCATGGTTTTGGTTAAAATGGCGTGCCATACTGTTGTATATGTACAGATCAATTTCAGCCCGAGAAATTCGTTCATGCCTCAGCCTCAGCAATTCTAGATATAACAGTGACATCTGGTATATGGAGGATTATTTCCCATTATATATAAAGCACTTCACAAATCTCATATAAGTGGAAGAAATGTTGATATACTATCATTTTCTGATAGCCAGCTTTTGAGAAAATACACATTTATTTAAATTTTGTAAAAGTGTTCTTGGTGTGCGCAAAACATTTTTTGCTCATGAACCTCCGCTTTCTTTTTATCTTCAATATTATGTGTTCAATAAAATATACAGTTTTACAATTTGTCATGAAATGTCATTTTATATATTACATTATCACATCGGTAGAATGCCAGGACCATCGGTAGAAAACCAGGACACATCTTTAGAAAACCAGGACCATATTTTTTTTTAAATGATCGAAAAATCAAAAATACGCCATTTGTAATGAAAAGTGATATGTCTTTAAAAATGTCCGACTATTTAGAACATAGAGCATAATTTTCAGCCCAGTGAATGGTAATTAAAAACAGATATTCATGATTACCTGAAAAAAGGGAAATTGTCTCTTGCTGGAAAAAATAAACAATACCCTTACTGTAATTTTATGTACATACTTAAAACAAAATAATGTAAATTAAATTAGTTTGTTTATAAGTGCCATAATAGTCGGGTATCATTGTTTGGAAAAAATCGTCTGCCAGGTTTGGGTTTTTTTTTTCATCACATTGGTAGAAATCTAGGACATCGGTAGAAAACGAGCAGAAACATCGGTAGAAAACATGTTGTCGCAGGACAACTATAACGACCGTGATTATTAAATGCAAGTACATGTACATGTAATTTAAATTAAACATGAACGGATAAATAACCATGATTGTTAATTTGGCGCATAGAATACGCATGGATTTTGATTTACTGCAGTCTTTTTTTAATGATTTTTATTTATATAGAAAAACAATAAAGGTGTACACATTTTCTGGCGCTTTAGTCCATTCGTCCGTTTGTATTTTTTTAATGTATTGCTAAAAGAAGCTATTGCTATACATAAACAACGGCGCGGGCCCGTGGCAGCGCCATGTTGTCGGTAAAAATCCACCAAAGAGCGCTCAGAAAAGTGATTTCGGGTCTGCCACTTTGTCCACAAAACGACTGGAATGTGTACCCGGTGGTTGAATGGGCAGTCCGTCGTAATGCCGCGTCGTCAGGCTACAAAATTGTAAAATGTAGAAAACTTGACCGCAAACCATAGTGGCGCAACGTGTTAGGAAAAAAATCATGTTCTTCACGCGTTAAAAAACCCTGCTGCATGCCTTGTTAAGAGAAGAACCCATAGGATTAAATTTCTGTGTAAAAATCTGCTCGTTCCTCATTTTCAAATTGACAATTGGACTTTGCACCCCCCCCCCATATCCTCCACTTCATCATCATTTCATGTTCATTTTATCACCTGTTCATGTTCATATTCCCGATATAGGCCGCTTTGTCCACACAAAACTAGATTCGAATTAGAAACACCTTTTATGAAATTCTATTCCGCTTTGCCGTATACATATACATTAAATATGTAGTAGAAGTTGCATGTACCCCTGTTTTTTCACTCACCCGAGAAAATGTTGAAATATATACAAAATTATATACTAAAAAGAAAGCTTCCCAATGAAAGTAATGCATATGCATGCTGTTCATTCAAAAGAAATATGCGAAATTCATCAGTTGTACATTAGACCAACACAAGAACTACATAAAGTATCGAATGCATGTAATGAACACAACATTTAAACTACATGTAAAAATCGCAATTTTACAGTGTGAACGCATTGATGTTTAATGTTAGTGCGGACGACATTTAAACTACTATGAGTTTTGCTCAGTGTGAACGCGGCCTTATTTTTGCGGCGTTTTTACAGGATAAATCGGTCCGGCAGTATTCCTACCACAGAACTCTTTACAGAACACTTTAATCGTGTATTTTAATTGTTTCAATGTATTCTACTAATTTAAAATGTTATACATATTGTTTAAACCAATAGGTACATCTATATACCCGCGATAGAAATGTGCACTACATTTCATGTATCACTACAAAATTTGATGCATAATTAAGCAAATGTGTGCATTGTCAAATAATTCGTGGAAAATGTATGTCTCAGAAAATGTCTGATCTCCCCGAGTTCAGAATTCAACCCTGTCCGCCATTCACCTATGTTGGTTTTGGACTGTTTCGGACCATATGAGATAGTAATCTTTGTCTGTATGTCTAGTAGAGCTGTTCATTTTGAAGTCTTAGAGGACATGCGTACTAATTCCTTCATCAATACTCTTGGACGTTTTATTGCGTCAAATAATTGTATTCCGATAGAGGAACTAACTATTGATGATATCAATAAGGAGTTAGGTATAAAAGCTATCTTTTCAGAAGACACAAAGGTACAAATCTTCCTCAATGACTTTGACATCTTTTGGAACTTCAATACCCCATATTCATCAAATATTGGTGGAGCACGAGAGTGTCTTATATAGGTGTGGCAAGGCGAATCATAGACAATATTCTTTTCGAATTCCGACATAACAAACTAACACACGAAGTCCTTGTTACAATCGCATCCGAAACCATGGCAAACATGAATGCACGACCGTTTAAACCTTTGACAACTGATCAGGAATCACCATCTATGTTGTCACCGAATTCACTTTTAAGTCAGAAAACTAGCACGTCAAATGATGATTTCAAGCATTTAAATGAAAAATATATATGTGAAACTGATTCAAGTTATGGCCAATAAATTCTGGACTATTTAGTGGAGCAAAGACTACCTGCAAACACTACAACACCACACAAATTGGGAACAATCAAAGCCTATTAAACATTGAAGTCAATGATGTAGTAATTATGAAGGACAATGGTATTCATCGTAACGATTGGCCGATCGGTACAAACTTTTCCTGGATCTGATGGACTCACTAGGAAGGTTCAACTTAGAGTGATTCGAGATGGACAACCAAAAACATATATTCGACCGATTTCTCAATTGGTACCCTTGAATGTGTAACATTTTTGTATTTTGATTTATATATTGTCTTTTGATGTAAAGATTGTATATTTTGTGTTGTTATTTCATTTTGTCCATTTTGATTTTGTATGATTTTTCATGGTTGATATTTATATATCAGACGGGGAGAACCATGTCCATAATTCATTTAATCATTATTAAATATAAGATAGTTATTTTCATAAAACTCATGCAGTTTATTTCTATTCTGTAAATTTTCTATTCGTACTTCTGTTATTTTTGACCCTGTTGTTTTGATTTCTATATTTAGATTTACACATGTATAGTCATGTTCTAATTTGTAACACACCATTGTATATTTATAGATTGTTCTTATTTTTGACTTAAGGTGTGTTAGATTGTAACTTTCACTTTCTGTTTCATTTTTTTTTTTCGATTTCCTGTTCCTGTTTTCTTTTTTTATTCCGGCGAATGTCACCTTGAATGCATTTTCACCAACTTGTACTTATTCATTTTAGTGTGACAGCTCACTATGTAAGTTAAACTTTTGTATTTATGATTGTATTTTTGTATTTGTATAATTATTTTTCCATAAAAATAAATATTTTTAGTATATTTTCATACTTTTTAAGATAAAAGTTAAACTTAAGTTTTCCATCTTCATTTTGACTTTTGTTCAAATTTTGGTAAGGATAAAGTTTATATTTGTACTTGTAAGGGTTAAGTGTACTTTTAGTTAGTTATTTTTGTGTTTAAAGTACATCTTGTGATATTTTTGTGCTCAGTTTTTGGTAAACTTTATTTTTGTAACTTTTTGAAGTTCAATTTTTCCAGTTAGTATATTTTTCCTTTTGTTAACATCTTTTTTAGCTTTTTACCACATGTTTTGAATCACAACAAGAAGTCACACAAATTACATGAATTATGGAGTTATATTCATCTACTTTGTTACGAACCATGCATTGACTTTACCTAGTACCATGGGACTTTTTGTAACAATAAATGTTGACTTTTTATTTTGTGTCTAAATGGTTAGCTGTCTGTTTGAACCAGGTAGAATATTGTAGGTATAAACCAGGAACAATATTGTAGGTATAGACCAGGCAGAATATTGTAGGTATAGACCAGGCAGAATATTGTAGGTATAGACCAGGCAGAATATTGTAGGTATAGATGGCTGTTGACCGCGTGCCATACTATTGGCCACTCAATCGATAATATACAAGATATTTGCATGCCTTTGCAAAGTGTCCAACCTCCTGTGGTCAAAGGTGAAAAATTTATAAATGCAAATTTAGGTTAGTTTCCGCAGCATATAACTTGATTGCATTATTAGAAACTAGAAGATCAAAGGTCACAAGTTTTACCAGGCGGTGACCTTGACCAAACCTCTTGTTTAATCTACTTTTTCCCTATTACATGACGCTGAAATTGATTTACTTACGAAATCAAATTGTGGTCTTTTAGAACTGAAATGGTGGACGATACGACTACGTCTCTATTTATACTAATTTGACTTGGATTCTAGACTTCATTGTCACAAATTATCACATAAATTATATAATAATACCAGGTTGGTTGATTACTTCTGAGATTACTTATTGAAGGTTAAAATATTTTATCGTGATGACAATAAGACATTATATTGGAGTTGTTTAATACCAGTAATAAAAGTTGTCAATAAAAGACCATGTACACCTCAGATGACAGTTGGAAAATCAAACAATATCTTTTGGAAAATGTTTCTATGTTGCTTATGTTGGGTAGACACGCTAAAATGCAACAACAGGTGTGATTGAACTTTCACATGTTTCAATCGGCTAGCTATATATAGTTGACATAACATAAAATTCTTCAACGCCATTAGATTTTTTTAGCATCTTTCTAAGCAATAAACTCAGCAATTTTGCCTTGCTGTGAAAACGTCAACGTTTTATAACATGTAATAACTCTATTGTCTGCCTCTAGCTTCTTCAGTAAAGGGTGTTCAGTTATCGTTGTGATCTGTGGGTTACAGTATAGTCCAGGGGTCAGGTTTTCAGAGCCTTCATCTCCAGTGTAGATAACGAATACTTCAGCTGTAAAAGAGGACAAGGTATAGAATCTTAAGCTTGTATTGTGTTAGTTATCATGTATCTACAGTCGAGTGGTTTTTTTTTTAAGTTCGAGCCTATGCAAAAACCCAAATAGGCCTAAACTTTAATTATACAATTTTGTATACAGAAATTATAGAAATCTAAAATGTTATGTAGACAAATAAAACCCCATTTCGCTCAGGTGTGGGAGGACTTCTCCATTTTCATCAATACGATGTTCTTACTTCATGAACAGAGGCAAATTAAGGTGTACTAAAATATTCAATTACCAGTCTTAAAGGTTGTGAAGCTATACATTTTTTGACATCAGACCAAAAACTTACATTTACATTTTACTTATTTGAACAAATACTCACCATTCATTTTTAGACAAGCTTGCACAGTCAATAACCTTAAATCATTTTTTGTTGATCCAGGCATTTCTAAAATAGTGTCCGTTTCGTTCTTGTCAACAAATACCAACATGGCTTTATTTCTTGGTATTTTTAAAACATCATTAGGATTTTGGACCACGTAAGTTGAGGCCCCAAACAATTTCGTCCTCTCTCTTCCAGTCACGCATGGTTTGATGTAATCTTGATGTTTCTTTTGGCTCTGTGCGTTAAAGCTTATGATGCAGTATTTGTTCTCCAATTTGCAATGGTCATGGGACAGAACTTTGTCTAAGATCTTCTTTGAGTTCTAGAACAAAATATCAATGTAATAATGGTTCTTAGAGCCATGGTAATTGCTACCTTGTCTTGTTCCCATTATCAATGTTAAGAGTACAAAAAATCGCATGGCACATTGACATATTGGTAGTGAAGACGGTTTCTGTGATTCTGTTTGACAAATTTTATTAACTTTAATTTTATTCAACATGACTCTTTTGAAGATATACTCGTAGTTCATTTTTATAAATGTAAAATTTCGCGAAAAACAGCCAGCCGACGAAAGTTTATGTTGCACAATAAGTACTTGCATGGTTTGGTTTACAAGAATGTCTCATAGATAAATTGCACGCCTGAGCATTTTCATATTGTATTGATTGATGATTTAGTTTGTTGTATTTTAACCTTCAATACATATAGATTATTACACCGTGTTTTCCATATCAAGTCCCATATCATTCCGAGACTCTCATATTAGGTCGAGGCGGCAGCCGAGACTTAATATGGGTCGAGGAATGATATCAGACCTGATATGGAAAACCCTGTGTCATAATCTCTTTATCATACATTTTCAGCAAACGATATAAATATACTGTGACGTCAATTTTGAAAGTGAGGCACTATACCTTGATATGGCATATTAGCCCACTTTTGTGCACGCGAGGTCTTGATATGGCCATATTTGCCCACTTTTGTGCACGCGAGGGCTTGATATGGAAAAAAGTCCCTTGTCAAGATATGGCTGGTAAATTTACGGTTGTTACGTATACACACAGACAAATTAAAAGGTATCAAAGCTAAATGTATGATAAAATAACATATCAGTTCATTCATGACATATACTTACATATTGTAATGGAGGCTTATCTTTGTGCTTTAACAGAAAATCTAATTTTTCGTCCAATTCTCTTATCTGGTCTGCCGTTGCTAATCCAAGCATGTGTATGAAGAAAATACTCTTGCATACTTTCAAAGGCCAAAATATAACTGCGATCCATTTACTTAAAAATAATTTTATCCACTCGATGATCCACACAAAGATATATTTTATCGACTCACATTCACATAAATCTCTAGTTGGTTCGAAAATGTTATTTTTAAGCCATCCGATAGTCCATTTGAATATACGCCTTGGTAAGCTGATAGCCCATAAAACCGTGTCTTGAATTTGTCCGAAAATCCATGTGGCTGACCATTTCACTGGTTCGAAAAATCGAGTCCATATATACCCAACAGTTTCCGCAGTTATTGTAGGTGCAAGTTGTAATGCTTCGTAAACTGCGTGTGCTAATGTTGTTGCTTTCTTTATTGGCTTTGTAGCCCAACAAAACAGTGATAAGGGTAAATATGTAAATTGGTTTGATGTTGATTCAGAATTTTCAGGAAAAGTGTCTTTATAATATGACAAGACCGATTCGAAAAACGAGAGCGAGAAGATATGTGTAAAACAGTTATTACCATTTTTGCAAATAAATGCTGAAAGTTTTTCTATCATCTGAAAGAATAAGATAAAAAGAGAATTACTTATATAGTAAGGAATTGGATACAAGATGGGATGCTAAAAATGCATTGTTTTGTCCCTATGTCATGTTAATTTTAACCAATAAAACAATGGTTAAAACACGAAAGAAACAATAATAATGAAAAGAATCAAAACCATGGATTTTTATACCCGCCATATTCAAGTAGGTTGCTTCCATCAGTGTTTGATACCAGTGTACATATCATTTTCGATTGATTTCTTTAACTGATAGAAACCAGGTATTTCCCCCCTCTGAGGGAAAATAATTGGTAAATAAAAATAAAAAAAAATATCTTATTACCCCCTGGTTCTTGCATTGGTTACCTATAACTTTTGATGAAAGAAAGTGGCAAAATTAGTTTTCAACAAACTAAATCTCAAAAGGTTAAAAAAAAAAAACTAGAGGCTCCCAGGAGCCTGAATCGCTCACCTGATCTCTTACGCTAAAGCCTCTTTACCTAGTGTGCAACATTGTCTACATGTACTTGGTAAGTAACATTAAAGAAACTGGTCAGGATAGAAAACACTTTTAAGATCAAGAATACAAAGTTACAAAGCTTTCCATTTGAAAAAAACCAACCAAGTTAAAACTGATTGAAAACACTTTAAGGGGGATAACTCTTCAAAGGACGATCTGACAATTTTGACCCTGAAATCATTTTTGTAGATCTTAATGAGCTGAACTATTTTGCTATGCTAACTATTCCTCTAGCTCTTATGGCTTTTAAGAAAAACTCCCAAAACTGTGAAAATGGTCAATTTTGACAATTAAGGGGAAATAACTCCTATAAAGAGTCGTCCCACATCTTTGACACAATGGAGAATTTTGTAGAGCTTTTGATGTTGAAGATGGTGTTTCAGATTTTCTCTATCTCTTATACTTTTTTGAGCTATAAGCTAAAAACTATGGTCTGACCCCCCCCTGTTCTATTTTTAGTAACGGTGGTCATGTTGGTAGGTTGACGTTCACAAATTTCATAAATTTGGTAGAGGACATTCTAAAGATCAAGTGTACAAAGTTTCAAAGCAATCCCATCAGTGCTTTCAGAGAAGAAGATTTTTAAAAATCAGTTAAAATTGATAGAAAAATCAGTTCAAGGGGGATAACTCTTAAACGGTTGATCTGACAATTTTTACCCTGAAATCATTTTTGTAGATCTCAATAAGCTGAACAATTTTGCAATGCTAACTTTTCCTCTAGCACTTACAGTTTTCAAGATAAAGTCCAAAAACTGTGGAAATGGTCAATTTTGACGATTAAGGGGAAATAACTCCTATAAGGGGCCATCCCACAACTTTGACTCAATGGAAAGTTTTGTAGAGCTTTTGATGCTGAAGATGGAAGGTAGCTTCGGATTTTCTCTATCTCTTATACTTTTTGAGCTATGAGCTAAAAACTATGGTCTGACCCCCCTGTTCTAATTTTAGTAACGGTGGCCATGTTGGTTGGTTGACGTTCACAAATTTCACAAACTTGGTAGAGGACATCCTAAAGATCAAGTGTACAAAGTTTCAAAGTAATCCCATCAGTGCTTTCAGTGAAAAAGATTTTTGAAAATAAGTTAAAATTGATAGAAAAATCAGTAAAAGGGGGATAACTCTTAAACGGTTGATCTGACAATTTTGACCCTGAGATCATTTTTGTAGATCTCAATAAGCTGAACAATATTGCAATGCTAGCACTTACACTTTTCAAGATAAAGTCCAAAAACTGTGAAAATGGTCTATTTTGACGATTAAGGGGAAATAACTCCTATAAGGAGTCATCCCACAACTTTGACTCAATGGAGAGTTTTGTAGAGCTTTTGATGCTGAAGAAGGAAAGTGCTTCGGATTTACTTTATCTCTTATACTTTTTTGAGCTATAAGCTAAAAACTATGGTCTGACCCCCCCTGTTCTATTTTAAGTAACGGCGGCCATGTTGGTTGGTCGACGTTCACAAATTTCACAAGCCTGGTAAAGGACATCCTAAAGATCAAGTGTACAGTTTCAAAGCAATCCCATCAGTGGTTTCAGAGAAGAAGATGTTTGGGTAGTACTCCACAATTAGGATTTTTTCACAGTATTGTTTTCGTATGTGGCCCCTGTGAACTTTTTTGTTAAATGAAAATATTGATTCGTTTTGGTCTTAAAACAAGACAAATAAAAAATCTGGACCCGTTATATAAACATTACGATCCACGGTTATTGTTTGAAAGAATAATTTCGAAAAAAATCAATACCAATGGTCATAAAGCGTCGCTTCCGGCTGTGCATGGTGACCAGCGGATGTGCTTAAATTTAAATGTGCTATTTTTAGATTTTTAAGTTTGAACAATTTTAGCGGAAAAAAGAGCCGAAGTCGGATAGGTTTATTTGGTCTTAAAAGAAAGGACTGTTTTCGGGCTTTCATTTCATAGATGTTACGTTTCACCTGAACCGAAAGCTCGACTACTGGCAACGTTCAAAAAAAGGACAAAACCCCGATTTTTGCGTATTTTTGTCCCCAAATTTTTGACAAATGTTAAGAGTTGCTAGGGGCAACGAGTACAACAAAGAAACCAAATACGGCACTAAATACGACTAAACATGCCTGGAGTTTGGAACACCACCTAAGCCACCTAGTTTAAAGTGCAAATAGCAGTTTAAGCGATTACAAGAACCCGGGACAAAATAGTCAACATCGAGCACATGCAAAAATGAGCTAAATAAATTCAATTAATGAAATTAAGTGTGGAGTACTACCTTGAAGAAAAGTTAACGGACGGACGGACGACGGACGCTTAACGATGACCCCTTTGGGGTCAGATGAGCTAAAAAGGGGGAGTAGGTGATGTAAAAATAATACGAAAGAAAAAGAACGATTTATATGGGTGTATTTTGCAATAAAGTATATAAATGGGATGGCACTTTCCACCTATAGGCCATAAGACGAGATATAAAGATACACTTTTGTATTATGTATTCCTTCTTTATTCTCATATCATTAGTGAAATCTCAGATAGCGTCATGTCAGTCCACATCTTTTTTCTCAAAGTTACGACTTTTTTATAACTTCGGTTGACCTGGCATAGGAAAGATCCAAAGAGTTTCAGTTCTGGCTTGTCGCCTCGCCGTTAGAAAAATGTTTTTAATTGTTATATACATTTGTATATTCATTGTAGTGTTTTGTATCGAGTCCTTAATCTATTTTGAACAAAAGTATAGATTTCACGTTTTTTATCCATAATGTGAGATAAATCTTAGTCTAGATAAGTATATTACCCGGTAATTTATTTCCTGGTTGTCAGTATGTGGACTTTGACATACATCTTGGCATTGTGTTCAATCATAAATTTAAGTGATGTTTTACAAAAATAACATTTAATTAATTTTGCACTTTGCATCTTTTAAACAAATCTTACAAAATAAAGCTACATGAATTCGTTTGTTCATGAAACAATAGCTAGTAGACTCTAAGACATTTTATCATACTTACTGTTAATATCAATAGTTACTGTTAATAGTCAACATGTTAGTCCTTGAATCCGTCATGAACTTTAAACGTGATCGTTTTAGTTAATGTAAAATTAGTTATATATAAATACAATGGGAAAGATTAGCATGGCAAAGTGGCTTTGTAACAAAACAAATATGCTGACACCCCTTTTTCTTTCCTTACATATATCAATATACCAATACCAATACCAATATTTTTATTTTTCCAAATTAGGTCCCCATTAGGGCAATTACATATAACAGTCATGATTAAAACAATGTTAACATTACAGTACATAAACAAGTACATGTATACTCAATAATGTAATGAATAAAATTGAAATGTAAATATATATTTTTTTTTGAGTAATGATAGTGCAGATGACAGAACCAGCACTCGCAAATCCGGCCAACGAAATGAAAGACTTTAACATGAACTGTATGATTTAAAATAAATAAATAAATATATTCAATTCACCAGATTGTCAGACTGCAGCGGGCACCAAGGGACGGTGCTTAAGGTATGTGAAAAATTTCACATCCTCCTTGTGCCTGTTGCAGAAGAACAAGCTGTGAAAAAAAAAAAAAAAAGTGCATGATCAATACGGATTCATTTTTCATGCATCTTTAAAGTTAATAATATGATGAATAAAATAATAGTTTTGTTTTTCAGCAGAGGGCACCAAGGGACGATGCTTAAGGTATGTGGATAGTATATGTATCTCACATCCTCCTCGTGTCCAATGCTGAAAAACAAATGAGAAATATGATCTTAAGTCTTAAAGAAGCCATACAAGTTAGTTCATGTTTTTCGAAATAAATTTTGCTGTTGCCGAAAGCACTGAATGTTCCTCCGAGTTCAGGAGCCAAATCATTTTGTTAACTGAGTTAAGATTATTAAAATTTGAACAATGTTGGCTTATTTTTTGTAAGAGGATATTTCTATCTTCATTTAACTTTGTACAGTCAAACAAAAAATGAGATTCGTCCTCCACTTCACCAGAAGAGCAACGAGTGCAGGTTCTGTCTTCTGGGAGAGTACCCTGGTATCTGCCAGTTTCAATTTTTAAATGATGACATGATATGCGAAGTTTTGTGAGACTCCTCCTTTGCTCAAAATTATTTAATATTGGAAGATATTTCTCTCGTCCATAATTGGATTTCATTTTTATATAAGTTCTTAATTTTCCATCCTTTTGTTCTTCGAGTTTTTTATACCATGATTCAATAAATTTTGATTTTAAAAGAGTTTTTGATTTATTTTTGAAAGTCTGTAATGATGAACTTGTTGAATAAAGATTTTTTATTTCAGGCATGCTTTCTAAAAGAGTTTATATAGCTCCATACCAAGATGATTTCTTTGATAAAAAGAGGTTTTTAGATGTTTCAAACGCATCTTGGAGAATAGGAAATGAAGTCTTTAAATTATTCAAATGATGAAGATAGTTAAGCATAGCTTTAATAATATCATATTGTAGTGGAAATCTCCCCAATTCTGACAATACGCCAAAGTTTGAGGATTTACTATGAACTCCAAGAATATTTTTACAAAATTTAGTATGAAGTGATTCACATTTTAAGTTTTGGTATATTTTATCGAGGGATATATTTCCATTTCTAAATTTTGCTGTATTTGTTTTAAAACTTCCCCAAATTTCACATCCATATAACATTATTGGTTTAATAGTATGATCAAAAACATGAATACTGGTGTGAATGGATGGATTTAATGATAATAAATCTTTGTGTAATTTATAATAAGCTTTTAATGATTTTTTATAAAGTTCGGATTGAGCATAAGAGAATGTCCCAGAAGCACTAAACTGCAAGCCAAGATATTTGTAGTGTTGAACACATTCTACAATATTGTCATCATAAGTAAGTTTTTCTTTAATGTACTTTCCTGCTTTGTTGAAAACCAGAATTTTTGTTTTGCTAGGATTCACTGTCAAACACCAATCATTGCAATATTGTTTTAATTTATTTAATCGAGTTTGCAATCCTGCTGCTGAGGTTGATAATAAAACCAGATCATCAGCATAAAGTAAACAATTAATAGGATTGTTATTTAATACAATAGGATCAATGGAGTTTTTCATATATTCAGGTAGGTCATTGATAAAGAGTTTGAACAGATTGGGGCTCAGGTTGTCACCTTGTTTAACACCCAGTTTAATTGGAAAAAAATCAGTTACATATGAATTGGACAATTTTACACAAGATTTGCTCAATTCATACATGCTTTTAATGATTTTGTAAAATAGTGAACCAACGCCAATAGAAAGAAGCTTAATTTTGATACCAGTATGGATAACAGTGTCAAAAGCCTTCTGGAAATCAACAAAGCAGGCATATACTTTATCATTTGAAGAGTGACAGTATTTATCAATAATATATTTAATAATAAACATATGGTCAGTTGTTCTGGCTTTTTTTGTGAACCCTATCTGACAACTATCAATTATACAATTTTTAGTTAAAAAAGCATCTAGTCGTGTATCTAAAACACTATTAAAAGCTTTCCCAATAGCACTAGTAACAGTTATACCTCTATAATTATTTGGGTCTGTGACATCATTTGATTTATGAATGGCTGTAATGTATCCATCAGTCCATGACTGAGGATATTTTCCTGTTGACAGACATGTATTGAATAATTTTTTAAAGCTAGGTAAAAGAAGGGATTGACCATATTTTAGCATATTGTTTGAAATGTGATCTAGACCTGGAGCTTTATTTAATTTAAGTTTTGCCAAGATTTTTGATATTTCATTATCAGTGATAGGAATATCAAGTTCATTGAAAATTTTTGTTTTCTCTAACTTTTCTAATTTTTGTGATAAAGTCCTTAATCTGTCATTGAATTTTTCATTACTTATATTTAGATTCTTAAAGTGAGATTGCCAAGTGTCCGCATTAATTGCAGAGGACTTGTCATCTTTTTTGTTCTCTTTAAGATCATTCAAGAGATTCCAATATAATTTTGGATTGTCTTCATGGAGTGATTCTAATTGACTTAATATGGATTCTTTATAAAGTCGACATGTTTGTTTTCGGGCTTTATTGTATTCTTTCTGCATTTTATAGAAATGATTTCTGATAGCTGGATCTCTTGGAAATCTAGAAAGTTTCTGACCATAATTAATCAAATTTAATCTCATCTTTTTGAGATCTGTATTAAACCATTTTTTATTAGATTTTGTAGAATGTTCACTTTTTCTTATTTTTCTCTTTAAGGATTTAGAGGCTGCTAGATTTATAATTTTTGTAAGCTCTATACTTGCTTCATTGATTGATTCTTGTGAATCAATAATTGTTTTTTTATTAAAATTCTGTAATAATTTTTGGATGTCATCAGAGCCCAGAGCTTCTATAAAAAGAGTGGATGAATCATCATTCCATATATAATTGGGAGCTAATAAATGTGTGGCAGTATTTGATGCTACATTGTCTTGTTTACATTTAGCTATAATTTCCCATTCAAGTTTACAATGTGTGTCAGATAGGGTTGGTATAAAATCTTCAACTTTAAAATATAATATTTGATCCAGGATACCCTCCGATATAATAACATAATCAACAATACTTGATCCGTTAGGTGTGTGACATGTATAACTGCCAAACATATCACCCAGTACACGACCATTGAGTATTCTTAGTTGGTTGCTGATACACAAGTCCAATAACTTTTTACCTCTAGAATCTAAAATTTTGTCCTGACTTTTTCGTTGTAATAAAGGTTTATCAATTGAATAATCAGAGTGGACAGGTACAAATTCACTACTGTCATCTATAATGAAATCTTGCTCAGTAGATATTCTAGCATTTAAGTCTCCACAGAGTGATATATTACCTAGTTTTTTGGTATTTTATGATATCTTTTTCAATGTTATCAAAAATGTCATACTCAATGCACTGGGTGTATGTTGAGCAGTTAGGTGGATAGTATATTAAACAAATATATAGATCTTCTTTAAATCCAAAGAAATTTTTGTCCAATTTTAGCCATTGGTAATCTGAAGAAGTATTTTTTAAAATTTTTACATGCGGTTTAATGTTGTCCTTCACCAGTATTGCTAAACCTCCAAAGTACCTGTTGTTGTGTTTGGATTGTTTTCTACATATTGCATGACAATAAAAAGGTCCAATTTTGTTTGCATTTAGATTGCATGGGACCTGCATGAGTTTCTGTTAGTAAGACAATATCATATTTTCTAATATTATTTAGAAACATTGGGTCAATTGTTTTGTCGTTATGTTTTGAAATCAGACCTCCTACATTCCAGAAACACATTTTAATGGAAAAAAGCTGGCTAGTTGTTTTTGGCATTGCCTATTATAGCTTTTTCAAAATTTACAAAAAGAAAAAATAATGATAAACTAGCTATAATTGTGATTGCAAGCAAGTCACATAAAAGTCCCCTCCCGTCCCCAAATTTTGGCGGATTGCAAAATACCAAAACATGGCTAATCATAGAAACATTTTACTTGCCTCATGATGATCAGCATATCAAATTTACATTGTATACAAATTTTTATGTAATTTGGACAAATTTAAATTTTTGGCGACTTTTGGCAGATTGCCAATATTTTTGGCGGATTGCCAAAAATTGGTTACTTATTGAAGAACCGTGCTTGCCCAATGGTGATCAGCACAATCATTTTATCTAGTATAACAATTTTCATGGATATTTGACAAAGTCGAGTTTTTGGCGATTTCGGCGGCTAATTGCCAAAAATTGGCAGGTCGTAGAAAAAATCCGGTCGCACCATGATAATCAGCATACCCACTTTACCCAGATAACCCATTTTCAAGACGATCAGACGAAAAAAAAATTTCCGCCCCTTTTTTCCGCAGGCGGCCATTTTGAAATGGCGGCCATCTTGAAAATTTTAAAAGTCGATGGCCCATCTATGAGTGACCCCCTAACCATCTAAAAAGGTTTCATCTTGATTCGCCAAAGCGTTTTTACGAGATATGTCGGACAAACTTTAGATCTAATATGAGGCAGGTAAAACCTGATACGCTCCCGAAGTTTCAATTAATTATTTTTTTTAGTTCGAAACTAAAAACAAGCTTGCTTTTCTTGTGGGTTACGTGAGCGTTTAATGACGTCTAAAATTTTCAAAGATAAAAACGTTAAAAAGACGCCGAAAGTTCGGGAAAACAAGCGCGTGCTAAACCGGACGTTGAAGGAAAATTCAGCTCATAGTACAACTAAAATATTGACATTTCTACCATTATCGCTCCCTTCGGGAGCGTATAAATAGGAAATTGAAATAAGAATAATAATAATAATAATAATAATAATAATAATAAGAAACTGGGCAAAAACAATAAGTCCTCCGACACTTCGTGGTCGGGGACTTAATAAAAAGTAGGTGGCAATACTCTCTTTTTGTTTGTAGAGAAAAAAAAAAGGGGGGGGGGGTTATAACAAAAATATTTTTTGTCTACTTTTCAAGTTTCTTCCTTGAAGCAACTATTACTTAGACTGAATAGTACAAAATCTAATTATAGAGTTGTTATGTAATATTACCAAAAAATTACTGTATATTAATTACCCTTTAAGGTTAATTACCTTACTACATGTAATAAAAAATGACAGTATATATGTAAGAGTACCAGTAAATTGACAATGATGTGTACCAGTGAAATAACAATTATAATGTATACTTAAAATGCAAGAATGTACATACATGTACATGTATACCAAAAATAAAAATGACAGTAGTGTACACAAGTTAAATAAGTTCTGACTGGTGTAAATACATTAATTAAGAAGCATCAGTTAAAGCCACGCCCTCTTCCTCTACCAGGGAATCTCTGTTTGGATCTACTTCGATTTCTTGCAGCAGGTAGTGGAATGCCCATAGAAGTGTGAATAGCTCTCTTTATGTTGCTGGCAAGAAGAGATATGCCTTTGTCGTTAAGGTGTATTTGGTCTTCTCTAAGCAGGCTTTCATTGGGATTGCCATTTACCAGCATGTTGGAGTGTTCTGCAAAATATACATTGTCAATTCCATTGAATTTCTGCTTTATAAGAGCATTAATAATCTGAGCATTTGTAAAGTTGGCCATTGTGTCTCTTCTTGGAGTTGTAAATGAAATAATGCATGTTATATGGGGCCATTTGTTTGTTGCAGCTTGCACAATGTCAAGAAGCTTGTCCACACATTGAGTAGGTGATTTATCCTTCAGGCTGTTTGTCAACGAGTGAAGCACTAGAACATCTGGATTGTCTGTGGAATTTGAAGTGACGAAGTCCTCAGTTTCATTTAGTTGATATTTAATGACTTTTTTAATGTCTACTGCTGGAGATAGCTTGTCTTCATTGATACCTTTGATATTTGATGTACCAATCATAAGAACTGTAGGTCTTCGTTGTTGTGTTACATTTTCCCTAGGTGGAAGTGCTAGTGCCTGTCCATGTTTATCATGTTTATCAGTTTCGCTTTGGAAGGAAGCTGACATATGTGATTTAAGACTTAAAATTTCGTCTTGTGCGTCCATGAGTTTTCTTTTCAAATCAGAAAGTTGGGTTGTAAGTTTAGTTATTTCCTCATTTTTCTCATCTAGCTTGTTGGCTTTAAATTCTAGTTCATTGTTTGTTGTCGTAACCATAATTTTCATTTGGTTTCTAGTATCAGCCAAAATTTCCCTTTCGTGCTTAATTGCACTTTCAAATTGTTCCTGAAGTAGAGTGTAGTTCCCCTTTACAGTTTTTAATTGGCTGTCTAGAGAGCTATTTTCCTCTTCTAGCTTCTTAATTTTGGTTTTAAGATTTATCTCACTGGTTACTTGTGTTTCACCTGAATGTAGTTTCAGGTGCTTGATTTTGTCAGGTAATTTATCTATTGAGTCTTGAACTGATTTGATTTTATCAGGAATTGAGTTGATCGAGTCTTGAAAAGATTCAAGGGCACTTTTAAGTCCTGTTTGAAGCCGATTCAAATCCTCTTTGATATTGGCATTTTCATCTTTACATTGTGTCACCTCATCATCTTTGATTTTATGTCCATTATCAATGGTTTTAGCTTCAGTCTCGTCGAATAATTTAGTGTTGTGATCAGAATGTTCATGTAATGAGCTGTCTATATCAAGTGTAAGTGAATTTTTTCCTGTTACCTCTCTCATGAGAGCCAACAGTTGAGGAAAGTCATGTTTCACAAATTTGTGATGGTGTGTTCCTTGACATTGGATGAGACCAGACTTAAGGTGGAAAGTTATCTTGCATCACTAGATTTTATATCAATGGTCACAGATTTTAAAGGTTCATTGTGGGACAGAGATTTTGGTGTGTCAACCCAGATGATTTCTTTGCATAAAACTCGTAATAAAAAATGTTGAGTGCTTTCAGCCATGGTTGAAGCCTTTCTTGTGTGGTTCTGAAGGCTACCATATTTGCATGTTCTTCGTAAATGTTTGAATCTATGGCTTCCAACAAACATTTTTTCCCCTTTTCGGTCGTTGGCTCCGTCAATTTCTTGGGTAAGTGATTCAACGGATAAGTGTCATTGATAGAGTTACTTTCAATTAGTTTTTTAATGTTGGCATCAACCAAACTGATTTTATCCATGTTTAGACCAGAAATCTTGCACACTATTGGGTTGGAGAGCACGGCTCAAACTTATAATATCGGGTACACGTAGTTAATGTTCCAGATAGCCTTAATATAATCATGATCTGAAATTAAAACTACATGTATGCCTACAAATTGCCTTCAACGGGTACATGCAAGCCATCACGTTTGTCAGGACTCATTTGTTTGGCCAAAGTGTGAATTAGAATAAAAAAAATAAGAAAACTACTTAGAATCTGATATGTACTTAATTCCTTGACAAATGGAAGGAATGAAGGTATGGGTCCATGAAAGACAATATACAATTGTTTACTGGTCATGAGGGAAACAGTACATTTGTTTCCACGAGGTACTTACTATTTCACGAGGCGCGTAGCGCCGAGGGAAATGGTAAGTACCGAGGGGAAACAAATGTACTGTTTTCCGAATGACCAGTAAACAATTGTTTTATTATACTGAATCGGTAACAACTTAACTAAAGCCACGCCTACTGCTGACTCTTTACCTTGTATACAGTATACTTTAGCCACGCCTACTGCCAATCATTATGGTACTATTGCCCTAGGGAAATAGTTTTTACTACTTTTACCAAATTCAAGATGTAATAGTAAAAATGTTTACCTGTATTTTATATAGAAAAAATCTACTGAAGTATAATAATTTAACTTAGTCCTCCCTACCGCACCCAAAACAGGTATTGGCTTGAAAACTTGGGAAAATATCAATCAATTCTCAAGTACATTGTCTGAAAAAAAAAAACAGGCGTATCGACGGATAATGAATAAAACTTAATTTGTTTTGTTCTGAGTTTTTTGTTTTGATCTCCTTTACCAGATAAATGATATGCTGAACTGACCAAAGCAACGTGATGGGCGTGTTGAAACAAGAAGGAACTGCTTACCCTTCTGAAGCACCTGAGTTCACTCCCGTTATGACTTGCGTTGTTGATTGCTCTTGTTTTATGTTTTAATTCACCTGGCCAAAGGCCATGTGATCTTAAGCCATCACTATATGCGTCCGTCGTCGTCCGTCGTGGGAGTTATTGCCCCTTTTCTTGATATTTTCTGTGTGTTGCACTTATTTTGTCTTATAAGTCAAAAACTATACAAGATATTGAAGTAATTTCGATTGCATATTGTTCAGCTATGTAAGCTCTACAAAATTGTCTATTGGGTCGAAATTGTCAGATGACCCCTTATAGGGGTAATGGCCCATTAAATGCCAAAACCTTAAAGTTTGTGAACGATTGAAGATATGGAAATGGTTTTGCTTGCTTACATGTTCAGCGAATTGAGTTATACAAAGTTGTCCATTCGGTCGAAATTATCAGATGATCAGATGACCCTTTATAGGAGTTTTGGCCCCTTAAAAGCCAAAAATTGTGGTTTTTGCCTATAGATTGAGAACGGTAGTCAGATAGGGAAAAGGTTTTAATTTCTTAAATGTTCAGCTAATTGAGATCTACAAAATCGTCCATAAGGTCGAAAACGTGAGATGACACCTTGTAGGGGTTATGGCCCTTTAAGCGCCAAAAATAGTGGTTATAGCTATATAGTATGTGAGCGATATAGGATATAGGGAAAAGGTTTTTCTTACATAAATGTTCAGCTAATTGTCCATTAGGTTGAAATTGTCAGATGACCCCTTGTAAGAGTTACGGCCCATTAAAAGCCAAACATAGTGGTTTCTACCTTATATATTGTGAACTATAGTAGATATTGAAAAGGTTTTGCTTGCTTAAATGTTCAGCTAATTGAACTCTACAAAATTGTTCATTAGGCCAAAATTGTCAGATGACCATTATAAGAGTTACAGCCCCTTAAATGCCAAAAAATAGGGGATTGTACGTGAAAGCTTGTGTACCATAGAAGATTGTGCCACACATTTACTTGCTTAAATGCTCCAATAGTTTCCTGTCATGAATGGCTGTTGGGAATGTTTAATTTTTTTAAGACAAGTGAGTGATTCATGCTCCTTTGAGCCTCTTGTTTTTGTTGTCTGTTTCTTTGTGCTGTTCTCGTTGTGTTTATTGGTTTTGTCTTTCCATTTTTTGACTTTTGACATTGGATTGATCATTCCCTCGTTGGTATACATCTCTGCAATGCAATTGGCTTTTTAAAGCTTTCATTTTTTTATCTTCTGTAATATTTTCCCAGTTAAAGCTCTAGATACAAGACTGTACCAGAACAAACAATACTTTATGTACTAAAATTGATTATATTTGGCGAGTAATTTTCAGGAATAGAATTTTTTCTACAAAGTTAAAACTCGGAGGCTTCCAGGAACCTGAATTATTCACATTGTCCATGTACTTAAATCTATAGGCTATGGGCTTCTATGGGCTATAACCCATTAAAGACTTAGAGTCTCCTGGTGGAGACTTTTGTAAAGCTTAATTGGTTCTACAATGTATATTCAATAGTTTTCAAGCTTAAGCAAGAAAAAATAAATGAAAACCTGCTAATTTTACACTAAAGGGCCATATAACCCCTGTAAGGGGTCATTTATCAATTTCCATCCATAGACTTTTGTAGAGCATAACGAGTTAAGGCTGAAGAATGCACTGATATTTTTATGCCCCATCTACGAAAGCATATAGTGTTCGGGTCCGTTCGTCCCAAATCCCCCTATATTTCTAAATTCCCACTTACTTACAAATGCCACATCAATCATATTGATATGATAGGTGCACCTACATGTAGTGATGCTAAGCACAA
Organism: Arcuatula senhousia; assembly: GCA_963971305.1. Classification (NCBI taxonomy): domain Eukaryota; kingdom Metazoa; phylum Mollusca; class Bivalvia; order Mytilida; family Mytilidae; genus Arcuatula; species Arcuatula senhousia. Next base: position 43,064,633 of record OZ020306.1, read on the forward strand.
TGCATGCTTCAGATGCTGGACGTGCCACATCAATCATATTGGTATGGTAGGTGTACCTAGTTATGCTCAGCACAATGCATGCTTCGGATGCTGGATTTGACCTATATTTTCCGCATGGATGACCTCTTACAGAAGAATGGTAAAAGTCCATTCCCACTTACTGACATGTGCCACATCAACTACATTTGTATATTGATATGGTAGGTGCTCCTAGTGATGCTAAGTAGAATGTATGCTTCAGATGCTGGCTATGACCTATATTTTCCGCATGGATGACCTCTTTCAGAAGAATGGTTAAAGTCCATTCTCACTTACTGACATGAGCCACATCAACTATATTGGTATGGTAGGTGCTCTCAGTGATGCTAAGCAGAATGCATGCTTCAGATGCTGGCTGTAACCTATATTTTCCGCATGAATGACCACTTATAAAAGAATTGTTAAAGTCCATAAAATTATACTCTTGGAACAACATCATGGTTTACTTATTGCGGAAAAAAATAAAAAAATAAATGTTGCGAGATGGGGCATTATGTCTGCTGGACATATTCTTGTTTTTAATTCTTTAGGGCAAAAACATGAAGCTTTTTCTTCTTTTAATAGACAACAAACTCAGTAGAGACTAATATAAGTCCAGGTCTTAATTTTAAACAATGTACAAAAAATGTATATCTTACTATATATAGCAATTTCAGACCAGTGTACATTTCAGTTCATAGTGGCCCTTCATGAAATTTTTCAAACCGAGAGTCAAATTATCTTCCCTGAATATATTATAATGAAATTTCCTCATGTACATTTTCATATGATGAACTACATTGTACCTTCATCTTTAATGTACAATGTAAACATCAAAACCAATTCAGCAAACAAGAAGTTGGATATACATTGTGTAAGATTTGTGAACTAAAATACAGACTAACAGGGAGATTCCAATTCATGTAGATAATACCTTCCCAATTTTTAGCCAGATTTCACAGAGTGAAAAATCAGGGTTAAAAAATGAGGGGGGGGGGGGTTGGGTGCAGCATGATTGGAAGAAATTTTGGTAACAGTTTTCTCAGCAACTTGATATTTGGTATACAGGATCAGGGTAGGGTCCCATAACCTCAGATAAGATTTCAGGTCAGTTGCTCACCTACAATGTACTTCCTGTGTAACGAAATTGAGCCATTTTTGACTTTAAAAGTTTTTTTTAGGTACAATGGTAGAAAAAATTATACATGTTTGACAAAAAATACAAAAGTGAATCATGTCTTTATACCTTAGCAAATACTCTTACAGAACTTAAGAAAGTAATAATTATCAAAATAAGGCATAGACTCCATATTTGTTGTGATAAATCCATTAATGATTTGCCGAAAATTGGCATGATTGTGATGATAAAAATTAATAAAAATTACCATTCGTCAAATTCTTGATTTATTTAAAATATGCTATCTTCCATCCTTTTCTTCCGTTTCATACTATATACAAATTAATTTTAAATCAACAACATACAAATGAAAATAAATAAAACAACTCCATCTACATGTACACAAAATTCATCATTTGGACTCAAGTTTAAAATTGCACATCCACATTATGAACTTTAAATAAATAGGCTTGTTCATTAAAAAGTTTCTATTCATAAAAATCTTATGTTTTTTTACAAGTAGGGAAAAAGATGATGAATATAAATAACTTTTCTACATCAACAGTTATTTACTAGCAAGTTTGAACTAAAGTTTAACTTACATGTACAAGATGATAACAATGAAAATATTACAATAAATATATAGAAAACATAAAAGATGCTCATTCTTAATATATTAAGAACTTTAGTCATGATTAGGTTTATCTGATAAATACTTAATGAAGTGTTTTGTTTTCAGACCCCTACATGTATTTTTTATGACAGAAACTGATTGTTTAGACAATAACAAATCAGTATGAAAAAAAAATCAAACTGAAAGTAAATTCTTGATACGACAAATTTGGACACCAAAATACATCAAAATGCTTTAGAAAGTATGATTTCTACTATGTCTTTTAAACATTAATATCAATAGTACCTTAGAATGGAGCTCAAAAACTTTTAGAAGTTGTTATTTGATAAATTGTACAATTGATTTCATCAACTTAATTAAAATATTTGATATGAAATTTCTTTTGAAAATAAAATCATTTTAATTTTGAACACAGCTTACATGGCTTATAACTTAATACATTTGTAATACATGTACAATTTAAATGTAATGGTCTACAAATAGTGCTCTGTATATGCTAGATGAAGATGTAGAAATGCAACATGTTCTTAATTTGACAAAATAAAAAACAATCAAAGCTGAGGAAGATAAGGAACTATCAAGAACTTTAATAAGCTGAAACAGACTTCTGCAATTGAGGCAAAAAGTGCAATTACTTAACAAAATAAAATTGCAGTCTTTTATTGAAGATCTATGTTGCTTGTTTTTTACATGTTAACTACACATTCCTAATGGATACTTTTTGAGGGAACATGATCAAAGCTAACTAGTTACAGCCAAATACCTGGTATTGCTTTACAATATTGAATGAAGTAATATCAAGCACTGCAAAGAAACCAGTGATAGATGAAAATATAGTGTCCAGTTTCAAGACGAAAGATGCAGAAACACATTACAGATGACATAAAAATCACAGCTTGTAATTATATGATTTATATTCTTTAGAAGCAATCTGATCTTAAATATGACTTCATAGCTCCAAGATCATGAAGAAATTCAGCACTTTTTTCACAAAAGTGTGTTTAATAACACTTTTATTGGTCATGTTTTGGTCAATTTCATTTCGTCACTATCACTTTTAACTTCAGGCTATATCCCTTCATACTCTCCCTCTTGGTATGATGAAAGACATGGCATCAGCCGTATCTCCCCATGACACACGATTTAATTGGAATATGACAATCCATGCCGTGAGAATAGCTGTCCATATAAGTGTCCCTATCATAGATCTGATTACATCTAGAAATATAAATTCAAATCAATACTATCAGAAAAGTAGAGATAGCAATATCATGAGGTAAAGCTTAATACTGGCATATACATGTACTAACTTCAAAAGAAAACTTGAACTGAAGTTAGTGTGGGAACACTTGAATTATTAGAAAAGACAGACAGAAACTTTTTAACAGTCTTATAATTGTTTTTTTATTATATAATAAAACAATTATTATTTGACACTGATGGCTGTAAAATTTGTTTGTAATAATATTGTTGCAAAATTTTGCTTAGTTTTTTACTGCAATGTGTTATCCTTTTTATTATTAAGGATAATTTTAAGTGTACAAAATTCCAGAATGATTTGACTTTTGGTTTCTTTTCAAAAGAAGATAGCTTAACTGCAAGTGAGGCATAAAGACACACTAAATAACTATATGTCAAACAACTTTCAATGGCAGGCCATAAAAGTTTGAATGACTGTATCATGTACTAGAAATGACATTTGTATGTAGGAGATATTGGTACAAGTACATGTATGTGCTATATAAAATAATTTTGTGTGCATTTTGTAAACCATGCTTAGAAGTATAAACATTTACTTTCATTTTGTCTTTTTACATGTACAAGTTTTATGGTCAAAGGGAGAGTATCAAAGGAATCTTCATAGACTAGTTTTAGATTTACATTGCTGAATAATTAGGTTATACATGTATATTATGTTGTATGTTAGTAGGCAAAACTATATCATTTTCCAAAATAATCTATATAAACCCTTATGGAAGAGGTTTCTAGACTGTAATTTACATTATAATAGAGCTTAACAAATTAGGTGGCTTTCCAAAATATACAATTTTAAAAATGCTGGTTTTTAGCAGAAAATTCACAACCTTAGGATTGGTAAGCTGTAAGGTAACACAGAGGAGACAATATCTTTAGAGGGTCTTACCCTCAAACTGCTTCATTGTTAAATACTGTGAAAGTACTTAAATTTGTGGGTACCAATTTTCGTGGATTGGGAGTAAATTGCATATTCGTGCATTCATAAATTCGTGGTTTAAAGAATTCTCAATTAAAAGTAATGTTAAATTCTCTGTTCGTTGGGAAATTAATTTCGTGGTTTGCCTGACCAACAAACCTCGAAAATTGGTACCTCACAAACACAGGCGTTTGGGTCCAGGATTTTATCTTATTATAAATAACGTGTATATAAAAATTTTCAATTCTTGCCTTGTGGAAATAGTATAGAGACGAGGTGAAAATTTTTATATACACGTTATTAATAATAAAATAAAATCCTGGAGCCAAACGCCTGTGCTCACAAATATTAATACTTTCACAGTAGTTTTGATATGTACTTACATGATCTGATCTGTTTTTGTTCTGTGTATTCATCTTTAATGAAGGCTTCCTTGAAGAACCATACTGAGTTTATGAACCATAGAAACGGAAGGAATGCAAAACCACCTGTAATTAGAAAAGTGCAAATTACTAAATATACATGATAAAGAAAACTTATCTAGCACTATCTAAATCATGAAAATAGGGTTTGTAAGGGATTTCTAAATGTAGTTTTGAAGAATGCTTTCAAATTCAGGGGCCTTTTTGTTTCCTGTGTACCTATAACAGATAAATCCTGTATATCATATAAATATGTTTTGGAATACCCAATTCCTCATGTTGTTTTTTTTTAAACTTTTTTTCTCATTTTACTGTTTACAAATGAAGAGATACTATAGTACATGTATATGGAATAAGTATTGAAGTAAACAAAGTTGAGAAACAGTGCTTTTATTGCTGTTCTTCATCATGTTTACATATGGTTTAGGTACATGTAAAGTCAAAATTTGGGATATGCATTTCCTTTGTACATTGTGTTGTAAATTTTAAAAGAAATACAAAATTAAAGGTAAAGTTAGGACAATAATTGAACAGTTTGATAGATGAATTTCCTACTGTTTAATCTAATGCAAGCTGCATGTACTAATATTTTTCTTGAACAATGCACTAATAAACTAAAATTCTGATAAAAAAAAATATGTGGTGCCTTAAACATGTGATATACATGTACATGTAGATTAAATTAAATAATGTAATTTGATAACATGCATGTACATGTATGTAAACATCTGACCATGCTCATGTGGAGCTGTCCTGAATGTTCAAATGTATTTCGTTTACATGTAAGTTACAAATAAAAAATAATATAAAGAATTTTTCCCATCAGAAAATGCATAAACATGTTAATTACCATGTGTGTAATTCAAACTTATTTCCAAGGTACATGTACTAAATTACTCATGCATACATGTACATTTTTATATATTCTTTCAGAGTTCTTCATGTACATGTAATTGGTCATACATGTAATCAGCCACTCTACCTCCAATGTTGTTAGATTATTATAGTACATGTATAAGAAAATCATTATGCATATTGTATTAAACAAAGACTAAAATTGTATAATTAAGACAGCATTAACAATGAATAGTAATACACGTATAGCAATATAGTTAATGGAACAACGTTACATGTATACGTACCAATATAATATTTTCTGCATAGATCAAGTTTGTTTTCATTGCTCACTTTTCTCAAATCCATGTTTTATCTAAAATGAAAGAGCAAAAATATATAAAATTTAAAGGACTGAACAATTTATTTTATGTCACAGGCTGTCGGTCATGTGCTAATTTCCATGACTGGTAAAATTAATGTCTGTCTGATTGACAAACCTCTATAACACCAAATATATTTTATGACTGAACAATAAAAATGTCTAAATAACAAAAAGTTTGTCATGTCTTGAAATAAGCAGGAGATTATGAAAAAAGTTGGAAAAACAGGAGATGGGTCAAAAAGTCAGGAGATTACATGTATGTCTCCTGCAGGAGAATCACATCTTGCCCATGTTTGGCCAAGTTTGTGACTCTATAAAGTGTGTTCTTTAGGATACAAAGTGTTATTGGACCGCCATGAAACTAGACTGGGGTTGTAAACACACTGCCAAGTGCTGGGAATGACTGGCCAGATGTATAGACCTGCATCCACTGAGTTACATTTTGGACCTGATGCTGAACTCACTTTAGAATAGACATAATTATGATAATATATAACCTGCAATGGTAAGGCAAAAGTCAGGGAGACAACTGAAACTAGTGATTTTTTAATCACTCAAATGAGTGATTTTTGGAAATTCTTACTGATTACAGATTTTGGGTTTTTAAATCTATTTCTTTTGTTAAACTATGAAGTTATATGTCCTGGTGATGCCAATTGAGACAACAACATCATTTATGTAGTTAATGACCAGTTAAAGGAAAGGTTTTTCAACTACATGTATAACCATTTTTGTGCATTTTTTCCACATTTTTCCTTAATCTTTGATGACTGAATTCATGGGATCTGGAATTTTCCCATAAGAATTTATAATTTTCCTGATAAATTTGATCTTTAAACTTTGGTTAAAATTCTAAAAAGAAAAGGGTATGTTCGTGATGAAAATTTGAATGTTTGCGATGCGAAGGATCTATAAATTCAATCTACATTGTAAATGGACAGTGAACATCTTAAGAAGTGTAATAGTTCCCTTTACACTCTATATTAATACTTGTCTTTGAGTAATTCATGAAATGATAAGAAAATCACTGTTCAAAGTGATTTTTTATCTTTTAAGAAATCGCTTAAATGAGTAATTTCTGTCCTCTTTAAAGAGGTATAACTCTTGGTAATTCATTCACTATCACTCATTTGGGTGATTTTCAAAAATCACTTCTTTCAGTATTAGTTCTGACTGGGCAAGACAGATATTTTTACTACATGTAAGTCCAAAGTTACGACTTACATCACTCAAAAAGGTTTGCCTGTTTCAAATTTAACAAAAAAGCAAATTGAAAAAGGGTGTGGTGTAAATACATTTTTGTAAGTAACTCCCTTGTTTTTGTTAGGGACGACCATTTGATTCTGAGGGGAGGCTGGCAGTTTTGTTAATAAATAATCTGGCTTGGGAAAAGTTGAAAATAAATTATCTTACCTCTACCTTAAAGAAAATAAAAAAATTATAATCTGGCCCAAGATTCTTTATGATGGCTAAAAGTAAATAAATATTCTTGACCGATAGCGGCTGAAAATAAATTTTCTGACCCACAAAATTTTGAAAATAAATAATCCGACTCGACCCAAACTATCAGGCCCCCCTTTAGAATAAAATTGTCTTCCCCTTATTGACTCTAACAAAGTACTGATGGAAGGGAGCAAGTTCCTGTGTCTGTGATGTGATTGTGACAAGTCCCTGTGTTTGTGAGTGTAAAACGGTGTTTGGGTTTGCTATCTATACAACAGCTTTCGAACAACATGGCATGGTTTGGCAATTCCATTAGGATCATTTATAGCCATATTACTTTAAAATATTTAGAAATACTTGATATTACTTACAAATTGCTCGAAAGAGCAGTTTTTTCGTATAACAATTATTTACTTCCGGAAAGAGTGTGCGTTTTACGTCATCAGTTTTTGTGCCAAAATGGGCTAAAATATGTAAATTGTATCCACACCAGTACTTTTTAGCCCAAATTCGTGCTACCCCCAAAAATGTCGGACATCGAAAATGACCGTCCATAAAAAAGACAAAACCAAGAGACATAGAGGAAAACAACTAAGAAAAAAAGCACATTCAAACCAATATTTTCTAACAGCTATATGAACGCTTAAAAAAAGCCAAAACTGAACGAACGTAGGCAGTTCCTATGTCTGTCAACCGTGGTTTTGCCAGTAATTCTCTTAGATCCAAGCATTTGCGAAGTGAGTCGGGTGAAGGACAAAAGATGGAATCGAGCATTGTCATGCTTTACCCTGTTCTCGTCAGCCAATGTGCCAACATCTGTTTTTTTTTTTTTTTTCTCTTTTTTTTTTTCTTTCGAGTATACCCATATGGTCATGACCATACGTGTATAATCCAGTTTTAATTTTGCAATTTTCAGAAGAGAGACACAACACAATTAAAAATAATTATCTAAAAAAAACGCGAAGTTCTACTAACTAAGTACCTTAAAACGAAACTTTCGGAATGGTAAGCAGTTAAAGCTGCATTTCCATAAACATGTAGTGAACGATATTTTACCTGAACTATAGATCTGTGACTTTTGCTTCGAACTTTTCCTCGGCCTTACCATACTTCTCTGCCATCTTTCCTACCATTTGAGCTTTATCGTTTTATATTGCTGAAGTTAAGATGCTGTTCTAAAATGATTCCATCTTGTTTAATAAATTTTGTCAAATAAAGGTACACTGAAGATGTACATATAATACAACATTCGGGTTTATTTTCATGATTTAAAGATACTCCCAAAAGCGTAATATACAATTCAAAAATTTAGCGAAAAATTGAAATTGTCATGATTGCTTCTTTTGGTACTTCAGTTTTGTCTCTAACAATTTGGGGGATTTTGGATTCAATTTCCACGTTGGGTTTCTTGGCCTTTTTGTTAATAATTAATATCAGCGGTTTGATCCGCTGCGGTACCTTTTGCTCTAACGTTTTACTCATGTCCGTCTGGACGTAGGTACTTACGTCCGTACAAATTTCCGTCAAGGTACTTGAGAAAGATATGAAACTTTGTATGCTGGTTCGGTTTAACAAACTGTACGCCCAAAACGACTTTCAGACCTGTCGCACTTCTACATCCTGCTTTGGACTGGGTGAATTTAAAGATTGACGTGAGAATTTCCGGCAAACTTTTCCCAGAAACTGTTCAGGAAAAAGATTTGAAACTTGGTATGAAGGTTTAATGTGACAAACTGTACATCCTATAAGCGACTTTCAGACTAATCGTACTTCCACCTCCTGTTTGGGGCCAGCGGGGGCATCCGTGTCAAATGAACACATTCCTTCTTTATTTAACAATACATTAATAAGACTGCTGCATGTATATATTTGCTTTCATGTTGTTAGACACATTTTGATTTGATACACTTCATTTATGTGGAATCACAGAACCTTTGAATTGTTCTACACCTATGAACAAACCAAATCAACAACTTAAATAGAAGGGTGGCAAACTAAATCCCAATCCATTCATCAGAATTCCCAGCAATACAAGAAAGCTCTTCCTAACCAAATGTTGACTGGGATGTTTAATGTCGTGACTATACCTAGATATAGGTTTGCAGCGATGATCAGACCGAATGTTAGTGTGTACTCTCAATTTATACTGAATGAGAACATCAAAGAACACAAGAAAATCATCCAGCTTAACATAATGAAGGTATAAATCTCGAATTTGGAAAGAAGAGAAATATTTTGACTAACAACTGTCGGCCCAAACAAGTATAACTTAATTTGTCCTCAGTTAACATTTATTTAACCTAACTTTTAACCTTACAAAAAGAGTCCTGTATCAGTCTGTCAAGACCAAAATGGGACAAGTCACATGTACTTATTGTTCGAATCTGGAAATAATATGGTGAATGTTCGGCGGCGGGCGAGGAAAAAGTTTGGCGACTATTTTTCTAAGCCTTTAAATATTTGGTATGCACCATCGATCAGTATGTGTTCTTATATCATAGGATTCGATTTCATGGCTGTCTCTTACTTGCTTCCTGTTTAAAAAAAAACTCGTTTCAAATAGTTGAGAGAAAGCTTGACATGCATACACTTTATGTTCTTATTTAGTTCTAGTCGGTAAGTTATGCGAGAAATGGATCATAAACGACATTTTGACTTCAAAAGTAATACATTTCAATATAAGCTGTGAAATCACATGGTACTCAAGTAAAAAAAAACCTTAAAAGAAAACTACTTTGGTGCCGACGAACTCAGATTTTAATGACGCAGATCGAAATAATTTCAATGACAAGAGGCTCACAGGAGCCAGAATCGCTCACCTGGTCCTTTAGTCATAAGGGTGTTTTCTTTAAGGGGTCATCTGACAACTTCTACCCAAAGGAGACTTTTGTGAAGCTTAATGATCTGAACATTTAAGCAAGCAACAGCTTTTCTCTATCTGCAATAGTTTTTTTTTATTCTATAGGAAGATAACACTATTTTTGACCTGTAAAGGCTATTACCCCATTAACGGGTCATCTGACAACTTTGACCCAATGGAGACTTTTGTAAAGCTTAATGAGCTGAAAATTTAAGCAAGCAGCAGCATTTCTCCATCTGCAATATTTGTCATCTTAAAGGGAAAACACTATTTTTCACATGTTTTGGGACATAACCCCTATAACGAGTCATCTGACAACTTTGAACCAAAAGAGTCTTTTGTGGAGCTTAATGAGCTGAACATGCAACAGCTTTTATCTAACTGCAATAGTGTTTACTCAATAGGCCAAAAACACTATTTTTTCCTTTAAGGGGTCATCTAAAAATTTCAACCCTATGAAGACTTTTATAGAGCTAAATGAGCTGAACATTTAAGCAAGCAACAGCTTTTCCCTATCTGCAATAGTTTTCATTATATTGTCCAAAAACACTATTTTTCGCCTTTAAGGGGCTGTAACCCCTATAAAGGGTCATCGGACAACTTTGACCCTATGAAGTTTTTGTAGAGCTAAATGAGCTGAACATTTAAGCAAGCAACATCTTTTCTCTATCTGCAATAGTTTCCATTTTATGGGCCAAAAACACAATTTTTCGCCTTTAAGGGGCTGTTACCCCTATAAGGGGTCATCTGACAATTTTAACCCTATGAAGACTTTTGTAGAGCTAAATGAACTGAACATTTAAGCAAGCAACAGCTTCTTCTACCTGCAATAGTTTTCATTCTATAGGCCAAAAACACTATTTTCACCTGCAAGGGACTTTAACCCCTATAAGGGGTCATCTGACAACTTCGACCCTATGCAGACTTTTGTAGAGCTAAATGAGCTGAACATTTAAGCAAGCAACAGCTTTTCTCTATCTGCAATAGTTTTCATTCTTCAGTGCAAAAACATGAAAAAATGCTATTTTTTACCTTAAAAGGACCATAACCCCTATCAAGGGTCATTATAAGCCATTTTAAGTGATTTTACCCTATGTTCTATTTTTAGTAACAGCGGCCATGTTTTTTATCGAATCATTTTAAAACGAACTTGTTTGTTGCCAACATATCATATATCATTCCTGAAAAGTTTCAGTCAAATTGGTTCAGTGGTTTCAGAGAAGAAGATTTTTGAAATTGACAGACGACGGCCAGGTGAGCTAAAAAAGGATATTTATTTTTTTACTTTCATGACTTTATAAATCTTTTTTTTTACTTTTAGGATAGCAAGCAGCTTCTTCAAAAAAGTCAAAGAGTAACCAAATATTTTAACAATATTGGATAAAGTCATATACACATGTATAACCAGACGAATGTTGTTAAGAACACGAAAGCAGTCACAGAGGAGAGAGATGTTAATGTTAATCTGCCAATAGAACACATGGAGCTTGAACAATGAGAGGAGTTTACAGAAATATAAACTTTGCAGAACGAGTACATTATCAAACTTTTAATTATATCCTGATGACAGAGACTTTTTTAAAGCAACAAATATGTTGATCGATGTATTGTTTAAGTGAAAAAGCAATTTCAAACAACTGTCTGCTTGAATAAATCGGTAGTAAATAAAAGTATATCAGTTTAAAAAAAAACAACAATTAGTAAAAACTTGAAAGAAAAAGCAACACGACGCTTCTTTAGCAATGGATACCTCTGAATCTCCACGCCAACTTCGACAGAGGCGAAGAGCGCTAGCATCTCGAACTATTTCCTTGGCACAACCAACTGATCAATACGAAAACGCCATCACACAAGAAAGAGCTTTGCCATCCCCTCCACATTCACATGTAGACGAAGCAAAGATGCCCAAAGCCGAAGAACTAAAGCCACACCAGTCAAGAACTCAAGCTTTACGACGCAGGTCAATGTCGGCCAAAACAGTTGTAGACATCAATGAAGAACCATAAAAAGACCTCTGCCAACGAAGCCATGCTGGAACATAACAGAACCAGAAGTTGGAAATATCAAAGATAAAAGTAAAATCTTGACTTTCTGTTAACATGCATATGACAAACTCTCTTCTGTCTTTGCTATGGTACAATCAATAAATAAAAGTTTTTCACAAATTCTACGACACAAAATACACACAGTTTTGACAAATATAACAATATCACACAATTACAAAAGTTACAACAATTAAACTGCAATCAGCAACACTTACTCACGTTGAAACGAGAGTGAACACTCACGTTGAAACGAGAGTGAACTCAGTTGCTCAGGAAGTATAAGCAATTCCAGCTTGCAACCCGTCGTTTTGCATATTTTAAGAGTAGGTCGACAATAGAAAAAAAACGTACCTGTACCCATTGAGATAAAAAAGTCTGGTTTTTTTTTCTTTTAGCAGTACCCAAAAGAATTGAAGAATTAGTACCAATGGGGCATTCGAATGTCAAACGTATTGGGCAAAGACAAAACCAGAAAACACAAACGTGAACAACAGGAAGAAGCAGACAACATAACACACACACACCCTCACACACACACAAAACAACTGAAAAAACAACCAACCAATCCGAACGTGAGTCGCAGTGAGAGTGAACATAGGTTGCCTGGAAGGGCAGGTAGGTACATTTGTAGTTCCTGCTTGTCACAAAACATCTGTCGAGTTGCCAGTGCGCAAAATCTGACAACTTAACAAAACCCTAAAACTAAGCAACACCTGCACACATCCGAGTGACAGAAGTCCTACAACTGTCCATGAGCGCACGACATCTTCCATAAAATCCAATGCGACGACAACAACCTAAAAAGTGCAAAATTCCATTCCGCAAAAAAATTCTTTATACAATGTAATTACAGTAACACGCTTTTTTGTTAATGAGCTTTACGTTTACTTTCTTGTCTGCTTTGCAAAATTAGGTTTCCATACTAACTAAGTCTTTATTAAAGTCTTGTTCAGATGAGCTTTATCTGTTGTATCATTTTAGATGTTGGAGTAGCTCTAACCGATGATCCGTTACAAACTTGTAATCGAAGAACAGAAGACAAAACAGATAAACTCAAGGCATTATTTTTCCCATTCAAAACGAAAGTTTTTTTTATGTCATACGAGAGAGAAATGTGAAGAAATGTCAGTCAATCAATCTTGGCTAGATACATGTAGAAAGCATTTTTGAATAATATTGAAATTGTAGCATGTAATTGCTCTTGGAATATTTATAGGAATAAAAACATATTGAAATGGACAGGCGTATCGCCGAATCCAATGCATACATAGCAAGATGCTAACAGGACATTTTGAAAAGTGTTGACAATTGCATTAGTGCAGGGTTGAAACCAACATTTAGAAAACAAGAACATTGGGTCATTAATGGGTTTCACCCAGTCATGAACACTCAAGATCTTGCCTTTGAAGAAAAGTAAAGGGCATTTTTTGTTTATGTTTGATGTTGTGCCTCGACGAACAAAACGATGCAATAAAATTTTAAAAGAAACTTTCTTTAAAATTTTGATTAAAACGATACCTTCTTGAAAAGTGAAATATTGCATATTTCAGGTAAGGTTATTAAGAATATCGAGCCAGCTGCTGACTGCTTGGCCTCACCAGAAAAAGACCATTGCTTTTCATTTTGTTACTTTATTTTCTGTTTGTTCTTTTGGCAAATATAAATATAATGTCAAAAACATGATTAAATGAAAATGCTTAATAAAATGTGGTTTAGCTTTTAAACTTCCGTGAAACTTATTCATACCAATGATTTTTTTTAAATTTACATGTATGCATAAAACAAAGTTCCAGGCAATAAGTATTGATACGTGTGACGCTCTAGTTTGTCTACTCACTGAACACTCATCAGAAGCGCTCAACCCATAAGATTGAAAATGTTAACTTTGTTTACATTAAAAATTAAAATGACATTAAATTTTGCTACGTCTGACGCGCGTTTCGTCTATTCAAGACCCATCAGAGGCGCTCTACCAAAAATATAGAAAAAGTCAAAAACTATATGATTATGAAGAGCATAGAACAATGAAACCAAAAATGCCGAAATGGGGAACCAAATTATAACTAAGATGGTCAACCTATGTCTGGAGTAGGAAGAACCTTAGGATTTAGACATGTGATGAGCATAGAACAATAAATTAAAACCAAAATTTGCCAAATAAAAACTCAAAATTATGACTTCGGTCAACTAAGGGTTGGGGTATGAAGATCTTTAGAGTTTTGACAATTTTGAAATTTACACTTCCGATAATTTTATAGCTTGATGTGTTCTTTAACACCAGTTTTGATGCTGGAGCGGGCTAACCTAGGGGAATCATAACTCCACCCGCAACGCTAACCATCACGGATGTTAAAAATAAAAGTTACAACCAAGTTCTAAGTAATAAATTTTGCTATGCCGGACTCGCGGTTTCGTCTATTCAAAACTCATTAAGAAATGCTACATGTTTAATACGAAACACAGCTGATTATTATCACAATGAAAGAAGCAGAGGTTGGACATTTAACTATCGTAATTCTAAAAAGACCAAAACACACTCATTTGATAAAAAAGACAAGAAGACTGAAAACGAAACCTGCAAAATTATAAAAGTCCACTCAAAACAACTAAACAGCAATCATTTGGAAAGGGATATCCGATCAGAACAAGAAAAAAATTTCTATATAAACTTTATGCTGTTGAAAGTCATTACAACATCCGGCGATCATTTGATTGAGAAAACGACCACTTTAGATTTTGTTTCCAAGCCTACGTACAGTTTGGTACAATCACTGTCAAATTTAAGCGCTAAGGGCGAATCTTGTAACAATGTCTTGTCTAGAAATTGCCCATTTGCTGACAATCGTGAGATGCATTTCCCGCTCTTTTCAGCGATGTATATGCACCCGTTTTTGTCTATTGCGATTCCTCGTGCCTCGATAGTATTTTGGTATTCGAAAAGTACAGAGTTTACTTTGGCATCAAAACAAACAAGATAAGAAGTATTTGCGTATAGCATACTACCATCTTGCCTGATACTTATATATCGAACTGCGCCTGCACTTGGAACATTAATTCTTCTGATATGTGCACCATCTTGACCAATTTCATCAATAAATTTATTTTCGCTAGCAATTAAAAACTTATCACCGATCGCTGATATTCCAAAATATCGATGTTCCTTTTTAATTGATTTCTTTATTGAAAGTGTCTGTACATCAATAAAGAGTATTTTGCTTTTATAATATGGAACGGTAACTGTAGCGGTTTCTTGGCCTTTATTGAATGCAATACCATGTGGTTGGCCAGATATAGCACACATTTGTATAAAAGTCCCCTCAGTTGTGTACTTTAGAACCTTTTCTCCATAAAAGCTACACAAAAGTAAATCCCCGTTCTTAGCTATTTCTATCCCGGTAATAGCTCTTGCATGTTGTTTCGCCATGTCAATGTTGTCTGTGGGATTGGGCGAGAACTCTAGAAGGGGCGGTGAGCTCTGTGCGTTTAAACCAGCCGCTGGATTATATGCAATACTCGTTAAATTGTTTTCTTGTTCTATCTCTGCAATGTTGGATATAGTCGCTTCAAAATATTGGTCTGAAGTGAACTTAATATTTATGTCTTGCATGGTTGATAGCTTATCCTGAACGTATTTGTCATTTTCTGAAATGTTTTGTTTAAGCTGGTGCAAAAAACAGAAAAACTTGCGATTGGAGCCAAACTTTAAATTGAATTGAAACTCCTGTTCAAGAAGTTGAAGCTTTGTTTTCAAATTTGAGACCTCCTTTTCATCATTATCAAAGCTTAGAAACGCCGACTGCTGCAATTCATCCACTTCTGTAATCAACGATTTTTCTAACAAATCAATATTTTGCAGAAGAAGATCCTTAAACTTTGCAACGGCATCTTTGACTTGTTCTGTTTTGTTTTCTACATGGCTTCTGTTCATTTTTCTGTTTTCCGTAATTTTATCAAATATTTGTTTAAGATTTTCAAAAACTAACGGCATTTCGTCAACAACAGCCGATGATTTCGCCATACCAATAATATCATCCAGGTACTCGATTTTATCGCACGTCCGGTGATCGCTGATCAAACATTGCCGACAACAAAGCGCATCGTGGTAGGTACAAAAGGCCTTTGTTTCGTGGATCTTGCATTTGTCGACATCATCCAGAGTTTCTTTTGGGATTTCGGGAAGTTCTTTAAGTTCAATCAAGTTATGGGAGAGAGAAAGTTTTCCAACGCGGTGTGCCTTATCGCATGAATTACAAAGTGTCTCTTCGCATTCAGCACACCAAGATAAACCTTCCATCTGGTTGTCTCCTCGGAGGCATGGCTCACAGAACGGCACTTTAGTAGCCATTCTCTTTGCACCTAAAAAAAAACATTTCACGCGACTAAAATAAGCACACATTCTTCTAATACAAAATAATCTGAATGCACTCAAAACATTGTTTAATTCTTCTATCATGCTTAAATGGAATGAAATTTTCAATTGGTTTAATTAATATTATTTTCTTTTTAAACCACCAAAGTATAAGTGTTAGTTCCCTCTATCGGTTCCCAATGCACACTCAACAAATCTAAAATAATTTATCAATTTGAGAGGGTTTTAATTTTAATATACCAATACGCCATTGGTTTGAAAAATAAGATATAGGAGTTCCGCTTCATATTTGGATATATATCTTGAAATATACACCTGGAAAAAGTTTATGATTTTTAAAATCATACATTTTCCAAACATTTTTTAACCATTAATTAACGGATAGTCTTTGTAAATTTCTATTGCAAACTAAAATATGCACTGTTAAGCACAATTTAACATGTTTATAACAAACAAACCGATTTTTTTATGCACATAACACGACATGTAAAAAAATGATGGCTTTTGAACATAAACATGGTCTTCGAAAAGTATGGTCCCCTGAAGCTAAAAACTTTTAATTAATTGTCAAATCGCACTTGAAAAGGTAAATCATGATCAAAAGATTGGTACTGTATCGTCAAAGAGTCAATTTCGATTATGTTCACCTTTGGCACGAATGCCTGCTGGAATCCTTGTTTTTTTACTACTAGTTTGGTGTTTTAATTCCTAAAGAGTTATCCCCCGCTTTTCAAGGCGAAAATGTGATTTTAACCGAAAGCTAACATCCTTCCAGTCACATATTGAAGAATTAAAACTGACCAAACTCATGATCATTATTATAAATTATTTCAAATCATCAGAAAGCAAAAAAGACTAGGGGTGCTTAACTTTTTTTCCAGGTGTATAGACACACTAGGAACTAGGAAGTCTTTGTACATAGTCCTACATAGCTCAATGACAAATTTGATGACTGTCACAATTTTCCCTTTTTGTATAGCAGCATATGGGGTTTGCCTATAGATCAGAACTTATTCGTTATTCCAGAGCTTGTGGGGAGTATCGGAACTTTCTTGACAGAGCGTCACGGTTGACAGGCAAATTGATACTTAAAACTTCCCACAGTACCCGTTCCCTCCATTAAAAAGTAGTTCTGAATGGAGCTGATCACTGCGCGGAGTTTGAAATTGACACACACTAAATCGATCGTTGGCAATGTGACGGGTGTTCTATAAGGCCCAAAAAATATGTGGCTATTACATGTCTGAAAAAATAGGTTGGTAGGTTTATTTCTATTTTTTTACAATATTTTTTTAGCCTTGAGTGATTGGAGAAATTGAATAAAGGTATTCGGCAAAAATGGCCATAAAATGTTAGGGTAGGCAAGCAAAAACAAGAGGCTCCTAGGAGCATGAATCGCTCACCTGGTCTTGATGTTGACTCTATAAAGACTTTTGTAGAGCTTTATAAGCTGAACATTAAAGCAAGCTTTTCTCTATCTACTATAGTTTTCATTCTGTAGGTCCAAAACATGAAAAAATATTATTTTAGGAGCTAAAACACCAATATTGGTTCATCTGAAAACTTCAACCTAATGTAGAGCTAAATGAGTTGAATGTTTAAGCAAGCAACAGCTTTTTTCTATCTGCAATAGCTTTCATTCTGTAAGCCAAAAACTCAATTTTTCACCTTCAGGAAACCCTTTTAAGGGTTAATCTGACAACTTTGACCCTATGGAGACTTTTGTAGAGCTTAATGAGCTAAACAATTAAGCTAGCAACAGTTCTTCTCTACCTGCTATAGATTTCCTTCTATAGGCAACATTGAAAAAACGTTATTTTAGAGGCCGTAACCCCTATAAGGGGTCATCTGACAACTTCGACCCTATGGAGACTTTTGTAGAGCTAAATGAGCTGAACATTTAAGCAAGCAACAGCTTTTCTCTATCTGCAATAGTTTTCATACTATAGGTCAAAAACATGAAAAAATGCTATTTTTCACCTGTAATGGACCGTAACCCCTATAAGGGGTAATCTGACAACTTCGACCAAATGGAGACTTTTGTAGAACTTGTTGATCCTGAAGCAGTAGGGTGGCATCAGATTTCATCTATCTCTTACATGTATACTTTTTGAATTACAATCCAAAAACAGGAGTCTGACCCCCCTGTACTATTTTTAGCCACGGCGGCCATGTTTTTTAACAAATCAAAAATCGAACCACAACTTTAGTGCAGGACACCCTAATGATCAATCATACCAAGTTTCATTGAATTCTGTACAGTAGTTTCGGAGAAGATTTTTGAAAAATTGTTAACAGACGACGACGACGACGACGGACGCCAAGTGATGGCAATAGCTCACATGTCCAGGTGAGCTAAAAAGGTAGGGTCGGAAACACACATTTCTTTTGCCCAACAAGCATGAACTGTTTACTCCTCCGGAGCAATCCAGAGTTTACTCTCGTTTTGACTTGAGTTCACGTTGCGAATTGCAATTCGGTTTTTTTGTTTTTTTGTTTTGTTGTGATGATCTTATGTCTACCTATTTTGGGATATTTTTGTGAGTGTGAATTTTTAATTTTTTTTTTTATTAACGATTTTTTTATTTCACCTTTGGTATACCTCTGCTTCTTTTATACATGAATGTCAACAAACATGGCAAAACATTTGCCCAATCATGTTAATTATTAAAGGCATAATTATGCCTTATGTGTTAATGTGCGTGTGTCTGTAATTTCATTCAGTTTAGCTTCGAACGATCACGTTTTAAAAGCTTACCTGTAAAGGTGTAAAAGCAACTTGTGCTTCTTCAGAAGGAAGTAATTTCTCTTGACGATATTGATTGATATCAATCTTTAACTTTAAAAGAGGTCCATGAAGGGTATTTCACGGTCGTTATACTTGTCCTGCGACCGATTTTTCTGCACGTTTTCTACCGATGATCCTTGTTTTCTACCGATTGTTTTTTAGAAATATGAAAAATTACGTTTATTTTTAACATTTAAATACATCCTATTTGAGAATATGCAATAAATGATCGTTTATTTGTAAAAGAGCCATTTGATTTTTCATATAACTAACAGGTTTAAAAAAATTGATATGTCCTGGTTTTCTACCGATTAGGTATGTTCTTTACTGTGTTTTCTACCGATGAGTCCTTGTTTTCTACCGATGATTTAAATCCATATAACTGCACATTTTGGTTGTTTTTAATGGCATTCATACACCATAAATGCTTGTGTTTTACAGTGAAGCTTCATCATACTGTCTCAGCCTCAACATTTCTAGATATAACAGTGAAATATGGTATATGGAGGATTATATTCCATTATATTAAGCACTTCACAAATCTAATATAAGTGGAAGAATTGTTGATACTATCATTTTCTGAAAAGCCAGCTTTAAAAATAAATTCACAATAAATTTTGTAAAAGTGTTCTGGGTGTGCGCAAAACAGCATGTTATATTGCTGCAAAAACTGAACTTGGTATTACCATTAGACTCTTTTATTAACATACAAGTAATTTGCTACATGTATTTTGCTAGAATAAACTCTTTAGATATAAACCCTCTTGTAAAAGAGGCTTTCATTTTAAATAAAAATCTCCACATAGAGGGTGTGTATAATTGGCATAGTTTTGCTATATCTGTAACAAAGAAATTTGAAATAGATGATGAAAATTTTGAGAATGTTAATAGATCTTTTAATGAAATTAAATCAAGCTTAAAAAGAGAAAACAAAAAGACTATCAAATAAAAATATTATGAACTTATAATAAATAAAATATCCGGCTTTGATGACTCTTCAAAATTATACTTTAAGTCTGATGTTAATATTTCAGAGTATTTAAATCTTCAAAATTTTAATACTAAAAAAAATACTTACTAAACTATGATTAGTGATCATAACCTAGAGATTAAACTTGGTAGATATAAGAAATATCCCAAGAGATCAAGGACTGTGTAAATCCTGTAAAATTATTGATGATGAAGCTCATTTCTTTTTATTGTAAAATTAATAATAATATAAGAAAAACATTTATTGACTTTATACAATCAAAATATTCAAATTTTAACCAGCCTGACACTATTGAAAAATAATTTTTTGTACTTAATCCAAATATGTGGATGTTTTGCCCTTTTGTAAAGCAATCATTTGAGTTGCGACAATTGTCAAATACATGTACACATATATTTGTAAATGCTACTGTTTCATTCTTTGGCTGTATTTGTACTATGTGTCTATAATTATATGTTCATTGTTTTTGTTTGTTCGTGTTTGTAGACCTTTGGGGTTTGTATGCAATAAAGTATATTTATATTTAAACTAATGGCTGTTTAGAAAGGAACGGCAGCCATAAGCAAACAGAATGAACTGTCTTTCTTTCATATGACCATTGTTCATGTCATATAAGAAATTGTGTTTATGCTGTATGATAATGTTATTAACGATACGAGCCCTTAATGTTTTCGAGTTTGTTTAAGATTTCAATGACCTATTTTAAGCATTTGCCGCGCGCAATTGCTCATGAACCGCCATATTCTTTTTATCATCAATATTATGTGTAATAAAATATACAGTTTTAATTTGTAATGAACATGATGATATGTCATTTAATATATCACATCGGTAGAATACCAGGACCATCGGTAGAAAACCAGGACACATCTTTAGAAAACCAGGACCATAATGTTTTGAAATATGATCGAAAAATCAAAATTATACCATTTGTAATGAAAAGGGAAATGTCTTTAAAAAGGTACGATAATTTAGAACATGGAGAATAATTTTCAGTCCAGTGAAGGGTAATTTAAAACAGATATTCATGATTATCTGAAAAAAAGGAAATTGTCTCTTGCTGGACAAAATAAACAATACCTTACTGTTTTTTTTATGTTCAGACTTAAAAAAAATAATGTAAATTAAACTAATTTGTTTATAAGTGCCATAATTGCCGGGCATCATTGTTTGGAAAAAATCGTCTGCCAAGTTTGTTTTTTTAATCATCACATCGGTAGAAATCTAGGACATCGGTAGAAAACGAGCAGAAACATCGGTAGAAAACATGTTGTCGCAGGACAAGTATAACGACCGTGTATTTGATAACAAGTTTGATAAGTAAATATAAGTATACTATAACGGGACTTGGTCCTCTATTTTGAAGTAAATAGAAATGGATAGATAGAGAATATGAACAAATGATTAAAATCTTGGCCCTTGAGCACTGCTTGTTTTTTCGTGCTATTCAAAAGCATTTGTTTTTAAGTATGTTTTTAAGTTATGATCGTCATCTCTTTAAATTAGAAAGTTTTCGGAAAAATGAATGACATCAAGAACAAGTTCTCTATTTCTCATAGAAGAATCGTAAAGTTATTTTGTGTGGGGGATTTGGATTTTTTTGTTTTTTGTTTTTTGTTTTTTGTTTTTTGTTTTTTTCTTTGAAAAGTTTGGGTTTTCTTGAATTTCAGGTGTCATACATATATTCAATTTTAATGAAAAAATGGTGTCTGTTAAATCTGTTGAAACATAAAGGATAAAGAATATGAAATTAATTGAATTAATCAAAATCGAATAAATTTGAAAAAAGGCAGATGATATTAAAGGCTTTATAATTCTTTTTAAATAATAATTGTGTATTAAGAACTTTTCCCTGGACATGTATAGCATATGCCTTTTCAATTAGTTATGGTAAAACTAACTATCATAATTGATGATTAAGTATTGTTCCAAAACATGACATGCTTTGAACTACATTTTTTGATGAATGCAAATAATAAGAGGGGATAAATACTCAAGGCTGCCAACTTTTGGAAATTTCGGAAATTTTTAAAATCTGGTATTTATGTGAATTTTCCTATTATACTCATTATAAAAATTTCCGTCGCAGTTTCCTGGCAACTATACATGTCACAGCGTCTCGATATTTGGCAATAGTACTCGATAGTGTTAACCGATTTTATGCCCGCATCTACTTCTTGTTCACGGAATATGTTAAGACTCAGGCGACATACGTCTTCTATGGTAGACACCCATACTTATAGTCTAGTTGATTTATGCAGACTAATCCATAAAAATAAAAGGGGGGCGTAATTGCAAAAAGCATGTCAAATTTTAGATGAAAATTGAAGTAGGTTGGTCAATTATATACACACAAAAAATATCAATTAAATGGGGGGGGGTGTGTACGCCCCCACCGCGCCCCCTATGGATCCGCCACAATTAGGCCGTCATCGGAGATACGTCATGTACGTGTACCTTTCTGAAAAGAAGCAGACCGTTTATAGAGTGTTTCCATGAATTAGTTCTCTTTGTTTACAAAGACTGCAGGGACTTTTTCCCTTATCAAAATTTTGAGCATTTGCTCCACGTATAAATCCTCATCACTAATAGGGTTAAGATAAGCAATAACACTGCTTTTTTTCAGGAAACTAAGCATTGACAAATGTCATTGAAATTATTGTCCTTCACTCCATATACGACTTAGTAAAAAATGAACGGAAACTTTCAAACTTTTGAGGTGTACGACTCCACGTACTATTTTCAGCAATTTTCCACGCTTTTGTTACCTTCAAATAATAATATGTAAAAATATTAACGAACATAATTTTTCAAAAATATATTAAGTATTTAAAGTTCTTTTCCACCTCTATATTTTGGAAAATGATTGAAACCTATTCACATTTGCCGTCGAGATTTTAAAAGTTAAAACCTTAAAAAGTGTACAGTCACTCTAGCGGCATTTAAAGGAAAGGAAAGTGTATATCGGTTTACATTTAAAAATTACAAGTCACTGGTCTACCAGAACTTTATAGAATGTATCAGCAACATGCCTATAATTACTATGCATAAGAAATATTACCGTGAGCTGAAGGTCATTTTATATTTCTGTTTAATGTTCAGTTTCTCTGTTACAGTTGCCTTGCCATATTATAATGGTCTTCTTTAAGGATCAGTGGCCATTAAAAATGATATCTTATAACGCCAATAAACTATTACTGAGTCTGTGTCTAATTGGTCTAATTAAATGATTTTGAGGACGAATAGTAATGGCTAACAATATATGGAAGACATACGTTGCATGTGTCTTATGAAAGTTGGTCGACCGAATGAAAATAAGTTTCGGGTATAAAATTGCTTGACCCAATAGGGTATTTTAAGAGGTAGCTAAATGTGCGCGTCTGTAAAGGGACAATTACATGAATTTGCCTGGAAAACTATAATAAATTTCTTTTACACGACAGTCTTCAGATATTCGGTAAACAAGAAGCAGAAGGGTAACGAACAAAAAATGCTTGATATAGAAGAAATCCATGCTTGGCAAATGACATATAGTTGCCGAAAATCTGCGATTAGGAATTTTTGTGACGCCAAAGCACCAATATGCAAGACGAGGGATATTTAAAAAGTTACTCTTATTTGTCGCTATATTTGCAAACATTGCAAGTGAATTCTAAAATAAACTGAACGTGCACAAGTATTGGTAACTCGCCCATAGTTGTTCCAGGTACATACGCCCTGGAGACAGAGCCCGTCTTCCACCACGAGGAGGCACTGGTCGGAACTTTTCAGCACGGTGCATTATGCTTTTATAAGCCCAAAGTGTTGCCAAACAAAAAAGCTTATATTTGGATGAAAATGCACAGCACACAGGGACTTGCTCCCCTCTATCAATATTTTACCGCACATTGACTCTAACAAAATATTGATAGAGGGGAGCAAGTCCCTGTGCACAGCATAAGAAACATGAAAATATTCTGGACTTGTAAATCATATGATAAATCTGTTGATTACAACAAAATTTATGTAATCTATTCTTGCTCAGTGATCAATAAATATCACGTGATATTTTAGTGGATTTTTCGAGGTCACCTGGTCAAAGCAATTTTAATCAACGGCATTAAACATAAAATTGTACCGTGTCCAGTTCTGCAGTACACAAAATAGCCTTATCATGATCAAATCGTCTCTTCTCCGTAACTGATTCACGATTATGGTTATTGGTTAAGCCAATGAAACTATCTGTTACTTTTGTAACCTTATTAAACAGCCAATCAACGCGTTCATAAGTGATTGATTATTTCAAGATGGCGGGAATATCCTATGAAATTAATAGCTTTGCACCTTGATGCGAAGCAATAAATTATGATATTTTTGGCTAGAGAAAGTACATCTTTTATACTTCAATCTTCCTCAGTGTCCATTATAAAAGCTAAAGGGATAATATGTAATTGTATTTGTAGAATTATATTGGCGTTGTTTAACGAGATCGCACTGTTTTCATCCGACACCGATCTTCAATTTCTCCGATTTGTCTTTGTCTTGATTTGTCTTTTTATCATCCTTGCAAGTCCAGAAATTTGGTTCGTACATTTCCTGACGAGAAGGAGATAAAGTGTTCAGAGCGTCAATATATAGAAACGGTAATCTATCTTCCCCGTAACCCATGTATTGCTAAACTTTAGAAAAAAAAGAAAAGGTAATAAAATTTCTGGTTTTTTAAAATAAAGTAACATTTCAAAACGTAAACAAGTTTCCTGAATTCTATATGAATTATTTTGACGAAAAGATTCACTGGCTGATTCAGGCGAGAGGGCGTACGTCCCACTGAACGATTTAAAAATTATCAATCAAAAGTCATGCAGCTTTCAGGAACTGCTTTCTCTTTCTGAGCACTTCAGTTTACTTTCGTTATATCGTGTCACAGCGTTGCTGATTGCAGATTTATTAAGTATTGTTTTTTGTTTTCGTTTGGAATTTATTAAAAGTTATTGATATTGATTTGTCCTTTTCGTACAGAAAATTCCTTCATGATGTTCTCTGGTCAGATTGAAAATAACAAGATTTCTAAATTCGTATATTATGATAATAGATAATAGGTAAAGTTACAAAAATATCCTTAAAAAAATCATAGGTTGCCGAACTCGTTTTCAAGATAGTTAGCGTCCAAAATTTGGCAGGAAAAGGTTTTCTCTGACCTTTTCATAGGTTCAGCATTGTAAAAACCTATGAAAACAAAAATAACAAATTTATTAAGCTTTGAAATCCACAATAAACCTTACTATTAAAAGAAATTAAGTCGTGACGGAGTAAAAAAAATATCCTTATTTTAGTGGTAAAAAAATGAATATAAATTCCGAAAATTTGACAGACATCTAAAAATGACAAGCGATCATCCTAAATAGAAAATAATGAGATGTGGAATAAGTGTACGTACGCGACACAGCCCACAACCAAGCGGCAATTCAGAAAAACCACAATGGACAATCGCCAGCAGCCTTCAACGAGGTCAGTAGGCGCTGCTCGCGGTTATGCAATTGGCCTATGGTCTAAATAAAATGCATATACTTCATATCATGTCCTGTAATAGTCCCAGATAGATCTCCCTTTTAAACAAGGAACAGAAAACATAAAAAAGACAAGTACAAACGAAAGCTTTGTCAAGGATTCCTGTCTTTAGACAGACAAATATATGTGGCGGGGTTAAACTAGTTTTTGGACCCAACCTCCCCCCTATCAATTCCACTAGAGATGAGCCTTAGACAAAAGACAACAAGAACAAACGAAAGTATTTATGGGATTTGCTAACTTAAATGCAACATCAAAACCCAGTCTAGTTCTGAGAACTTACGGATCATTCACTGAAAAATACATGGAACAAAAGTGGGTTCCAAATTTTTTTATGATATTGCATGCATGTCATGATGATTAAAAACCGATCGATGGGAAGGCAGAATTGTCTGCCCCCGCTCCCCCAAAAACCATAACAAAACAAACAAAAAAACAACAAAACAAAATAAACCCAATAACCATAACTAGAGGTGAAACAAAAACACCTTTTTAATATGTAGTATTTCTAGCGTTAGGGATATTGACAGTTTGCATTATTAAGGACAGCTATATCAATGTATGGAAGGTGCGCTGTGTAAAAACGATTGAGAAGTACATACGTCATAGTTGACTTGTGCAACCTAGAAAACCGTCTGCATATTTTTTGGCTTTTTCCATAAAAAAGATTTGTAAGCACTCATTCCTTTGAATTTAATTGGCACTTTTGCTACTATACTTTACATTGTCCTATGAAATGACATTCGTTTTTAACTCAAATCAATGGCCGTCAAGTGAGAATAAAAAAGTCGAACGTTTTGTTCATTTTTTTTTAGATAAAGTGCCGCTGCATGAAAATGGGCTAACGAACAAAATAAAACATGTATATATTGTATACTTTAATCAATTTCCTCAATAAACATATAATAAAATTGATGACATAAAGGTATTAAGTAATGCTACAAATCTATCTTTCAAAGCATGTAAAATATTTCATGTTATAGTTGTGAAGTACAACTTTTTTGAGAGTGCACTAGTTGAATAGTACACAAGCACATGTTGAATAGTACATATTAAGCTAAAGTTTATCAGTGCAACAATGTACTTTGTTTATACACATTTGAACACGAAAATACTAAATTTAGATAAAAATCGGCAATCACCTTAGGCAAGAAATTTACTTAAGGATGTATTCTTTAAAAGGGTCATATCCATACTCAATATTTCCCGACCCGACAATACAGAGCGCTGCGCGAACTTTGCATACAACGCGATTGAAAACAGATATTTTGCGAAGTTGTGAATAAAGGAAACGCGTGTTAGGCGTAGCAAGGTCTGTTTTCCCAGTATCAGGGTTCAAAGTGTGCCTAATTTATACAAGAGCAGTCAAAATATTTGTATAAAATATGTTCTCAAGAAAAATTCTATCAATATGACCCTTTTCAACATGTTCTGAATTAAAACTATAAAAAGTGGGTCACTTGCTTAAAATTTTGCCAACATTATAATCCTTTGAAATTTTTGCCAGTTTTTGTATGAATTATTTTCCTTGAAAAATAAAAAAAAATGTATTTACATGTATATACGTTTGATTGAGGAGTTTGATAATAATTCAAAAGTAATCCTAAACTTTTAATATAAGCCTGTTTAGCCTAAATTTTATTCATATTTAATGACATTTGCACATATTGTTGCACTATTTGCTTTTCGCGGTCACATGACCAGTGTCACGCTCCATCTTAAAGTATATGAATTCGAAATTTTGTTGAAAATGACAACGATTTTAGATAAAAAAAAGGTAAAGAAAGAATGTGTCCATGGGACGCGGATGCCCCCGTTGGCCCCAAATTAAACATTGAGAGCCCTACAGATCTGAGAGTCGCGTATGGCTTAGGATTCATTGTTTGTCATACTGAACCTTCCTACCAAGTACCAACTCATTTCCATTTACGGTTTCTTAGAAACGCTTTGCGGAATTATACATATACGCACGAACGTACGAGCATAAGTAAAACCTAGTGCCCCGACATGGCGTCGCGGGTGGCATAAAATGACAATTTTCGCATTTTTTGGACCATGAAAAATCACTATATTTTACAAATACATGTAACTTGAAAACCGTATATACATTGCTACAAAATTTTGTCTTGTAGTTTGCGAGCGTTAACGTTGTAGCGGCACAATAGAGCCTCCTCTTATCGAACTATACAAGAAGACAAGAGACACCAATCGGGCAGTCCGAAGCCAAAAGTCAAGAAGAGCGAAGGCAAAATCGGTCATTACATAACAAAACAAGCACGGAACAAACAAGAGAGGACATTAAAGTTTGAAGAACTTTTAAAGCGAGCATAATATATTCCTCTCACCATATTAAAAAATGACATCTTTTTGCCCATTTTGAAGGACTGGGCATCGTTCCTCGAAACCACTCTCACAAATGGTGTTGCGAAGAGTCGGAAAATTGGTTCATGAAATTTTCACCTCAGACGAGGATGGAACCACGAGACTCAGTGTTAGTAGCCGGACACGTTAACAACTTTACCGCCGACTCCCTTTTATTTGATCAATAATCAAACCATATGGTCCAAACATGAAAAAGCTAATGATTTATGGACAGTTTTTTTTTGTTTTGTTTTTTTTTTTTTTGAAAATTGACTATTTCATTTCGATTTCGTCTGGAAATATTATTATTAAAACAAAAAGTCGCATTTGCAGATGTAAAAATGGGTAACTCAGAAAGATCAAAGACTTATCTAGCATACATAATCGGATAACGGAAAACAAAACACACTCACAAAACTGAACCGTGAGAAATTGAAACCGTGAGGTAAAGCAAAAAATAATATCTATCTATTGGTACTTTCAACTCTTAGTTGTACTTCTCAACTAAAGCAGTTGTACATGTCAACTGTCGCATTTGCACATCTCAACTTTCGCCAATCGTTAAAAGATGTACAATTCAACTTGTGCGGATGTACTAAAAAACTTTCGCATATGTAGGCCCGAGACCATAGTTATTTTTTCCAAATTTTTAATGCATTTTCAATATAGCCTTATGTGAAATTAAAAAAATCGCACCATTTCTTTTTAAATGAAACTTTGGCCACATAGAGTTCATTAGCTTCCAGAACATTAGTTAAAAATTCAGAAAATCCTACCGTCTAAAAAAATTTTGATTTTTTTTTTAAATTTACACCTAAGAGGGTCAGAAAAGAGGTGCTTGAAAAATGAAAGAATCACCTTTTTGCACTTAGCCGAATCACAACTTTATCAATGAATTTCAAAAAAATTAAAGTTTGATAAATTTATACTATCTTTTTTCTCTCATTTCACTCCAAGTTCATCCTTTAGTCATAAAAACTAACATTACAATAGCATTTACAAGAAATACTATGTTTTAATAGGGACTATATTATTGGACAACGAAAATTGAAGGGAGCTAACTGTGGTCTCGTACCTAATAGTCCTCAGAAAAGCCTCGGACAGTCAAATAAAATTATTTTCACATAGAATAGTCTTTTTCCAACTGAACTGCCAAGTTTCAAAGTGATCAGACAAACAATAGTGAAATTATTAGCACTACAAAACACTAGTTGCATATAAGAATTTTGATCGAAAATACACCAGGAAAATCCATGAGGCCTATTTGGCCAAATTTTTTTTATTTCATAAAAGTTCACAAAACTAATGACTGAAATCAATAACATTATCCCCTCTGAGCATGGAAAACACAAGTTTCAGTGAAATATCTGCATGGTTTCAAATTTTGACCCTTTCCCATATTTGCGGATAGGAAAATTAGTCATTTTAGCCTTATTGAGGGGTACATGTATGGCCATGAGAATTTTTTAAGAAAGGAAATGAAATATTGAGACCAAAAGGGGTTTAAAATGTTAAATACATAATAAGCTTACAAAATAAAACAAAAAAACACCATATTCATATGAAAAATATGTTATAAATAGTGTTTAGGAGTGGATAAATGGTGTAATTTCAAAATGCTTTTTCCCTACACATCACTAAAAACTAATGTTTGAGGGTAAAAAAATGTAAAAAATGCAACAACTTGCAACAATAAAGGTGTATTTAGTATGAGATGATGATGATGAACAGAATTTAACAGCAAAAAGACTAATCATTGCACTTTAGATGAAAATTGGTTCAAGACTCATGTGCGAAATAAGGAAAAACGGCCAAATCTACAGCAAGAAATGGAGGATATTTTCAATCCTGTGACTTTTTCTATGAAATCCAGAGACCTTTCATGTGCTATTTTGTGTTGTTTAGCTATTTTTCAGTTTATTCTGACTGTTTTTCTATAATATACCCTATACAGAAAGATTACATTGATATTGCATTCATAGGTCCAACACAAAAAAGCTTATCTGCTGCCGCAGCCCCATTTTGCAAGTAGTAAAATAATTTTTTTTCAGAAATAATTTATAAAGTCTAGTTTAAACAGTTTCCTTACATCATATAAGAAGATTTATAGCTGTTGTAGCCCTCTGGAAGTCATAATCTGCAAGCATTGGCCCTCTAAATGTTAAAATAATACAAAACAGGCCATTACCATTGAAAATCCCATAGACATACAAATATGGCTAAATATGGCAAATATTGAGATAAACTCATGAAATAAAGGCTGAAATTGAAAGAACTTATTAATCTAAACAACTTAAAACCATTAATGGCATTGCAAAATAATTCTAAGAGGTGTAAATAGGCCATTCTTACCCCTCTAATAAGTCCTCAGAAAAGCCTCGGACAGTCAAATAAAATTATTTTCACATAGAATAGTCTTTTTCCAACTGAACTGCCAAGTTTCAAAGTGATCAGACAAACAATAGTGAAATTATTAGCACTACAAAACACTAGTTGCATATAAGAATTTTGATCGAAAATACACCAGGAAAATCCATGAGGCCTATTTGGCCAAATTTTTTTTATTTCATAAAAGTTCACAAAACTAATGACTGAAATCAATAACATTATCCCCTCTGAGCATGGAAAACACAAGTTTCAGTGAAATATCTGCATGGTTTCAAATTTTGACCCTTTCCCATATTTGCGGATAGGAAAATTAGTCATTTTAGCCTTATTGAGGGGTACATGTATGGCCATGAGAATTTTTTAAGAAAGGAAATGAAATATTGAGACCAAAAGGGGTTTAAAATGTTAAATACATAATAAGCTTACAAAATAAAACAAAAAAACACCATATTCATATGAAAAATATGTTATAAATAGTGTTTAGGAGTGGATAAATGGTGTAATTTCAAAATGCTTTTTCCCTACACATCACTAAAAACTAATGTTTGAGGGTAAAAAAATGTAAAAAATGCAACAACTTGCAACAATAAAGGTGTATTTAGTATGAGATGATGATGATGAACAGAATTTAACAGCAAAAAGACTAATCATTGCACTTTAGATGAAAATTGGTTCAAGACTCATGTGCGAAATAAGGAAAAACGGCCAAATCTACAGCAAGAAATGGAGGATATTTTCAATCCTGTGACTTTTTCTATGAAATCCAGAGACCTTTCATGTGCTATTTTGTGTTGTTTAGCTATTTTTCAGTTTATTCTGACTGTTTTTCTATAATATACCCTATACAGAAAGATTACATTGATATTGCATTCATAGGTCCAACACAAAAAAGCTTATCTGCTGCCGCAGCCCCATTTTGCAAGTAGTAAAATAATTTTTTTTCAGAAATAATTTATAAAGTCTAGTTTAAACAGTTTCCTTACATCATATAAGAAGATTTATAGCTGTTGTAGCCCTCTGGAAGTCATAATCTGCAAGCATTGGCCCTCTAAATGTTAAAATAATACAAAACAGGCCATTACCATTGAAAATCCCATAGACATACAAATATGGCTAAATATGGCAAATATTGAGATAAACTCATGAAATAAAGGCTGAAATTGAAAGAACTTATTAATCTAAACAACTTAAAACCATTAATGGCATTGCAAAATAATTCTAAGAGGTGTAAATAGGCCATTCTTACCCCTCTAATAAGGCCCGAGACCATAGTTATTTTTTCCAAATTTTTAATGCATTTTCAATATAGCCTTATGTGAAATTAAAAAAATCGCACCATTTCTTTTTAAATGAAACTTTGGCCACATAGAGTTCATTAGCTTCCAGAACATTAGTTAAAAATTCAGAAAATCCTACCGTCTAAAAAAATTTTGATTTTTTTTTTAAATTTACACCTAAGAGGGTCAGAAAAGAGGTGCTTGAAAAATGAAAGAATCACCTTTTTGCACTTAGCCGAATCACAACTTTATCAATGAATTTCAAAAAAATTAAAGTTTGATAAATTTATACTATCTTTTTTCTCTCATTTCACTCCAAGTTCATCCTTTAGTCATAAAAACTAACATTACAATAGCATTTACAAGAAATACTATGTTTTAATAGGGACTATATTATTGGACAACGAAAATTGAAGGGAGCTAACTGTGGTCTCGTACCTAATAGTCCTCAGAAAAGCCTCGGACAGTCAAATAAAATTATTTTCACATAGAATAGTCTTTTTCCAACTGAACTGCCAAGTTTCAAAGTGATCAGACAAACAATAGTGAAATTATTAGCACTACAAAACACTAGTTGCATATAAGAATTTTGATCGAAAATACACCAGGAAAATCCATGAGGCCTATTTGGCCAAATTTTTTTTATTTCATAAAAGTTCACAAAACTAATGACTGAAATCAATAACATTATCCCCTCTGAGCATGGAAAACACAAGTTTCAGTGAAATATCTGCATGGTTTCAAATTTTGACCCTTTCCCATATTTGCGGATAGGAAAATTAGTCATTTTAGCCTTATTGAGGGGTACATGTATGGCCATGAGAATTTTTTAAGAAAGGAAATGAAATATTGAGACCAAAAGGGGTTTAAAATGTTAAATACATAATAAGCTTACAAAATAAAACAAAAAAACACCATATTCATATGAAAAATATGTTATAAATAGTGTTTAGGAGTGGATAAATGGTGTAATTTCAAAATGCTTTTTCCCTACACATCACTAAAAACTAATGTTTGAGGGTAAAAAAATGTAAAAAATGCAACAACTTGCAACAATAAAGGTGTATTTAGTATGAGATGATGATGATGAACAGAATTTAACAGCAAAAAGACTAATCATTGCACTTTAGATGAAAATTGGTTCAAGACTCATGTGCGAAATAAGGAAAAACGGCCAAATCTACAGCAAGAAATGGAGGATATTTTCAATCCTGTGACTTTTTCTATGAAATCCAGAGACCTTTCATGTGCTATTTTGTGTTGTTTAGCTATTTTTCAGTTTATTCTGACTGTTTTTCTATAATATACCCTATACAGAAAGATTACATTGATATTGCATTCATAGGTCCAACACAAAAAAGCTTATCTGCTGCCGCAGCCCCATTTTGCAAGTAGTAAAATAATTTTTTTTCAGAAATAATTTATAAAGTCTAGTTTAAACAGTTTCCTTACATCATATAAGAAGATTTATAGCTGTTGTAGCCCTCTGGAAGTCATAATCTGCAAGCATTGGCCCTCTAAATGTTAAAATAATACAAAACAGGCCATTACCATTGAAAATCCCATAGACATACAAATATGGCTAAATATGGCAAATATTGAGATAAACTCATGAAATAAAGGCTGAAATTGAAAGAACTTATTAATCTAAACAACTTAAAACCATTAATGGCATTGCAAAATAATTCTAAGAGGTGTAAATAGGCCATTCTTACCCCTCTAATAAGGCCCGAGACCATAGTTATTTTTTCCAAATTTTTAATGCATTTTCAATATAGCCTTATGTGAAATTAAAAAAATCGCACCATTTCTTTTTAAATGAAACTTTGGCCACATAGAGTTCATTAGCTTCCAGAACATTAGTTAAAAATTCAGAAAATCCTACCGTCTAAAAAAATTTTGATTTTTTTTTTAAATTTACACCTAAGAGGGTCAGAAAAGAGGTGCTTGAAAAATGAAAGAATCACCTTTTTGCACTTAGCCGAATCACAACTTTATCAATGAATTTCAAAAAAATTAAAGTTTGATAAATTTATACTATCTTTTTTCTCTCATTTCACTCCAAGTTCATCCTTTAGTCATAAAAACTAACATTACAATAGCATTTACAAGAAATACTATGTTTTAATAGGGACTATATTATTGGACAACGAAAATTGAAGGGAGCTAACTGTGGTCTCGTACCTAATAGTCCTCAGAAAAGCCTCGGACAGTCAAATAAAATTATTTTCACATAGAATAGTCTTTTTCCAACTGAACTGCCAAGTTTCAAAGTGATCAGACAAACAATAGTGAAATTATTAGCACTACAAAACACTAGTTGCATATAAGAATTTTGATCGAAAATACACCAGGAAAATCCATGAGGCCTATTTGGCCAAATTTTTTTTATTTCATAAAAGTTCACAAAACTAATGACTGAAATCAATAACATTATCCCCTCTGAGCATGGAAAACACAAGTTTCAGTGAAATATCTGCATGGTTTCAAATTTTGACCCTTTCCCATATTTGCGGATAGGAAAATTAGTCATTTTAGCCTTATTGAGGGGTACATGTATGGCCATGAGAATTTTTTAAGAAAGGAAATGAAATATTGAGACCAAAAGGGGTTTAAAATGTTAAATACATAATAAGCTTACAAAATAAAACAAAAAAACACCATATTCATATGAAAAATATGTTATAAATAGTGTTTAGGAGTGGATAAATGGTGTAATTTCAAAATGCTTTTTCCCTACACATCACTAAAAACTAATGTTTGAGGGTAAAAAAATGTAAAAAATGCAACAACTTGCAACAATAAAGGTGTATTTAGTATGAGATGATGATGATGAACAGAATTTAACAGCAAAAAGACTAATCATTGCACTTTAGATGAAAATTGGTTCAAGACTCATGTGCGAAATAAGGAAAAACGGCCAAATCTACAGCAAGAAATGGAGGATATTTTCAATCCTGTGACTTTTTCTATGAAATCCAGAGACCTTTCATGTGCTATTTTGTGTTGTTTAGCTATTTTTCAGTTTATTCTGACTGTTTTTCTATAATATACCCTATACAGAAAGATTACATTGATATTGCATTCATAGGTCCAACACAAAAAAGCTTATCTGCTGCCGCAGCCCCATTTTGCAAGTAGTAAAATAATTTTTTTTCAGAAATAATTTATAAAGTCTAGTTTAAACAGTTTCCTTACATCATATAAGAAGATTTATAGCTGTTGTAGCCCTCTGGAAGTCATAATCTGCAAGCATTGGCCCTCTAAATGTTAAAATAATACAAAACAGGCCATTACCATTGAAAATCCCATAGACATACAAATATGGCTAAATATGGCAAATATTGAGATAAACTCATGAAATAAAGGCTGAAATTGAAAGAACTTATTAATCTAAACAACTTAAAACCATTAATGGCATTGCAAAATAATTCTAAGAGGTGTAAATAGGCCATTCTTACCCCTCTAATAAGGCCCGAGACCATAGTTATTTTTTCCAAATTTTTAATGCATTTTCAATATAGCCTTATGTGAAATTAAAAAAATCGCACCATTTCTTTTTAAATGAAACTTTGGCCACATAGAGTTCATTAGCTTCCAGAACATTAGTTAAAAATTCAGAAAATCCTACCGTCTAAAAAAATTTTGATTTTTTTTTTAAATTTACACCTAAGAGGGTCAGAAAAGAGGTGCTTGAAAAATGAAAGAATCACCTTTTTGCACTTAGCCGAATCACAACTTTATCAATGAATTTCAAAAAAATTAAAGTTTGATAAATTTATACTATCTTTTTTCTCTCATTTCACTCCAAGTTCATCCTTTAGTCATAAAAACTAACATTACAATAGCATTTACAAGAAATACTATGTTTTAATAGGGACTATATTATTGGACAACGAAAATTGAAGGGAGCTAACTGTGGTCTCGTACCTAATAGTCCTCAGAAAAGCCTCGGACAGTCAAATAAAATTATTTTCACATAGAATAGTCTTTTTCCAACTGAACTGCCAAGTTTCAAAGTGATCAGACAAACAATAGTGAAATTATTAGCACTACAAAACACTAGTTGCATATAAGAATTTTGATCGAAAATACACCAGGAAAATCCATGAGGCCTATTTGGCCAAATTTTTTTTATTTCATAAAAGTTCACAAAACTAATGACTGAAATCAATAACATTATCCCCTCTGAGCATGGAAAACACAAGTTTCAGTGAAATATCTGCATGGTTTCAAATTTTGACCCTTTCCCATATTTGCGGATAGGAAAATTAGTCATTTTAGCCTTATTGAGGGGTACATGTATGGCCATGAGAATTTTTTAAGAAAGGAAATGAAATATTGAGACCAAAAGGGGTTTAAAATGTTAAATACATAATAAGCTTACAAAATAAAACAAAAAAACACCATATTCATATGAAAAATATGTTATAAATAGTGTTTAGGAGTGGATAAATGGTGTAATTTCAAAATGCTTTTTCCCTACACATCACTAAAAACTAATGTTTGAGGGTAAAAAAATGTAAAAAATGCAACAACTTGCAACAATAAAGGTGTATTTAGTATGAGATGATGATGATGAACAGAATTTAACAGCAAAAAGACTAATCATTGCACTTTAGATGAAAATTGGTTCAAGACTCATGTGCGAAATAAGGAAAAACGGCCAAATCTACAGCAAGAAATGGAGGATATTTTCAATCCTGTGACTTTTTCTATGAAATCCAGAGACCTTTCATGTGCTATTTTGTGTTGTTTAGCTATTTTTCAGTTTATTCTGACTGTTTTTCTATAATATACCCTATACAGAAAGATTACATTGATATTGCATTCATAGGTCCAACACAAAAAAGCTTATCTGCTGCCGCAGCCCCATTTTGCAAGTAGTAAAATAATTTTTTTTCAGAAATAATTTATAAAGTCTAGTTTAAACAGTTTCCTTACATCATATAAGAAGATTTATAGCTGTTGTAGCCCTCTGGAAGTCATAATCTGCAAGCATTGGCCCTCTAAATGTTAAAATAATACAAAACAGGCCATTACCATTGAAAATCCCATAGACATACAAATATGGCTAAATATGGCAAATATTGAGATAAACTCATGAAATAAAGGCTGAAATTGAAAGAACTTATTAATCTAAACAACTTAAAACCATTAATGGCATTGCAAAATAATTCTAAGAGGTGTAAATAGGCCATTCTTACCCCTCTAATAAGGCCCGAGACCATAGTTATTTTTTCCAAATTTTTAATGCATTTTCAATATAGCCTTATGTGAAATTAAAAAAATCGCACCATTTCTTTTTAAATGAAACTTTGGCCACATAGAGTTCATTAGCTTCCAGAACATTAGTTAAAAATTCAGAAAATCCTACCGTCTAAAAAAATTTTGATTTTTTTTTTAAATTTACACCTAAGAGGGTCAGAAAAGAGGTGCTTGAAAAATGAAAGAATCACCTTTTTGCACTTAGCCGAATCACAACTTTATCAATGAATTTCAAAAAAATTAAAGTTTGATAAATTTATACTATCTTTTTTCTCTCATTTCACTCCAAGTTCATCCTTTAGTCATAAAAACTAACATTACAATAGCATTTACAAGAAATACTATGTTTTAATAGGGACTATATTATTGGACAACGAAAATTGAAGGGAGCTAACTGTGGTCTCGTACCTAATAGTCCTCAGAAAAGCCTCGGACAGTCAAATAAAATTATTTTCACATAGAATAGTCTTTTTCCAACTGAACTGCCAAGTTTCAAAGTGATCAGACAAACAATAGTGAAATTATTAGCACTACAAAACACTAGTTGCATATAAGAATTTTGATCGAAAATACACCAGGAAAATCCATGAGGCCTATTTGGCCAAATTTTTTTTATTTCATAAAAGTTCACAAAACTAATGACTGAAATCAATAACATTATCCCCTCTGAGCATGGAAAACACAAGTTTCAGTGAAATATCTGCATGGTTTCAAATTTTGACCCTTTCCCATATTTGCGGATAGGAAAATTAGTCATTTTAGCCTTATTGAGGGGTACATGTATGGCCATGAGAATTTTTTAAGAAAGGAAATGAAATATTGAGACCAAAAGGGGTTTAAAATGTTAAATACATAATAAGCTTACAAAATAAAACAAAAAAACACCATATTCATATGAAAAATATGTTATAAATAGTGTTTAGGAGTGGATAAATGGTGTAATTTCAAAATGCTTTTTCCCTACACATCACTAAAAACTAATGTTTGAGGGTAAAAAAATGTAAAAAATGCAACAACTTGCAACAATAAAGGTGTATTTAGTATGAGATGATGATGATGAACAGAATTTAACAGCAAAAAGACTAATCATTGCACTTTAGATGAAAATTGGTTCAAGACTCATGTGCGAAATAAGGAAAAACGGCCAAATCTACAGCAAGAAATGGAGGATATTTTCAATCCTGTGACTTTTTCTATGAAATCCAGAGACCTTTCATGTGCTATTTTGTGTTGTTTAGCTATTTTTCAGTTTATTCTGACTGTTTTTCTATAATATACCCTATACAGAAAGATTACATTGATATTGCATTCATAGGTCCAACACAAAAAAGCTTATCTGCTGCCGCAGCCCCATTTTGCAAGTAGTAAAATAATTTTTTTTCAGAAATAATTTATAAAGTCTAGTTTAAACAGTTTCCTTACATCATATAAGAAGATTTATAGCTGTTGTAGCCCTCTGGAAGTCATAATCTGCAAGCATTGGCCCTCTAAATGTTAAAATAATACAAAACAGGCCATTACCATTGAAAATCCCATAGACATACAAATATGGCTAAATATGGCAAATATTGAGATAAACTCATGAAATAAAGGCTGAAATTGAAAGAACTTATTAATCTAAACAACTTAAAACCATTAATGGCATTGCAAAATAATTCTAAGAGGTGTAAATAGGCCATTCTTACCCCTCTAATAAGGCCCGAGACCATAGTTATTTTTTCCAAATTTTTAATGCATTTTCAATATAGCCTTATGTGAAATTAAAAAAATCGCACCATTTCTTTTTAAATGAAACTTTGGCCACATAGAGTTCATTAGCTTCCAGAACATTAGTTAAAAATTCAGAAAATCCTACCGTCTAAAAAAATTTTGATTTTTTTTTTAAATTTACACCTAAGAGGGTCAGAAAAGAGGTGCTTGAAAAATGAAAGAATCACCTTTTTGCACTTAGCCGAATCACAACTTTATCAATGAATTTCAAAAAAATTAAAGTTTGATAAATTTATACTATCTTTTTTCTCTCATTTCACTCCAAGTTCATCCTTTAGTCATAAAAACTAACATTACAATAGCATTTACAAGAAATACTATGATTTAATAGGGACTATATTATTGGACAACGAAAATTGAAGGGAGCTAACTGTGGTCTCGTACCTAATAGTCCTCAGAAAAGCCTCGGACAGTCAAATAAAATTATTTTCACATAGAATAGTCTTTTTCCAACTGAACTGCCAAGTTTCAAAGTGATCAGACAAACAATAGTGAAATTATTAGCACTACAAAACACTAGTTGCATATAAGAATTTTGATCGAAAATACACCAGGAAAATCCATGAGGCCTATTTGGCCAAATTTTTTTTATTTCATAAAAGTTCACAAAACTAATGACTGAAATCAATAACATTATCCCCTCTGAGCATGGAAAACACAAGTTTCAGTGAAATATCTGCATGGTTTCAAATTTTGACCCTTTCCCATATTTGCGGATAGGAAAATTAGTCATTTTAGCCTTATTGAGGGGTACATGTATGGCCATGAGAATTTTTTAAGAAAGGAAATGAAATATTGAGACCAAAAGGGGTTTAAAATGTTAAATACATAATAAGCTTACAAAATAAAACAAAAAAACACCATATTCATATGAAAAATATGTTATAAATAGTGTTTAGGAGTGGATAAATGGTGTAATTTCAAAATGCTTTTTCCCTACACATCACTAAAAACTAATGTTTGAGGGTAAAAAAATGTAAAAAATGCAACAACTTGCAACAATAAAGGTGTATTTAGTATGAGATGATGATGATGAACAGAATTTAACAGCAAAAAGACTAATCATTGCACTTTAGATGAAAATTGGTTCAAGACTCATGTGCGAAATAAGGAAAAACGGCCAAATCTACAGCAAGAAATGGAGGATATTTTCAATCCTGTGACTTTTTCTATGAAATCCAGAGACCTTTCATGTGCTATTTTGTGTTGTTTAGCTATTTTTCAGTTTATTCTGACTGTTTTTCTATAATATACCCTATACAGAAAGATTACATTGATATTGCATTCATAGGTCCAACACAAAAAAGCTTATCTGCTGCCGCAGCCCCATTTTGCAAGTAGTAAAATAATTTTTTTTCAGAAATAATTTATAAAGTCTAGTTTAAACAGTTTCCTTACATCATATAAGAAGATTTATAGCTGTTGTAGCCCTCTGGAAGTCATAATCTGCAAGCATTGGCCCTCTAAATGTTAAAATAATACAAAACAGGCCATTACCATTGAAAATCCCATAGACATACAAATATGGCTAAATATGGCAAATATTGAGATAAACTCATGAAATAAAGGCTGAAATTGAAAGAACTTATTAATCTAAACAACTTAAAACCATTAATGGCATTGCAAAATAATTCTAAGAGGTGTAAATAGGCCATTCTTACCCCTCTAATAAGGCCCGAGACCATAGTTATTTTTTCCAAATTTTTAATGCATTTTCAATATAGCCTTATGTGAAATTAAAAAAATCGCACCATTTCTTTTTAAATGAAACTTTGGAAAAACATAGAGTTCATTAGCTTCCAGAACATTAGTTAAAAATTCAGAAAATCCTACCGTCTAAAAAAATTTTGATTTTTTTTTTAAATTTACACCTAAGAGGGTCAGAAAAGAGGTGCTTGAAAAATGAAAGAATCACCTTTTTGCACTTAGCCGAATCACAACTTTATCAATGAATTTCAAAAAAATTAAAGTTTGATAAATTTATACTATCTTTTTTCTCTCATTTCACTCCAAGTTCATCCTTTAGTCATAAAAACTAACATTACAATAGCATTTACAAGAAATACTATGTTTTAATAGGGACTATATTATTGGACAACGAAAATTGAAGGGAGCTAACTGTGGTCTCGTACCTAATAGTCCTCAGAAAAGCCTCGGACAGTCAAATAAAATTATTTTCACATAGAATAGTCTTTTTCCAACTGAACTGCCAAGTTTCAAAGTGATCAGACAAACAATAGTGAAATTATTAGCACTACAAAACACTAGTTGCATATAAGAATTTTGATCGAAAATACACCAGGAAAATCCATGAGGCCTATTTGGCCAAATTTTTTTTATTTCATAAAAGTTCACAAAACTAATGACTGAAATCAATAACATTATCCCCTCTGAGCATGGAAAACACAAGTTTCAGTGAAATATCTGCATGGTTTCAAATTTTGACCCTTTCCCATATTTGCGGATAGGAAAATTAGTCATTTTAGCCTTATTGAGGGGTACATGTATGGCCATGAGAATTTTTTAAGAAAGGAAATGAAATATTGAGACCAAAAGGGGTTTAAAATGTTAAATACATAATAAGCTTACAAAATAAAACAAAAAAACACCATATTCATATGAAAAATATGTTATAAATAGTGTTTAGGAGTGGATAAATGGTGTAATTTCAAAATGCTTTTTCCCTACACATCACTAAAAACTAATGTTTGAGGGTAAAAAAATGTAAAAAATGCAACAACTTGCAACAATAAAGGTGTATTTAGTATGAGATGATGATGATGAACAGAATTTAACAGCAAAAAGACTAATCATTGCACTTTAGATGAAAATTGGTTCAAGACTCATGTGCGAAATAAGGAAAAACGGCCAAATCTACAGCAAGAAATGGAGGATATTTTCAATCCTGTGACTTTTTCTATGAAATCCAGAGACCTTTCATGTGCTATTTTGTGTTGTTTAGCTATTTTTCAGTTTATTCTGACTGTTTTTCTATAATATACCCTATACAGAAAGATTACATTGATATTGCATTCATAGGTCCAACACAAAAAAGCTTATCTGCTGCCGCAGCCCCATTTTGCAAGTAGTAAAATAATTTTTTTTCAGAAATAATTTATAAAGTCTAGTTTAAACAGTTTCCTTACATCATATAAGAAGATTTATAGCTGTTGTAGCCCTCTGGAAGTCATAATCTGCAAGCATTGGCCCTCTAAATGTTAAAATAATACAAAACAGGCCATTACCATTGAAAATCCCATAGACATACAAATATGGCTAAATATGGCAAATATTGAGATAAACTCATGAAATAAAGGCTGAAATTGAAAGAACTTATTAATCTAAACAACTTAAAACCATTAATGGCATTGCAAAATAATTCTAAGAGGTGTAAATAGGCCATTCTTACCCCTCTAATAAGGCCCGAGACCATAGTTATTTTTTCCAAATTTTTAATGCATTTTCAATATAGCCTTATGTGAAATTAAAAAAATCGCACCATTTCTTTTTAAATGAAACTTTGGCCACATAGAGTTCATTAGCTTCCAGAACATTAGTTAAAAATTCAGAAAATCCTACCGTCTAAAAAAATTTTGATTTTTTTTTTAAATTTACACCTAAGAGGGTCAGAAAAGAGGTGCTTGAAAAATGAAAGAATCACCTTTTTGCACTTAGCCGAATCACAACTTTATCAATGAATTTCAAAAAAATTAAAGTTTGATAAATTTATACTATCTTTTTTCTCTCATTTCACTCCAAGTTCATCCTTTAGTCATAAAAACTAACATTACAATAGCATTTACAAGAAATACTATGTTTTAATAGGGACTATATTATTGGACAACGAAAATTGAAGGGAGCTAACTGTGGTCTCGTACCTAATAGTCCTCAGAAAAGCCTCGGACAGTCAAATAAAATTATTTTCACATAGAATAGTCTTTTTCCAACTGAACTGCCAAGTTTCAAAGTGATCAGACAAACAATAGTGAAATTATTAGCACTACAAAACACTAGTTGCATATAAGAATTTTGATCGAAAATACACCAGGAAAATCCATGAGGCCTATTTGGCCAAATTTTTTTTATTTCATAAAAGTTCACAAAACTAATGACTGAAATCAATAACATTATCCCCTCTGAGCATGGAAAACACAAGTTTCAGTGAAATATCTGCATGGTTTCAAATTTTGACCCTTTCCCATATTTGCGGATAGGAAAATTAGTCATTTTAGCCTTATTGAGGGGTACATGTATGGCCATGAGAATTTTTTAAGAAAGGAAATGAAATATTGAGACCAAAAGGGGTTTAAAATGTTAAATACATAATAAGCTTACAAAATAAAACAAAAAAACACCATATTCATATGAAAAATATGTTATAAATAGTGTTTAGGAGTGGATAAATGGTGTAATTTCAAAATGCTTTTTCCCTACACATCACTAAAAACTAATGTTTGAGGGTAAAAAAATGTAAAAAATGCAACAACTTGCAACAATAAAGGTGTATTTAGTATGAGATGATGATGATGAACAGAATTTAACAGCAAAAAGACTAATCATTGCACTTTAGATGAAAATTGGTTCAAGACTCATGTGCGAAATAAGGAAAAACGGCCAAATCTACAGCAAGAAATGGAGGATATTTTCAATCCTGTGACTTTTTCTATGAAATCCAGAGACCTTTCATGTGCTATTTTGTGTTGTTTAGCTATTTTTCAGTTTATTCTGACTGTTTTTCTATAATATACCCTATACAGAAAGATTACATTGATATTGCATTCATAGGTCCAACACAAAAAAGCTTATCTGCTGCCGCAGCCCCATTTTGCAAGTAGTAAAATAATTTTTTTTCAGAAATAATTTATAAAGTCTAGTTTAAACAGTTTCCTTACATCA
Source organism: Arcuatula senhousia (assembly GCA_963971305.1). Taxonomy (NCBI): domain Eukaryota; kingdom Metazoa; phylum Mollusca; class Bivalvia; order Mytilida; family Mytilidae; genus Arcuatula; species Arcuatula senhousia. The sequence continues at coordinate 43,108,219 of OZ020306.1, forward strand.
TATAAGAAGATTTATAGCTGTTGTAGCCCTCTGGAAGTCATAATCTGCAAGCATTGGCCCTCTAAATGTTAAAATAATACAAAACAGGCCATTACCATTGAAAATCCCATAGACATACAAATATGGCTAAATATGGCAAATATTGAGATAAACTCATGAAATAAAGGCTGAAATTGAAAGAACTTATTAATCTAAACAACTTAAAACCATTAATGGCATTGCAAAATAATTCTAAGAGGTGTAAATAGGCCATTCTTACCCCTCTAATAATAGTCCTCAGAAAAGCCTCGGACAGTCAAATAAAATTATTTTCACATAGAATAGTCTTTTTCCAACTGAACTGCCAAGTTTCAAAGTGATCAGACAAACAATAGTGAAATTATTAGCACTACAAAACACTAGTTGCATATAAGAATTTTGATCGAAAATACACCAGGAAAATCCATGAGGCCTATTTGGCCAAATTTTTTTTATTTCATAAAAGTTCACAAAACTAATGACTGAAATCAATAACATTATCCCCTCTGAGCATGGAAAACACAAGTTTCAGTGAAATATCTGCATGGTTTCAAATTTTGACCCTTTCCCATATTTGCGGATAGGAAAATTAGTCATTTTAGCCTTATTGAGGGGTACATGTATGGCCATGAGAATTTTTTAAGAAAGGAAATGAAATATTGAGACCAAAAGGGGTTTAAAATGTTAAATACATAATAAGCTTACAAAATAAAACAAAAAAACACCATATTCATATGAAAAATATGTTATAAATAGTGTTTAGGAGTGGATAAATGGTGTAATTTCAAAATGCTTTTTCCCTACACATCACTAAAAACTAATGTTTGAGGGTAAAAAAATGTAAAAAATGCAACAACTTGCAACAATAAAGGTGTATTTAGTATGAGATGATGATGATGAACAGAATTTAACAGCAAAAAGACTAATCATTGCACTTTAGATGAAAATTGGTTCAAGACTCATGTGCGAAATAAGGAAAAACGGCCAAATCTACAGCAAGAAATGGAGGATATTTTCAATCCTGTGACTTTTTCTATGAAATCCAGAGACCTTTCATGTGCTATTTTGTGTTGTTTAGCTATTTTTCAGTTTATTCTGACTGTTTTTCTATAATATACCCTATACAGAAAGATTACATTGATATTGCATTCATAGGTCCAACACAAAAAAGCTTATCTGCTGCCGCAGCCCCATTTTGCAAGTAGTAAAATAATTTTTTTTCAGAAATAATTTATAAAGTCTAGTTTAAACAGTTTCCTTACATCATATAAGAAGATTTATAGCTGTTGTAGCCCTCTGGAAGTCATAATCTGCAAGCATTGGCCCTCTAAATGTTAAAATAATACAAAACAGGCCATTACCATTGAAAATCCCATAGACATACAAATATGGCTAAATATGGCAAATATTGAGATAAACTCATGAAATAAAGGCTGAAATTGAAAGAACTTATTAATCTAAACAACTTAAAACCATTAATGGCATTGCAAAATAATTCTAAGAGGTGTAAATAGGCCATTCTTACCCCTCTAATAAGGCCCGAGACCATAGTTATTTTTTCCAAATTTTTAATGCATTTTCAATATAGCCTTATGTGAAATTAAAAAAATCGCACCATTTCTTTTTAAATGAAACTTTGGCCACATAGAGTTCATTAGCTTCCAGAACATTAGTTAAAAATTCAGAAAATCCTACCGTCTAAAAAAATTTTGATTTTTTTTTTAAATTTACACCTAAGAGGGTCAGAAAAGAGGTGCTTGAAAAATGAAAGAATCACCTTTTTGCACTTAGCCGAATCACAACTTTATCAATGAATTTCAAAAAAATTAAAGTTTGATAAATTTATACTATCTTTTTTCTCTCATTTCACTCCAAGTTCATCCTTTAGTCATAAAAACTAACATTACAATAGCATTTACAAGAAATACTATGTTTTAATAGGGACTATATTATTGGACAACGAAAATTGAAGGGAGCTAACTGTGGTCTCGTACCTAATAGTCCTCAGAAAAGCCTCGGACAGTCAAATAAAATTATTTTCACATAGAATAGTCTTTTTCCAACTGAACTGCCAAGTTTCAAAGTGATCAGACAAACAATAGTGAAATTATTAGCACTACAAAACACTAGTTGCATATAAGAATTTTGATCGAAAATACACCAGGAAAATCCATGAGGCCTATTTGGCCAAATTTTTTTTATTTCATAAAAGTTCACAAAACTAATGACTGAAATCAATAACATTATCCCCTCTGAGCATGGAAAACACAAGTTTCAGTGAAATATCTGCATGGTTTCAAATTTTGACCCTTTCCCATATTTGCGGATAGGAAAATTAGTCATTTTAGCCTTATTGAGGGGTACATGTATGGCCATGAGAATTTTTTAAGAAAGGAAATGAAATATTGAGACCAAAAGGGGTTTAAAATGTTAAATACATAATAAGCTTACAAAATAAAACAAAAAAACACCATATTCATATGAAAAATATGTTATAAATAGTGTTTAGGAGTGGATAAATGGTGTAATTTCAAAATGCTTTTTCCCTACACATCACTAAAAACTAATGTTTGAGGGTAAAAAAATGTAAAAAATGCAACAACTTGCAACAATAAAGGTGTATTTAGTATGAGATGATGATGATGAACAGAATTTAACAGCAAAAAGACTAATCATTGCACTTTAGATGAAAATTGGTTCAAGACTCATGTGCGAAATAAGGAAAAACGGCCAAATCTACAGCAAGAAATGGAGGATATTTTCAATCCTGTGACTTTTTCTATGAAATCCAGAGACCTTTCATGTGCTATTTTGTGTTGTTTAGCTATTTTTCAGTTTATTCTGACTGTTTTTCTATAATATACCCTATACAGAAAGATTACATTGATATTGCATTCATAGGTCCAACACAAAAAAGCTTATCTGCTGCCGCAGCCCCATTTTGCAAGTAGTAAAATAATTTTTTTTCAGAAATAATTTATAAAGTCTAGTTTAAACAGTTTCCTTACATCATATAAGAAGATTTATAGCTGTTGTAGCCCTCTGGAAGTCATAATCTGCAAGCATTGGCCCTCTAAATGTTAAAATAATACAAAACAGGCCATTACCATTGAAAATCCCATAGACATACAAATATGGCTAAATATGGCAAATATTGAGATAAACTCATGAAATAAAGGCTGAAATTGAAAGAACTTATTAATCTAAACAACTTAAAACCATTAATGGCATTGCAAAATAATTCTAAGAGGTGTAAATAGGCCATTCTTACCCCTCTAATAAGGCCCGAGACCATAGTTATTTTTTCCAAATTTTTAATGCATTTTCAATATAGCCTTATGTGAAATTAAAAAAATCGCACCATTTCTTTTTAAATGAAACTTTGGCCACATAGAGTTCATTAGCTTCCAGAACATTAGTTAAAAATTCAGAAAATCCTACCGTCTAAAAAAATTTTGATTTTTTTTTTAAATTTACACCTAAGAGGGTCAGAAAAGAGGTGCTTGAAAAATGAAAGAATCACCTTTTTGCACTTAGCCGAATCACAACTTTATCAATGAATTTCAAAAAAATTAAAGTTTGATAAATTTATACTATCTTTTTTCTCTCATTTCACTCCAAGTTCATCCTTTAGTCATAAAAACTAACATTACAATAGCATTTACAAGAAATACTATGTTTTAATAGGGACTATATTATTGGACAACGAAAATTGAAGGGAGCTAACTGTGGTCTCGTACCTAATAGTCCTCAGAAAAGCCTCGGACAGTCAAATAAAATTATTTTCACATAGAATAGTCTTTTTCCAACTGAACTGCCAAGTTTCAAAGTGATCAGACAAACAATAGTGAAATTATTAGCACTACAAAACACTAGTTGCATATAAGAATTTTGATCGAAAATACACCAGGAAAATCCATGAGGCCTATTTGGCCAAATTTTTTTTATTTCATAAAAGTTCACAAAACTAATGACTGAAATCAATAACATTATCCCCTCTGAGCATGGAAAACACAAGTTTCAGTGAAATATCTGCATGGTTTCAAATTTTGACCCTTTCCCATATTTGCGGATAGGAAAATTAGTCATTTTAGCCTTATTGAGGGGTACATGTATGGCCATGAGAATTTTTTAAGAAAGGAAATGAAATATTGAGACCAAAAGGGGTTTAAAATGTTAAATACATAATAAGCTTACAAAATAAAACAAAAAAACACCATATTCATATGAAAAATATGTTATAAATAGTGTTTAGGAGTGGATAAATGGTGTAATTTCAAAATGCTTTTTCCCTACACATCACTAAAAACTAATGTTTGAGGGTAAAAAAATGTAAAAAATGCAACAACTTGCAACAATAAAGGTGTATTTAGTATGAGATGATGATGATGAACAGAATTTAACAGCAAAAAGACTAATCATTGCACTTTAGATGAAAATTGGTTCAAGACTCATGTGCGAAATAAGGAAAAACGGCCAAATCTACAGCAAGAAATGGAGGATATTTTCAATCCTGTGACTTTTTCTATGAAATCCAGAGACCTTTCATGTGCTATTTTGTGTTGTTTAGCTATTTTTCAGTTTATTCTGACTGTTTTTCTATAATATACCCTATACAGAAAGATTACATTGATATTGCATTCATAGGTCCAACACAAAAAAGCTTATCTGCTGCCGCAGCCCCATTTTGCAAGTAGTAAAATAATTTTTTTTCAGAAATAATTTATAAAGTCTAGTTTAAACAGTTTCCTTACATCATATAAGAAGATTTATAGCTGTTGTAGCCCTCTGGAAGTCATAATCTGCAAGCATTGGCCCTCTAAATGTTAAAATAATACAAAACAGGCCATTACCATTGAAAATCCCATAGACATACAAATATGGCTAAATATGGCAAATATTGAGATAAACTCATGAAATAAAGGCTGAAATTGAAAGAACTTATTAATCTAAACAACTTAAAACCATTAATGGCATTGCAAAATAATTCTAAGAGGTGTAAATAGGCCATTCTTACCCCTCTAATAAGGCCCGAGACCATAGTTATTTTTTCCAAATTTTTAATGCATTTTCAATATAGCCTTATGTGAAATTAAAAAAATCGCACCATTTCTTTTTAAATGAAACTTTGGCCACATAGAGTTCATTAGCTTCCAGAACATTAGTTAAAAATTCAGAAAATCCTACCGTCTAAAAAAATTTTGATTTTTTTTTTAAATTTACACCTAAGAGGGTCAGAAAAGAGGTGCTTGAAAAATGAAAGAATCACCTTTTTGCACTTAGCCGAATCACAACTTTATCAATGAATTTCAAAAAAATTAAAGTTTGATAAATTTATACTATCTTTTTTCTCTCATTTCACTCCAAGTTCATCCTTTAGTCATAAAAACTAACATTACAATAGCATTTACAAGAAATACTATGTTTTAATAGGGACTATATTATTGGACAACGAAAATTGAAGGGAGCTAACTGTGGTCTCGTACCTAATAGTCCTCAGAAAAGCCTCGGACAGTCAAATAAAATTATTTTCACATAGAATAGTCTTTTTCCAACTGAACTGCCAAGTTTCAAAGTGATCAGACAAACAATAGTGAAATTATTAGCACTACAAAACACTAGTTGCATATAAGAATTTTGATCGAAAATACACCAGGAAAATCCATGAGGCCTATTTGGCCAAATTTTTTTTATTTCATAAAAGTTCACAAAACTAATGACTGAAATCAATAACATTATCCCCTCTGAGCATGGAAAACACAAGTTTCAGTGAAATATCTGCATGGTTTCAAATTTTGACCCTTTCCCATATTTGCGGATAGGAAAATTAGTCATTTTAGCCTTATTGAGGGGTACATGTATGGCCATGAGAATTTTTTAAGAAAGGAAATGAAATATTGAGACCAAAAGGGGTTTAAAATGTTAAATACATAATAAGCTTACAAAATAAAACAAAAAAACACCATATTCATATGAAAAATATGTTATAAATAGTGTTTAGGAGTGGATAAATGGTGTAATTTCAAAATGCTTTTTCCCTACACATCACTAAAAACTAATGTTTGAGGGTAAAAAAATGTAAAAAATGCAACAACTTGCAACAATAAAGGTGTATTTAGTATGAGATGATGATGATGAACAGAATTTAACAGCAAAAAGACTAATCATTGCACTTTAGATGAAAATTGGTTCAAGACTCATGTGCGAAATAAGGAAAAACGGCCAAATCTACAGCAAGAAATGGAGGATATTTTCAATCCTGTGACTTTTTCTATGAAATCCAGAGACCTTTCATGTGCTATTTTGTGTTGTTTAGCTATTTTTCAGTTTATTCTGACTGTTTTTCTATAATATACCCTATACAGAAAGATTACATTGATATTGCATTCATAGGTCCAACACAAAAAAGCTTATCTGCTGCCGCAGCCCCATTTTGCAAGTAGTAAAATAATTTTTTTTCAGAAATAATTTATAAAGTCTAGTTTAAACAGTTTCCTTACATCATATAAGAAGATTTATAGCTGTTGTAGCCCTCTGGAAGTCATAATCTGCAAGCATTGGCCCTCTAAATGTTAAAATAATACAAAACAGGCCATTACCATTGAAAATCCCATAGACATACAAATATGGCTAAATATGGCAAATATTGAGATAAACTCATGAAATAAAGGCTGAAATTGAAAGAACTTATTAATCTAAACAACTTAAAACCATTAATGGCATTGCAAAATAATTCTAAGAGGTGTAAATAGGCCATTCTTACCCCTCTAATTAATAGTCCTCAGAAAAGCCTCGGACAGTCAAATAAAATTATTTTCACATAGAATAGTCTTTTTCCAACTGAACTGCCAAGTTTCAAAGTGATCAGACAAACAATAGTGAAATTATTAGCACTACAAAACACTAGTTGCATATAAGAATTTTGATCGAAAATACACCAGGAAAATCCATGAGGCCTATTTGGCCAAATTTTTTTTATTTCATAAAAGTTCACAAAACTAATGACTGAAATCAATAACATTATCCCCTCTGAGCATGGAAAACACAAGTTTCAGTGAAATATCTGCATGGTTTCAAATTTTGACCCTTTCCCATATTTGCGGATAGGAAAATTAGTCATTTTAGCCTTATTGAGGGGTACATGTATGGCCATGAGAATTTTTTAAGAAAGGAAATGAAATATTGAGACCAAAAGGGGTTTAAAATGTTAAATACATAATAAGCTTACAAAATAAAACAAAAAAACACCATATTCATATGAAAAATATGTTATAAATAGTGTTTAGGAGTGGATAAATGGTGTAATTTCAAAATGCTTTTTCCCTACACATCACTAAAAACTAATGTTTGAGGGTAAAAAAATGTAAAAAATGCAACAACTTGCAACAATAAAGGTGTATTTAGTATGAGATGATGATGATGAACAGAATTTAACAGCAAAAAGACTAATCATTGCACTTTAGATGAAAATTGGTTCAAGACTCATGTGCGAAATAAGGAAAAACGGCCAAATCTACAGCAAGAAATGGAGGATATTTTCAATCCTGTGACTTTTTCTATGAAATCCAGAGACCTTTCATGTGCTATTTTGTGTTGTTTAGCTATTTTTCAGTTTATTCTGACTGTTTTTCTATAATATACCCTATACAGAAAGATTACATTGATATTGCATTCATAGGTCCAACACAAAAAAGCTTATCTGCTGCCGCAGCCCCATTTTGCAAGTAGTAAAATAATTTTTTTTCAGAAATAATTTATAAAGTCTAGTTTAAACAGTTTCCTTACATCATATAAGAAGATTTATAGCTGTTGTAGCCCTCTGGAAGTCATAATCTGCAAGCATTGGCCCTCTAAATGTTAAAATAATACAAAACAGGCCATTACCATTGAAAATCCCATAGACATACAAATATGGCTAAATATGGCAAATATTGAGATAAACTCATGAAATAAAGGCTGAAATTGAAAGAACTTATTAATCTAAACAACTTAAAACCATTAATGGCATTGCAAAATAATTCTAAGAGGTGTAAATAGGCCATTCTTACCCCTCTAATAAGGCCCGAGACCATAGTTATTTTTTCCAAATTTTTAATGCATTTTCAATATAGCCTTATGTGAAATTAAAAAAATCGCACCATTTCTTTTTAAATGAAACTTTGGCCACATAGAGTTCATTAGCTTCCAGAACATTAGTTAAAAATTCAGAAAATCCTACCGTCTAAAAAAATTTTGATTTTTTTTTTAAATTTACACCTAAGAGGGTCAGAAAAGAGGTGCTTGAAAAATGAAAGAATCACCTTTTTGCACTTAGCCGAATCACAACTTTATCAATGAATTTCAAAAAAATTAAAGTTTGATAAATTTATACTATCTTTTTTCTCTCATTTCACTCCAAGTTCATCCTTTAGTCATAAAAACTAACATTACAATAGCATTTACAAGAAATACTATGTTTTAATAGGGACTATATTATTGGACAACGAAAATTGAAGGGAGCTAACTGTGGTCTCGTACCTAATAGTCCTCAGAAAAGCCTCGGACAGTCAAATAAAATTATTTTCACATAGAATAGTCTTTTTCCAACTGAACTGCCAAGTTTCAAAGTGATCAGACAAACAATAGTGAAATTATTAGCACTACAAAACACTAGTTGCATATAAGAATTTTGATCGAAAATACACCAGGAAAATCCATGAGGCCTATTTGGCCAAATTTTTTTTATTTCATAAAAGTTCACAAAACTAATGACTGAAATCAATAACATTATCCCCTCTGAGCATGGAAAACACAAGTTTCAGTGAAATATCTGCATGGTTTCAAATTTTGACCCTTTCCCATATTTGCGGATAGGAAAATTAGTCATTTTAGCCTTATTGAGGGGTACATGTATGGCCATGAGAATTTTTTAAGAAAGGAAATGAAATATTGAGACCAAAAGGGGTTTAAAATGTTAAATACATAATAAGCTTACAAAATAAAACAAAAAAACACCATATTCATATGAAAAATATGTTATAAATAGTGTTTAGGAGTGGATAAATGGTGTAATTTCAAAATGCTTTTTCCCTACACATCACTAAAAACTAATGTTTGAGGGTAAAAAAATGTAAAAAATGCAACAACTTGCAACAATAAAGGTGTATTTAGTATGAGATGATGATGATGAACAGAATTTAACAGCAAAAAGACTAATCATTGCACTTTAGATGAAAATTGGTTCAAGACTCATGTGCGAAATAAGGAAAAACGGCCAAATCTACAGCAAGAAATGGAGGATATTTTCAATCCTGTGACTTTTTCTATGAAATCCAGAGACCTTTCATGTGCTATTTTGTGTTGTTTAGCTATTTTTCAGTTTATTCTGACTGTTTTTCTATAATATACCCTATACAGAAAGATTACATTGATATTGCATTCATAGGTCCAACACAAAAAAGCTTATCTGCTGCCGCAGCCCCATTTTGCAAGTAGTAAAATAATTTTTTTTCAGAAATAATTTATAAAGTCTAGTTTAAACAGTTTCCTTACATCATATAAGAAGATTTATAGCTGTTGTAGCCCTCTGGAAGTCATAATCTGCAAGCATTGGCCCTCTAAATGTTAAAATAATACAAAACAGGCCATTACCATTGAAAATCCCATAGACATACAAATATGGCTAAATATGGCAAATATTGAGATAAACTCATGAAATAAAGGCTGAAATTGAAAGAACTTATTAATCTAAACAACTTAAAACCATTAATGGCATTGCAAAATAATTCTAAGAGGTGTAAATAGGCCATTCTTACCCCTCTAATAAGGCCCGAGACCATAGTTATTTTTTCCAAATTTTTAATGCATTTTCAATATAGCCTTATGTGAAATTAAAAAAATCGCACCATTTCTTTTTAAATGAAACTTTGGCCACATAGAGTTCATTAGCTTCCAGAACATTAGTTAAAAATTCAGAAAATCCTACCGTCTAAAAAAATTTTGATTTTTTTTTTAAATTTACACCTAAGAGGGTCAGAAAAGAGGTGCTTGAAAAATGAAAGAATCACCTTTTTGCACTTAGCCGAATCACAACTTTATCAATGAATTTCAAAAAAATTAAAGTTTGATAAATTTATACTATCTTTTTTCTCTCATTTCACTCCAAGTTCATCCTTTAGTCATAAAAACTAACATTACAATAGCATTTACAAGAAATACTATGTTTTAATAGGGACTATATTATTGGACAACGAAAATTGAAGGGAGCTAACTGTGGTCTCGTACCTAATAGTCCTCAGAAAAGCCTCGGACAGTCAAATAAAATTATTTTCACATAGAATAGTCTTTTTCCAACTGAACTGCCAAGTTTCAAAGTGATCAGACAAACAATAGTGAAATTATTAGCACTACAAAACACTAGTTGCATATAAGAATTTTGATCGAAAATACACCAGGAAAATCCATGAGGCCTATTTGGCCAAATTTTTTTTATTTCATAAAAGTTCACAAAACTAATGACTGAAATCAATAACATTATCCCCTCTGAGCATGGAAAACACAAGTTTCAGTGAAATATCTGCATGGTTTCAAATTTTGACCCTTTCCCATATTTGCGGATAGGAAAATTAGTCATTTTAGCCTTATTGAGGGGTACATGTATGGCCATGAGAATTTTTTAAGAAAGGAAATGAAATATTGAGACCAAAAGGGGTTTAAAATGTTAAATACATAATAAGCTTACAAAATAAAACAAAAAAACACCATATTCATATGAAAAATATGTTATAAATAGTGTTTAGGAGTGGATAAATGGTGTAATTTCAAAATGCTTTTTCCCTACACATCACTAAAAACTAATGTTTGAGGGTAAAAAAATGTAAAAAATGCAACAACTTGCAACAATAAAGGTGTATTTAGTATGAGATGATGATGATGAACAGAATTTAACAGCAAAAAGACTAATCATTGCACTTTAGATGAAAATTGGTTCAAGACTCATGTGCGAAATAAGGAAAAACGGCCAAATCTACAGCAAGAAATGGAGGATATTTTCAATCCTGTGACTTTTTCTATGAAATCCAGAGACCTTTCATGTGCTATTTTGTGTTGTTTAGCTATTTTTCAGTTTATTCTGACTGTTTTTCTATAATATACCCTATACAGAAAGATTACATTGATATTGCATTCATAGGTCCAACACAAAAAAGCTTATCTGCTGCCGCAGCCCCATTTTGCAAGTAGTAAAATAATTTTTTTTCAGAAATAATTTATAAAGTCTAGTTTAAACAGTTTCCTTACATCATATAAGAAGATTTATAGCTGTTGTAGCCCTCTGGAAGTCATAATCTGCAAGCATTGGCCCTCTAAATGTTAAAATAATACAAAACAGGCCATTACCATTGAAAATCCCATAGACATACAAATATGGCTAAATATGGCAAATATTGAGATAAACTCATGAAATAAAGGCTGAAATTGAAAGAACTTATTAATCTAAACAACTTAAAACCATTAATGGCATTGCAAAATAATTCTAAGAGGTGTAAATAGGCCATTCTTACCCCTCTACTATAGTCCTCAGAAAAGCCTCGGACAGTCAAATAAAATTATTTTCACATAGAATAGTCTTTTTCCAACTGAACTGCCAAGTTTCAAAGTGATCAGACAAACAATAGTGAAATTATTAGCACTACAAAACACTAGTTGCATATAAGAATTTTGATCGAAAATACACCAGGAAAATCCATGAGGCCTATTTGGCCAAATTTTTTTTATTTCATAAAAGTTCACAAAACTAATGACTGAAATCAATAACATTATCCCCTCTGAGCATGGAAAACACAAGTTTCAGTGAAATATCTGCATGGTTTCAAATTTTGACCCTTTCCCATATTTGCGGATAGGAAAATTAGTCATTTTAGCCTTATTGAGGGGTACATGTATGGCCATGAGAATTTTTTAAGAAAGGAAATGAAATATTGAGACCAAAAGGGGTTTAAAATGTTAAATACATAATAAGCTTACAAAATAAAACAAAAAAACACCATATTCATATGAAAAATATGTTATAAATAGTGTTTAGGAGTGGATAAATGGTGTAATTTCAAAATGCTTTTTCCCTACACATCACTAAAAACTAATGTTTGAGGGTAAAAAAATGTAAAAAATGCAACAACTTGCAACAATAAAGGTGTATTTAGTATGAGATGATGATGATGAACAGAATTTAACAGCAAAAAGACTAATCATTGCACTTTAGATGAAAATTGGTTCAAGACTCATGTGCGAAATAAGGAAAAACGGCCAAATCTACAGCAAGAAATGGAGGATATTTTCAATCCTGTGACTTTTTCTATGAAATCCAGAGACCTTTCATGTGCTATTTTGTGTTGTTTAGCTATTTTTCAGTTTATTCTGACTGTTTTTCTATAATATACCCTATACAGAAAGATTACATTGATATTGCATTCATAGGTCCAACACAAAAAAGCTTATCTGCTGCCGCAGCCCCATTTTGCAAGTAGTAAAATAATTTTTTTTCAGAAATAATTTATAAAGTCTAGTTTAAACAGTTTCCTTACATCATATAAGAAGATTTATAGCTGTTGTAGCCCTCTGGAAGTCATAATCTGCAAGCATTGGCCCTCTAAATGTTAAAATAATACAAAACAGGCCATTACCATTGAAAATCCCATAGACATACAAATATGGCTAAATATGGCAAATATTGAGATAAACTCATGAAATAAAGGCTGAAATTGAAAGAACTTATTAATCTAAACAACTTAAAACCATTAATGGCATTGCAAAATAATTCTAAGAGGTGTAAATAGGCCATTCTTACCCCTCTAATAAGGCCCGAGACCATAGTTATTTTTTCCAAATTTTTAATGCATTTTCAATATAGCCTTATGTGAAATTAAAAAAATCGCACCATTTCTTTTTAAATGAAACTTTGGCCACATAGAGTTCATTAGCTTCCAGAACATTAGTTAAAAATTCAGAAAATCCTACCGTCTAAAAAAATTTTGATTTTTTTTTTAAATTTACACCTAAGAGGGTCAGAAAAGAGGTGCTTGAAAAATGAAAGAATCACCTTTTTGCACTTAGCCGAATCACAACTTTATCAATGAATTTCAAAAAAATTAAAGTTTGATAAATTTATACTATCTTTTTTCTCTCATTTCACTCCAAGTTCATCCTTTAGTCATAAAAACTAACATTACAATAGCATTTACAAGAAATACTATGTTTTAATAGGGACTATATTATTGGACAACGAAAATTGAAGGGAGCTAACTGTGGTCTCGTACCTAATAGTCCTCAGAAAAGCCTCGGACAGTCAAATAAAATTATTTTCACATAGAATAGTCTTTTTCCAACTGAACTGCCAAGTTTCAAAGTGATCAGACAAACAATAGTGAAATTATTAGCACTACAAAACACTAGTTGCATATAAGAATTTTGATCGAAAATACACCAGGAAAATCCATGAGGCCTATTTGGCCAAATTTTTTTTATTTCATAAAAGTTCACAAAACTAATGACTGAAATCAATAACATTATCCCCTCTGAGCATGGAAAACACAAGTTTCAGTGAAATATCTGCATGGTTTCAAATTTTGACCCTTTCCCATATTTGCGGATAGGAAAATTAGTCATTTTAGCCTTATTGAGGGGTACATGTATGGCCATGAGAATTTTTTAAGAAAGGAAATGAAATATTGAGACCAAAAGGGGTTTAAAATGTTAAATACATAATAAGCTTACAAAATAAAACAAAAAAACACCATATTCATATGAAAAATATGTTATAAATAGTGTTTAGGAGTGGATAAATGGTGTAATTTCAAAATGCTTTTTCCCTACACATCACTAAAAACTAATGTTTGAGGGTAAAAAAATGTAAAAAATGCAACAACTTGCAACAATAAAGGTGTATTTAGTATGAGATGATGATGATGAACAGAATTTAACAGCAAAAAGACTAATCATTGCACTTTAGATGAAAATTGGTTCAAGACTCATGTGCGAAATAAGGAAAAACGGCCAAATCTACAGCAAGAAATGGAGGATATTTTCAATCCTGTGACTTTTTCTATGAAATCCAGAGACCTTTCATGTGCTATTTTGTGTTGTTTAGCTATTTTTCAGTTTATTCTGACTGTTTTTCTATAATATACCCTATACAGAAAGATTACATTGATATTGCATTCATAGGTCCAACACAAAAAAGCTTATCTGCTGCCGCAGCCCCATTTTGCAAGTAGTAAAATAATTTTTTTTCAGAAATAATTTATAAAGTCTAGTTTAAACAGTTTCCTTACATCATATAAGAAGATTTATAGCTGTTGTAGCCCTCTGGAAGTCATAATCTGCAAGCATTGGCCCTCTAAATGTTAAAATAATACAAAACAGGCCATTACCATTGAAAATCCCATAGACATACAAATATGGCTAAATATGGCAAATATTGAGATAAACTCATGAAATAAAGGCTGAAATTGAAAGAACTTATTAATCTAAACAACTTAAAACCATTAATGGCATTGCAAAATAATTCTAAGAGGTGTAAATAGGCCATTCTTACCCCTCTAATAAGGCCCGAGACCATAGTTATTTTTTCCAAATTTTTAATGCATTTTCAATATAGCCTTATGTGAAATTAAAAAAATCGCACCATTTCTTTTTAAATGAAACTTTGGCCACATAGAGTTCATTAGCTTCCAGAACATTAGTTAAAAATTCAGAAAATCCTACCGTCTAAAAAAATTTTGATTTTTTTTTTAAATTTACACCTAAGAGGGTCAGAAAAGAGGTGCTTGAAAAATGAAAGAATCACCTTTTTGCACTTAGCCGAATCACAACTTTATCAATGAATTTCAAAAAAATTAAAGTTTGATAAATTTATACTATCTTTTTTCTCTCATTTCACTCCAAGTTCATCCTTTAGTCATAAAAACTAACATTACAATAGCATTTACAAGAAATACTATGTTTTAATAGGGACTATATTATTGGACAACGAAAATTGAAGGGAGCTAACTGTGGTCTCGTACCTAATAGTCCTCAGAAAAGCCTCGGACAGTCAAATAAAATTATTTTCACATAGAATAGTCTTTTTCCAACTGAACTGCCAAGTTTCAAAGTGATCAGACAAACAATAGTGAAATTATTAGCACTACAAAACACTAGTTGCATATAAGAATTTTGATCGAAAATACACCAGGAAAATCCATGAGGCCTATTTGGCCAAATTTTTTTTATTTCATAAAAGTTCACAAAACTAATGACTGAAATCAATAACATTATCCCCTCTGAGCATGGAAAACACAAGTTTCAGTGAAATATCTGCATGGTTTCAAATTTTGACCCTTTCCCATATTTGCGGATAGGAAAATTAGTCATTTTAGCCTTATTGAGGGGTACATGTATGGCCATGAGAATTTTTTAAGAAAGGAAATGAAATATTGAGACCAAAAGGGGTTTAAAATGTTAAATACATAATAAGCTTACAAAATAAAACAAAAAAACACCATATTCATATGAAAAATATGTTATAAATAGTGTTTAGGAGTGGATAAATGGTGTAATTTCAAAATGCTTTTTCCCTACACATCACTAAAAACTAATGTTTGAGGGTAAAAAAATGTAAAAAATGCAACAACTTGCAACAATAAAGGTGTATTTAGTATGAGATGATGATGATGAACAGAATTTAACAGCAAAAAGACTAATCATTGCACTTTAGATGAAAATTGGTTCAAGACTCATGTGCGAAATAAGGAAAAACGGCCAAATCTACAGCAAGAAATGGAGGATATTTTCAATCCTGTGACTTTTTCTATGAAATCCAGAGACCTTTCATGTGCTATTTTGTGTTGTTTAGCTATTTTTCAGTTTATTCTGACTGTTTTTCTATAATATACCCTATACAGAAAGATTACATTGATATTGCATTCATAGGTCCAACACAAAAAAGCTTATCTGCTGCCGCAGCCCCATTTTGCAAGTAGTAAAATAATTTTTTTTCAGAAATAATTTATAAAGTCTAGTTTAAACAGTTTCCTTACATCATATAAGAAGATTTATAGCTGTTGTAGCCCTCTGGAAGTCATAATCTGCAAGCATTGGCCCTCTAAATGTTAAAATAATACAAAACAGGCCATTACCATTGAAAATCCCATAGACATACAAATATGGCTAAATATGGCAAATATTGAGATAAACTCATGAAATAAAGGCTGAAATTGAAAGAACTTATTAATCTAAACAACTTAAAACCATTAATGGCATTGCAAAATAATTCTAAGAGGTGTAAATAGGCCATTCTTACCCCTCTAATAATAGTCCTCAGAAAAGCCTCGGACAGTCAAATAAAATTATTTTCACATAGAATAGTCTTTTTCCAACTGAACTGCCAAGTTTCAAAGTGATCAGACAAACAATAGTGAAATTATTAGCACTACAAAACACTAGTTGCATATAAGAATTTTGATCGAAAATACACCAGGAAAATCCATGAGGCCTATTTGGCCAAATTTTTTTTATTTCATAAAAGTTCACAAAACTAATGACTGAAATCAATAACATTATCCCCTCTGAGCATGGAAAACACAAGTTTCAGTGAAATATCTGCATGGTTTCAAATTTTGACCCTTTCCCATATTTGCGGATAGGAAAATTAGTCATTTTAGCCTTATTGAGGGGTACATGTATGGCCATGAGAATTTTTTAAGAAAGGAAATGAAATATTGAGACCAAAAGGGGTTTAAAATGTTAAATACATAATAAGCTTACAAAATAAAACAAAAAAACACCATATTCATATGAAAAATATGTTATAAATAGTGTTTAGGAGTGGATAAATGGTGTAATTTCAAAATGCTTTTTCCCTACACATCACTAAAAACTAATGTTTGAGGGTAAAAAAATGTAAAAAATGCAACAACTTGCAACAATAAAGGTGTATTTAGTATGAGATGATGATGATGAACAGAATTTAACAGCAAAAAGACTAATCATTGCACTTTAGATGAAAATTGGTTCAAGACTCATGTGCGAAATAAGGAAAAACGGCCAAATCTACAGCAAGAAATGGAGGATATTTTCAATCCTGTGACTTTTTCTATGAAATCCAGAGACCTTTCATGTGCTATTTTGTGTTGTTTAGCTATTTTTCAGTTTATTCTGACTGTTTTTCTATAATATACCCTATACAGAAAGATTACATTGATATTGCATTCATAGGTCCAACACAAAAAAGCTTATCTGCTGCCGCAGCCCCATTTTGCAAGTAGTAAAATAATTTTTTTTCAGAAATAATTTATAAAGTCTAGTTTAAACAGTTTCCTTACATCATATAAGAAGATTTATAGCTGTTGTAGCCCTCTGGAAGTCATAATCTGCAAGCATTGGCCCTCTAAATGTTAAAATAATACAAAACAGGCCATTACCATTGAAAATCCCATAGACATACAAATATGGCTAAATATGGCAAATATTGAGATAAACTCATGAAATAAAGGCTGAAATTGAAAGAACTTATTAATCTAAACAACTTAAAACCATTAATGGCATTGCAAAATAATTCTAAGAGGTGTAAATAGGCCATTCTTACCCCTCTAATAAGGCCCGAGACCATAGTTATTTTTTCCAAATTTTTAATGCATTTTCAATATAGCCTTATGTGAAATTAAAAAAATCGCACCATTTCTTTTTAAATGAAACTTTGGCCACATAGAGTTCATTAGCTTCCAGAACATTAGTTAAAAATTCAGAAAATCCTACCGTCTAAAAAAATTTTGATTTTTTTTTTAAATTTACACCTAAGAGGGTCAGAAAAGAGGTGCTTGAAAAATGAAAGAATCACCTTTTTGCACTTAGCCGAATCACAACTTTATCAATGAATTTCAAAAAAATTAAAGTTTGATAAATTTATACTATCTTTTTTCTCTCATTTCACTCCAAGTTCATCCTTTAGTCATAAAAACTAACATTACAATAGCATTTACAAGAAATACTATGTTTTAATAGGGACTATATTATTGGACAACGAAAATTGAAGGGAGCTAACTGTGGTCTCGTACCTAATAGTCCTCAGAAAAGCCTCGGACAGTCAAATAAAATTATTTTCACATAGAATAGTCTTTTTCCAACTGAACTGCCAAGTTTCAAAGTGATCAGACAAACAATAGTGAAATTATTAGCACTACAAAACACTAGTTGCATATAAGAATTTTGATCGAAAATACACCAGGAAAATCCATGAGGCCTATTTGGCCAAATTTTTTTTATTTCATAAAAGTTCACAAAACTAATGACTGAAATCAATAACATTATCCCCTCTGAGCATGGAAAACACAAGTTTCAGTGAAATATCTGCATGGTTTCAAATTTTGACCCTTTCCCATATTTGCGGATAGGAAAATTAGTCATTTTAGCCTTATTGAGGGGTACATGTATGGCCATGAGAATTTTTTAAGAAAGGAAATGAAATATTGAGACCAAAAGGGGTTTAAAATGTTAAATACATAATAAGCTTACAAAATAAAACAAAAAAACACCATATTCATATGAAAAATATGTTATAAATAGTGTTTAGGAGTGGATAAATGGTGTAATTTCAAAATGCTTTTTCCCTACACATCACTAAAAACTAATGTTTGAGGGTAAAAAAATGTAAAAAATGCAACAACTTGCAACAATAAAGGTGTATTTAGTATGAGATGATGATGATGAACAGAATTTAACAGCAAAAAGACTAATCATTGCACTTTAGATGAAAATTGGTTCAAGACTCATGTGCGAAATAAGGAAAAACGGCCAAATCTACAGCAAGAAATGGAGGATATTTTCAATCCTGTGACTTTTTCTATGAAATCCAGAGACCTTTCATGTGCTATTTTGTGTTGTTTAGCTATTTTTCAGTTTATTCTGACTGTTTTTCTATAATATACCCTATACAGAAAGATTACATTGATATTGCATTCATAGGTCCAACACAAAAAAGCTTATCTGCTGCCGCAGCCCCATTTTGCAAGTAGTAAAATAATTTTTTTTCAGAAATAATTTATAAAGTCTAGTTTAAACAGTTTCCTTACATCATATAAGAAGATTTATAGCTGTTGTAGCCCTCTGGAAGTCATAATCTGCAAGCATTGGCCCTCTAAATGTTAAAATAATACAAAACAGGCCATTACCATTGAAAATCCCATAGACATACAAATATGGCTAAATATGGCAAATATTGAGATAAACTCATGAAATAAAGGCTGAAATTGAAAGAACTTATTAATCTAAACAACTTAAAACCATTAATGGCATTGCAAAATAATTCTAAGAGGTGTAAATAGGCCATTCTTACCCCTCTAATAAGGCCCGAGACCATAGTTATTTTTTCCAAATTTTTAATGCATTTTCAATATAGCCTTATGTGAAATTAAAAAAATCGCACCATTTCTTTTTAAATGAAACTTTGGCCACATAGAGTTCATTAGCTTCCAGAACATTAGTTAAAAATTCAGAAAATCCTACCGTCTAAAAAAATTTTGATTTTTTTTTTAAATTTACACCTAAGAGGGTCAGAAAAGAGGTGCTTGAAAAATGAAAGAATCACCTTTTTGCACTTAGCCGAATCACAACTTTATCAATGAATTTCAAAAAAATTAAAGTTTGATAAATTTATACTATCTTTTTTCTCTCATTTCACTCCAAGTTCATCCTTTAGTCATAAAAACTAACATTACAATAGCATTTACAAGAAATACTATGTTTTAATAGGGACTATATTATTGGACAACGAAAATTGAAGGGAGCTAACTGTGGTCTCGTACCTAATAGTCCTCAGAAAAGCCTCGGACAGTCAAATAAAATTATTTTCACATAGAATAGTCTTTTTCCAACTGAACTGCCAAGTTTCAAAGTGATCAGACAAACAATAGTGAAATTATTAGCACTACAAAACACTAGTTGCATATAAGAATTTTGATCGAAAATACACCAGGAAAATCCATGAGGCCTATTTGGCCAAATTTTTTTTATTTCATAAAAGTTCACAAAACTAATGACTGAAATCAATAACATTATCCCCTCTGAGCATGGAAAACACAAGTTTCAGTGAAATATCTGCATGGTTTCAAATTTTGACCCTTTCCCATATTTGCGGATAGGAAAATTAGTCATTTTAGCCTTATTGAGGGGTACATGTATGGCCATGAGAATTTTTTAAGAAAGGAAATGAAATATTGAGACCAAAAGGGGTTTAAAATGTTAAATACATAATAAGCTTACAAAATAAAACAAAAAAACACCATATTCATATGAAAAATATGTTATAAATAGTGTTTAGGAGTGGATAAATGGTGTAATTTCAAAATGCTTTTTCCCTACACATCACTAAAAACTAATGTTTGAGGGTAAAAAAATGTAAAAAATGCAACAACTTGCAACAATAAAGGTGTATTTAGTATGAGATGATGATGATGAACAGAATTTAACAGCAAAAAGACTAATCATTGCACTTTAGATGAAAATTGGTTCAAGACTCATGTGCGAAATAAGGAAAAACGGCCAAATCTACAGCAAGAAATGGAGGATATTTTCAATCCTGTGACTTTTTCTATGAAATCCAGAGACCTTTCATGTGCTATTTTGTGTTGTTTAGCTATTTTTCAGTTTATTCTGACTGTTTTTCTATAATATACCCTATACAGAAAGATTACATTGATATTGCATTCATAGGTCCAACACAAAAAAGCTTATCTGCTGCCGCAGCCCCATTTTGCAAGTAGTAAAATAATTTTTTTTCAGAAATAATTTATAAAGTCTAGTTTAAACAGTTTCCTTACATCATATAAGAAGATTTATAGCTGTTGTAGCCCTCTGGAAGTCATAATCTGCAAGCATTGGCCCTCTAAATGTTAAAATAATACAAAACAGGCCATTACCATTGAAAATCCCATAGACATACAAATATGGCTAAATATGGCAAATATTGAGATAAACTCATGAAATAAAGGCTGAAATTGAAAGAACTTATTAATCTAAACAACTTAAAACCATTAATGGCATTGCAAAATAATTCTAAGAGGTGTAAATAGGCCATTCTTACCCCTCTAATAAGGCCCGAGACCATAGTTATTTTTTCCAAATTTTTAATGCATTTTCAATATAGCCTTATGTGAAATTAAAAAAATCGCACCATTTCTTTTTAAATGAAACTTTGGCCACATAGAGTTCATTAGCTTCCAGAACATTAGTTAAAAATTCAGAAAATCCTACCGTCTAAAAAAATTTTGATTTTTTTTTTAAATTTACACCTAAGAGGGTCAGAAAAGAGGTGCTTGAAAAATGAAAGAATCACCTTTTTGCACTTAGCCGAATCACAACTTTATCAATGAATTTCAAAAAAATTAAAGTTTGATAAATTTATACTATCTTTTTTCTCTCATTTCACTCCAAGTTCATCCTTTAGTCATAAAAACTAACATTACAATAGCATTTACAAGAAATACTATGTTTTAATAGGGACTATATTATTGGACAACGAAAATTGAAGGGAGCTAACTGTGGTCTCGTACCTAATAGTCCTCAGAAAAGCCTCGGACAGTCAAATAAAATTATTTTCACATAGAATAGTCTTTTTCCAACTGAACTGCCAAGTTTCAAAGTGATCAGACAAACAATAGTGAAATTATTAGCACTACAAAACACTAGTTGCATATAAGAATTTTGATCGAAAATACACCAGGAAAATCCATGAGGCCTATTTGGCCAAATTTTTTTTATTTCATAAAAGTTCACAAAACTAATGACTGAAATCAATAACATTATCCCCTCTGAGCATGGAAAACACAAGTTTCAGTGAAATATCTGCATGGTTTCAAATTTTGACCCTTTCCCATATTTGCGGATAGGAAAATTAGTCATTTTAGCCTTATTGAGGGGTACATGTATGGCCATGAGAATTTTTTAAGAAAGGAAATGAAATATTGAGACCAAAAGGGGTTTAAAATGTTAAATACATAATAAGCTTACAAAATAAAACAAAAAAACACCATATTCATATGAAAAATATGTTATAAATAGTGTTTAGGAGTGGATAAATGGTGTAATTTCAAAATGCTTTTTCCCTACACATCACTAAAAACTAATGTTTGAGGGTAAAAAAATGTAAAAAATGCAACAACTTGCAACAATAAAGGTGTATTTAGTATGAGATGATGATGATGAACAGAATTTAACAGCAAAAAGACTAATCATTGCACTTTAGATGAAAATTGGTTCAAGACTCATGTGCGAAATAAGGAAAAACGGCCAAATCTACAGCAAGAAATGGAGGATATTTTCAATCCTGTGACTTTTTCTATGAAATCCAGAGACCTTTCATGTGCTATTTTGTGTTGTTTAGCTATTTTTCAGTTTATTCTGACTGTTTTTCTATAATATACCCTATACAGAAAGATTACATTGATATTGCATTCATAGGTCCAACACAAAAAAGCTTATCTGCTGCCGCAGCCCCATTTTGCAAGTAGTAAAATAATTTTTTTTCAGAAATAATTTATAAAGTCTAGTTTAAACAGTTTCCTTACATCATATAAGAAGATTTATAGCTGTTGTAGCCCTCTGGAAGTCATAATCTGCAAGCATTGGCCCTCTAAATGTTAAAATAATACAAAACAGGCCATTACCATTGAAAATCCCATAGACATACAAATATGGCTAAATATGGCAAATATTGAGATAAACTCATGAAATAAAGGCTGAAATTGAAAGAACTTATTAATCTAAACAACTTAAAACCATTAATGGCATTGCAAAATAATTCTAAGAGGTGTAAATAGGCCATTCTTACCCCTCTAATAAGGCCCGAGACCATAGTTATTTTTTCCAAATTTTTAATGCATTTTCAATATAGCCTTATGTGAAATTAAAAAAATCGCACCATTTCTTTTTAAATGAAACTTTGGCCACATAGAGTTCATTAGCTTCCAGAACATTAGTTAAAAATTCAGAAAATCCTACCGTCTAAAAAAATTTTGATTTTTTTTTTAAATTTACACCTAAGAGGGTCAGAAAAGAGGTGCTTGAAAAATGAAAGAATCACCTTTTTGCACTTAGCCGAATCACAACTTTATCAATGAATTTCAAAAAAATTAAAGTTTGATAAATTTATACTATCTTTTTTCTCTCATTTCACTCCAAGTTCATCCTTTAGTCATAAAAACTAACATTACAATAGCATTTACAAGAAATACTATGTTTTAATAGGGACTATATTATTGGACAACGAAAATTGAAGGGAGCTAACTGTGGTCTCGTACCTAATAGTCCTCAGAAAAGCCTCGGACAGTCAAATAAAATTATTTTCACATAGAATAGTCTTTTTCCAACTGAACTGCCAAGTTTCAAAGTGATCAGACAAACAATAGTGAAATTATTAGCACTACAAAACACTAGTTGCATATAAGAATTTTGATCGAAAATACACCAGGAAAATCCATGAGGCCTATTTGGCCAAATTTTTTTTATTTCATAAAAGTTCACAAAACTAATGACTGAAATCAATAACATTATCCCCTCTGAGCATGGAAAACACAAGTTTCAGTGAAATATCTGCATGGTTTCAAATTTTGACCCTTTCCCATATTTGCGGATAGGAAAATTAGTCATTTTAGCCTTATTGAGGGGTACATGTATGGCCATGAGAATTTTTTAAGAAAGGAAATGAAATATTGAGACCAAAAGGGGTTTAAAATGTTAAATACATAATAAGCTTACAAAATAAAACAAAAAAACACCATATTCATATGAAAAATATGTTATAAATAGTGTTTAGGAGTGGATAAATGGTGTAATTTCAAAATGCTTTTTCCCTACACATCACTAAAAACTAATGTTTGAGG
Organism: Arcuatula senhousia; assembly: GCA_963971305.1. NCBI lineage: Eukaryota > Metazoa > Mollusca > Bivalvia > Mytilida > Mytilidae > Arcuatula > Arcuatula senhousia. The sequence continues at coordinate 43,132,125 of OZ020306.1, forward strand.
GTAAAAAAATGTAAAAAATGCAACAACTTGCAACAATAAAGGTGTATTTAGTATGAGATGATGATGATGAACAGAATTTAACAGCAAAAAGACTAATCATTGCACTTTAGATGAAAATTGGTTCAAGACTCATGTGCGAAATAAGGAAAAACGGCCAAATCTACAGCAAGAAATGGAGGATATTTTCAATCCTGTGACTTTTTCTATGAAATCCAGAGACCTTTCATGTGCTATTTTGTGTTGTTTAGCTATTTTTCAGTTTATTCTGACTGTTTTTCTATAATATACCCTATACAGAAAGATTACATTGATATTGCATTCATAGGTCCAACACAAAAAAGCTTATCTGCTGCCGCAGCCCCATTTTGCAAGTAGTAAAATAATTTTTTTTCAGAAATAATTTATAAAGTCTAGTTTAAACAGTTTCCTTACATCATATAAGAAGATTTATAGCTGTTGTAGCCCTCTGGAAGTCATAATCTGCAAGCATTGGCCCTCTAAATGTTAAAATAATACAAAACAGGCCATTACCATTGAAAATCCCATAGACATACAAATATGGCTAAATATGGCAAATATTGAGATAAACTCATGAAATAAAGGCTGAAATTGAAAGAACTTATTAATCTAAACAACTTAAAACCATTAATGGCATTGCAAAATAATTCTAAGAGGTGTAAATAGGCCATTCTTACCCCTCTAATAAGGCCCGAGACCATAGTTATTTTTTCCAAATTTTTAATGCATTTTCAATATAGCCTTATGTGAAATTAAAAAAATCGCACCATTTCTTTTTAAATGAAACTTTGGCCACATAGAGTTCATTAGCTTCCAGAACATTAGTTAAAAATTCAGAAAATCCTACCGTCTAAAAAAATTTTGATTTTTTTTTTAAATTTACACCTAAGAGGGTCAGAAAAGAGGTGCTTGAAAAATGAAAGAATCACCTTTTTGCACTTAGCCGAATCACAACTTTATCAATGAATTTCAAAAAAATTAAAGTTTGATAAATTTATACTATCTTTTTTCTCTCATTTCACTCCAAGTTCATCCTTTAGTCATAAAAACTAACATTACAATAGCATTTACAAGAAATACTATGTTTTAATAGGGACTATATTATTGGACAACGAAAATTGAAGGGAGCTAACTGTGGTCTCGTACCTGTACTTCACAACTTGTGCACCGATGTCGTGTTTTATCATTAAAGGGCACAATAAAACGACTCTCCACCCTTCAATATATTGTTATTTAGGTAGCTTATCTTTAGGATAAAAAATAATGTTTTAAATACTTATGATGTTTTATATACGTGATTTTCGGAATATTTATGTATAAAAGTATTTAATTTGTATTTTCAAGAACTAAATTAAAGTCAATTTTAAGTCATTAGTAAAATAAATGCCTTAATAATAGTTTCCAGTTAAAAAACATGACTATTAGGCATATTTCTGGCATTTTAGATGTAAATTCCCAATTTCGGGTGTCTTTTTCGTCTGATTTACCCACAAGCCACCATAAAAGCACTAATCAATTTTAGCGGGTGTACTTCTCAATCGTTTTTACGCAGCGCACCTTCCATACATTGTATATGCGCGTTTAAAACTTACAAACTATTCAACATTTTTGTTTACTTTCCCAATAACTAGCAATTATCTGCCTTAACCGAAAAAGTTACAGCGAAATCCAGAATAAGAACAATGACCATTTGTATAATCCGTGCTTTTGACGCTAACAAGCCAGATCCACAACATTTAAAAAAATCTTTTTCAATTTCCCATTTTATAGATATATTCTTAATCAGTCGTTGACCTACAATGTTGACAAGATCTTCCAAAGTCAAGACGTTCAAATTCTTTTGAAGATGTTTCAGATAACATGACAATATACTGTCATATTTTGTTATCTCGATATTAAGGAATTCGGTAAAATTATTAATAATAACGAAATACCATCGTAACCATGATCAATTTAAACACACATGGTAGGGATTTTCAATTTGATCTAGTTGGAACATCTTGTCCGTCTTTTTACCTTTCACTTTTAGATATTTAGACACCCATTCATTAAATGGTCAAATGAATAGATTAGTCAGCTCAAATATAGAAAATAATAACTTGGCAATGAATAAATGAAATGCTATCTTTCACAGATAAAATTGTATGATTCTGTATTATGGGGTAGGTAATTTTAAAAATTCTATAGGATTGGTGACCACTCCGTTATCAAATAATGGGGTGAAACTACGTCTTTTGGGGAAATTTGAACGGCTGATATCCGGTGTGTTGGTTCTAAGAGGTTGATATGAATGCATGTTTAACTTAGTCAATTCCCTCTTGAGTTTTTTTTTTTTTTTTTTGGTGTAAGTAAGAAAATAAGTTATGTACAGCTACTTACAACTTCCGAGAAAACAACTTTATTTTGAGGAAATATAATATCAAAAGAAGGAAAACCGAAAGATCAAGATTTTGAACTCTTCATCGTGTTAAACAAAAGGTATGTACATTTATATTTTAAGTTTATCATGTACAGGCGCGGATCCAAGGAAAGGCACCCCGCGCGTACACCCCAAACCATAAAACTGACAATATATTTTGCAAAAAATCCACGTAAAAGCTCACAAAAAAATCGCATCTCGCTCGACCCTCCAAAACTAAAATTCTGTATCCTACCGTTATAAAGTATTCTTTTATTTGTTTTTCGATCACCCATTTTCAAAAAAGAACCTTTTTGCGATGTATCAAGAAAAAAATACGTTTTTAGTGGGGGTGATGGGGGTAAATATTTTGGTTTAGAGACTTCAATGATGATTTAACATTTCGAAGTGAATGGTCAGTGTCAGTTTTGTAATATTTATTTTTATTTCAATAATAAATAAAATCAAAATTTTTTTCGGGGTTTTCGTTGATATATCAATTCGTAGCATGTCAGATTTATTGCTTCAAACAAGGCATACCAGAAGTTAACATTTTATTCTTTCTAACATTGAGTGTTCATTACATTCAAATAACACAAACATTTTATTAATCAGTCGACCATATGTCGACATAATCATGATATCATTTTAGCTAAATCGTGGGGTGTGGTTTTTCGTTCTGATTAGATTTTTTGTCCCGCGCAGCGCAGGATGCGGAAATATTGACTTTTTAAATCGTCACGACAGAATATTTGTTACGTTAAAAACGCATTATTTTATATAGCAGATATCCTTCTTCAGACTATTCTTTTTTTTTCATAACCTCCGTTTCAAAAAAATTGTTTCATCAAAAATCAAATTCAAAATATTTTTGAAAGAAAATTCAATTAATGCTCTAATAGCTAATAAATTTGAAATTTTGGTTTTATTCTTTGTTTTTGATCCATTGGTACTTTTCTTAAAAAATGATAGATCGGAATGCTTATTCTTTTTAAAGATCCTTTTGAGTAAAGTGAAATTGACAAGCAGATGTCTGCTTTTAGATAGTTATGCGAAATATTTGCATTGTATTATGTTTGGAGATGAGTATTAACTTTTGTATTCTTTAAGATAGATATGGTATATTTGCTACATACAGCACGTGCATTCACTTTCAATTTCGTTTTTCTTTTGCAACATTTGCGTTTCAATTATTGTTTTTAAACAAATATGCGACCGATGAATTTGTTATCTACATGAGAAAGGCATGTTACTTTACATAAGTTAGATATTTTTTTCCTGTTTCCATGCAGTGGATGCATTTTAATATTCAAATTCAACAAATGCATGGGGTTTCTTTTGTAAATGGTGGACCATTAAGTCCTTTCATTCCTGTTTCCTAATACCGAACAGATAAATTATTTTAAGATCATTTCAAAAGAATGTTACTAAGATCCCAAAAATGACTGTCTAATCCATTTCACAATACCATGGAAGTAATATACTGAGATAAATAAACTTGCCCTAGCTGGGGTAAAATCTTATAATTATATTAGTATACACCCGAAAAAGTTAAACACCCCTAGACTCTTTGCTCTTATCGATGATTTTAATTAATTTTTAATTTTCATGGTTTTGGTCAGTTTTTATTCTTCAATATATGACTGAAAGGGTGAGAGCTTTCGGTTAAACACACATTTTCGCCTTGAAAAGCGGGAGACAACTTTTCAGGATATTAGACACCAAACTGGTAGTTTCAAACCAATGACTCCAGTAGTCATTCGTGCTTAAGGTGGACATACTCGAAATTGACTCTTTGACGATACAGTATCAATCTTAAGATTATGATTTATATTTGCAAGTGGTATTTGACAATTTATTATAATCATGTATATGTACAAAAGCCATCTTTTTTGCCATGTCATGTTATGTACATGTAAATAAAAAATGTCTTTTTCGTTGTTACTAACATGCCAAATTGTGCTTAACAGTGCTTATTTTCGTTTGCAATACAAATTTAGAAGGACTATCAGTGAAATAATGGTTACAAGGTGTTTTGAAAATGTATGAATTTAAAAAATCACGGGGGTGCTTAACTTTTTTCCAGGTGTATATTTACGGACGTGCGGCTCGACTGGTTCATATTTCAGCTCTAGAGGTATACGATTGGACGTATATTTTTTTAGAATCAAGTATATTTAGGGTAGAAAATTAAAAATTAAAGTGTATGAATATCATAAGCACATTTCCACAAAATTGATACTGGTCTGAATCCTTATTGATTTTCTAAGCAAACTGATAGCATTATTAGAGATTTACTTAGTATTTTTTCAAAGTAGATGCATGATTTATAGTTTCTAAAGCTCCAGCAACACGCCCGCGTTCGTCTCTATATTACAACTTTAATATCTTTAACATTACGGCCTTTCTACCGCCTGGGTATACTTGTAGTATATTTTTTTTATCTTCAAGATAGTCCTGAGATTATGAGATATGGAGCTTTAGTGTACGTGACACAGACTATACATGAATCGCATGAATCAGTGGAAATCTAGTTATTTCAAAATGAAAAACCGTTAGCAACATTCGACATCAAATACTTATATAACCATTGCAAATTTTAAAATTTCCAGGATTATTTCAGTCACATACAAAGTGGCTGGTTAAGCAAGTGTTTTGTTGGACCCTCTATTTATAACATTTAACACAGCATGCATTGTTATAAACTATACTTTCCTGTAAGACATGTAGCTATAATAAAAATAAAATATATTTTTTTTCGCACATTATAAGACATTCATTTCTTTTCGATAAAGAGTAAACTTTCGAGGTCCACAATTTTCCACATTAGAACTCTTCTAACATGGTCATGGGTGTCGAACGAAAAAAAAACGACAGAGAGTTCAAGTATAGTTAGTTTTATAAAAAAAGCTAAGAAATTGGGACAATGGTGACGCTCCGTTTCTTTCTCTTTGTGATATTATTTAGTACATGTATAATATCGTTTTAGTTATTTTTTACCCAAACCATTTGTTTGAAAAATCGGAAACACGGAGTAAAAGTTAAATCGCTAGTTAAACCATTCTTGTTTTTGCTATATCTATAGAAATAGCAACTCTGAACTTGAGAAACAATGATATACAAACATAAGCAAACATTAACCAATTTATTTTTGTAGGCACTGTACCTACATGTAAAATTTCGGAAGAGTAGACTGACTATTAAAATTGTTCTCGAATAATTTATCATATAAAGCTACAATACCAATATGATTTTTTTTCAATTTGTCTTCTCTTTAGGGCCCTGTTATCCAATGAATTATCGCTTAATATAATAACATAAGGTCAGATTAATAAAATAAAATTACGCAACCCAAGTCTTTCATCAATTGCATAATCTCAATACGAAGTATAATAGTTCGGAGAGGGTCTTATTTAAATCAAGTAATAAATTGTTTGACTTCTCGATAAATGTTGTTAGGAATAATGATAATCTGTTGACTACACGCGACACGCATATTAAAGTACAGAGCTTTTTTTCAAATTTTCAGAACAAGTTTTTAAATATGAATTGGGGCTATCATTAAATGTGCAATATCAAATAAAACCTTTACCATGATTCAAAAAAATACTAGTTAATATAAATCAATAACTGCCTATTTCCAAAAACCCTAAGCCCCAGTCACAGTGTCACGTTTCTGCTTTTTGAATATCGAAAATCTTTATTCCATGATTTGAAAGACAAAGAGGATTGTCAAGATATATAAAGATCGTTCAAACGAATCTTTTGTGACGATTCTTTAAAAAGGCGGGGTTTTCCTTTCACTGGACAACTACACAGAAAGCTGCAGTTATTGTCTAAACCCTAAGGTTCTTCCTACCCCAGACATAGGTTGATTATCTTAGTAATAATTAAATTTTGGTTCCCCAGTTTAGTATTTTTGGTTTTTACTGTTCTATCCTCTTCCTATTCATATAGTGTTTGGAATTTTCAATATTTTTGGTAGAGCGCGTCTTTAATAGACGAAACGCGCGTCAGGCGTAGCAAAATTAATTGTCTGGAACTTTGTTGTCATTTGTATTTCATTTGGTCTTTTGCTATTTTTCCAAATCAAAAGAACAATACATGGTTAAGGAACCGTAGCTAAAAATAAAGGATTCCCTAATAAACAAGCAGATACATTGTATTATGCTTATACTATATATATATTACTATGTATCCTTATTTTTCAGATAGTATTGAATTGTTTATGAGCTTTTCGACGTGCAACTATGAACAGAACAATTATAAGAGTTCTCCGCTTTTTCCCCAAAGTTATACTATCGGCACTATTGGCTGGAATTATTCTTGGACTTGTGTCAAACCATGTTAAAATAGAAGTTACAACGTTGAGAGAAACTAAAATCATATCAAACATTTTACAAGAACGTGCAGTAGTGACGAATATACTCGAGACAACAACTTTACCAAGTACAACTCGCAAAACAACATCTGTGACGACTGCTACAACGCCAATTACTATGACGACTGAGTATGAAGATCCACGAATATCATTTGATGAAATTATTAATCCACACCCGTTTCGATATATCCGAGTACCGAAGAACATTTGTATGTCTGAAGCACCGACACTTCTAATTTTAGTGAAGTCCAACGTGTTTCAAATTGGACATCGTATGGCGATAAGATCCACGTGGGGAAATTTTACTAATGATACTTCCACGGATCTGGCATTCCTTCTTGGAGATTCTCCTTTGGTTAAGGAATTTACCGCTATGGAATTCGACATGTACAATGACATTATCCAAGAAGACTTTATAGACGAATATAAAAATAATACATTAAAGACTATAATGGGCTTTAATTGGGCTGCTAAGTATTGTTCGGGTTCAAAGTTCGTATTGTTCGTCGATGACGACTATTTTGTGAACATCTCAATATTGAATGACCTCATTAAAAATGTGTCGATGAATATGACGTCATCCTTTATAGGGCACAAATATGACTATGGTGTAGTTAGACGAAACAAAGAATCCAAGTGGTACGTTCCAAAAGAAGAATGGCCTGATAAATTATGGCCGCCATATATCAGTGGAGGGTCAATGCTTTTGACAATGGATGTCGTAAAATCGATGACAAAAGCATTTCCGCACGTGAGACCCGTTTTTATCGATGACGTATATTTAGGGATTGTTGCTAAAGCATTAAATATAACACTTACTAATGATCAACGATTTGAAGTTAAATTTCTACCAGAAAAATTTGACTCTTTGATAGCAAGCCATGACTTTGGGTCGCCACATGTTTTAGTAAACGAATGGAACCAGTCAGAAGATGACAGTAAAAAGAAATGAAGTCAATCGGCAAGAAATCACGATTCAATTAAAACAACCATGCACGTACATTCCCAAAAAGTTTGGAAGAACATTTGAAAATCTAAATACATTAACAACAAAAGGAAATTGATATTGAGTTCGATTGTGTTGGTTGTGATAACCATCCAAGTTTTGGGGTAGCAATGTTAAATTCAATGCATTCCCGACCAAGAATTGCATCATTATTAAAAATTAAGACAGAAGAGAAAATGGCAATGCGGAATTGAATGTGATAAACATTCTAGATGGTCATTTGCAACAATCAAATGTAAAATTATGGAACTCTTTTTTAAATAGAAATTTTAGGTGCAAACAAATATAATATTGTAACATTTTGCTTTTAAGAAACAAATGTACAGTGCAAATGGTAAAGCATCCTCTGAAACCCAGGATGTCTCGCTCAATCATTCATCACCCCTTGGTCCTTTTACAATAAATACCTCGTTTTTGATAGACGATAAAGAGATGTGAAATAAGTGTACGAGACACAACCAACATACAGAAACGGCAATTTTAGTTTTAAGTGTACGCGACACAACCAACATAAAGACACGACAATGATAGTTTTGTATCGAGCCTTCAGATTGGTGTTGGTCGCATTACATTTTTCTCATGGATTAAATATGTTTCTATATTAGAATTCATGAAGTTAAAGATCAGATCAAGAGCACAAAACAAATAAAAGCATACGAAATGACCCAGGGGTGATGAATGAGTAAGCGAGAGATGGACCCCTGGGTTTCCGAGGATGATGGTGAAGAAATTTTCCTAATATAAGGGAAAAACATACACATGTGTTTTGATATAAGTAAACTATGGAGTTAAGAGTCAAAATATGTCTTGAGTACTTGGGACAGTCGAAAATGTAAGCTTACCCGTACTATCACTAAATGGGTGATCAATACACGATGAATAGATTACTACACGGGAGTTAGTTCAAAGAGACTCCTTCATTATGTCGACGGGTGTTAGCCGAGTGAAATATGGTTTAAAACAATGACAAGTATATGAAACATTAACATGGTGATAAACAATGACAAAGTATACGAAATAACATGGTTTTAAAACGACAACAACAGGTACACTCTAAAAAATAAATTACTCAGTATCTTGGAATTACTAGTTTTGAGTATTTAGAATTACTTAAAAATACTAAGTAATTAAAAAATAATACTAAGTAATTTTATGAGTAATCAGGTTTTACTTAAGTCAAGTAAAACAAATCTTAAAATAAGTAATTCAAATTTGTGTTTAATATAATTACTTATTGTGAATATTACTATTACTTATTGCAAAACATGAAATCATTCACCAATATACCAAGTAAGAATTACTAATTTCAAGACATTGAATTACTAATAAACTTCAAATTACTTATTTTGAGTAATTCAATTACAATTATTTTAATCTTTTTATAAATGGCAGAATTTAAAGTAAACTCCCAAATAAACGGAGCAGTATCATTTGATCTTGCATGTATATAGAGGCTGTAACATTATTAACCTTTATAAAGCAAAATTTAATGTAGAGAAAAATAATATACAGTGTCCTTATTACCTCTTCACAACAATTGGCATTAATTAATAGATACTTAATTATATATAAGTTTTTAAATATGTCTGTGCATGTTAAACACATTATGAAATAATATTGTGTGAAAAAAAAACATTTGCCACTATTGCTGATTGAAATGAAACATCTTTTGGTAAAAAAATACGGGGCTAAGATATAGTACTAAGTAAAACTGAATTACTTACTAAGTAAATGGAATATGAATGAGAGAAGGGATTTGATTGGTTAATTAAAAAGAGGCAACCAATGAGATGATCTGTAACTTTATTCTTGTTTTGGCGCTTTGAATTGGAAGAGGAATTCACAGAAGATGTTTTTTGTATATATTTTCGGAATTCCAGTGACTATACTGAGTACATTTGTCAGATAAGTGTATTTTTAATATATTTTATTATTTTTAATTCCTTTTTAATGTTTCCATTGCATTCTAAATCATTATGTTAAAGATCACCAGTGAAATTATTTAGAAAATGTAAACAATTGTTTTGATGTTTCACAACTTTTATGCATGTGTGACAAATATTATACACAGTGTTATATTTTCTTCAGAACTAAAATGTTTAAAAAAAATATAGCACACGAAAGATGCATTGAGGTGTTTAGTTCATTTAGATGCATAGTTTGAAAGTTAAAACTGTAAAGCATCCATACCGACTGGTTCTCGATAATTTTGTTTCACTGAAAACGATACTTTGTGGAGTACTCTTTTCTTTTCAGACAACAAAAAGGACACGGGAAGGAGGAATGGTGAATCGTGAACAGATCTAGGAACAATTCATAATGATGCTAGTGACAGACTGACGCCTGGATGGCCCATATGAGATACAAAGGAGTCGTTAAATATGTAGAAACAAATAAAATAATTACTTAAACTGAGTAAAATAATTCCTTGAAATAAGTAAATGAATTTCTTGAAATAAGTAAATGAATTTCTAGAAATAAGTAATTGAATTTCTAGAAATAAGTAATTGAATATCTTAAAACAAGTAAAACAACTACTTGAAGTAAGTATATCAATCTATGAAAATAAGTAAAATAATTACTTGAAACTAGAAAATATATGCCTTAAAACAAGTAAAACATTTACTTGTTTCAAGAATATTTGAGTTCTTAAAATAAGTAATTTCGAAATACTTAGTAGATACAATAAAATTACTGAGTAATTAATTTCTCAGTAATTTTGAATTACTACGAATTACTCCCAGATATACAAATTTTCTTACTTAGTAATTTACTTAAAATGAGTAATTAAATTACTTGAAATAAGTATTACTAAGTAATTTATTTTTTAGAGTGTAAAAACCCTATGTTACATGGCTAAGACAAAGACATGGGGTACAAGAACAGCGAGAGTCAAAAATTTCCGGATTTGGTTAAACAGGAGACATCATGTGTAGGTCAAAGACAGTCCATAAATCGAATCCCACGATAGGTGACCCAATGGTGATGTTGCATGACACATATCAAGAGGTCGGAGAAAATTGATACGAGAATGGTTCAACGCCTGGCGCCGACCAACATTTACATTACATAACCAGCATTTTGTACTTGGTGAAATGTGTTAAAAAAAGGGAATAAAGACATTTTAGAAGTGCATAAAACGACCAAATGACGTAAAAACGAAAATTATTAAACTTCCATTCGATCGATAATTTATGATTTAAAAAAGAGACCTATTCAAATAAACGAACACAATAAAAAGATATTAAAGAAGACAAAATTAAACAAATAAAAACGAAATTGTTCATAGCTTGAAGAAAACACGCTACATGCAAAGGGATTTCATATCTGTATAATAAGTGACATTCTTTTGGCATTTTACCAATGGTTTAAACATGAACTAGTCCCTGTTTTGTCTGTTGGAGCATGGTCCTTTTCTCGGCAAGGACAAATTCGTCAGCAGCTGGTGCAAGAACTTTGTTCAGTTCACCTAAAATAACATATTTTATATGTAAAACTCATTTTAGTGAAATTTTTTCCCATTTCTTTTATAAAAACATAAACAATATATAATATCTGCATCTATCCCGGCTTCCAGTACTTGATTTGTTTCTTTATGCTTTGTTTATTTTGCATGGGAAATGCATCATTCGACACCGTGTGGTGCACCACTGCGATTGTCAAGCCTGGTACATGTATAATATTTTAAGAAAGATGAGATGTGGGACAAATATACATGTTTGAAGTATTTAAGAAGACAGACAAATGATCAGAATGATATCGTGTCAGTTTATTTATCAGTATGCATTCACGATGCATCTTTGCAGCATTTTTGACCACCTCTTAAAATCGGCCGATTTATATTTCGAGCATAAGTACTGATATCACGATTGAAACTTTTGAAATTTTGAACAGAAACTAACTGAAATAACATAGTTTTGCAATGTAAAAGTGATTTCTGATCTAAGCTTTCACAATAAGGTGTTTTCAGCTTTATTGTTTTTCTTTCTTTATGTTAATAGATGGTGCCGGGATTCGCTTAAACTGCCACTTTTTTCAAATATTTTTCAAGAAATATTTCCAAAACTATCTTAAGAATTGTGTTAGGCAGATTGTTTTATCTAGTTTTTAATAGATATATTGTTTGTATAACCAATTAAAAATTCCTGACTGGCGTTTTAGAAAAGACAATTTTACAATTTAGCGGATTAATTAGAATTCGATTTTTAATTTTAATTTAATAGTTCTTCAACTCAAAAACATGACTTATACTGTGAAAGAACATATTAATGATAAACTATCATTTACATATAAATATATTTTTATTATCATTTCTTGTTAAAGTTAATTTTGAAATTAACCAAAAGTGTACGACTCCACGTACTGTACGACTCTACGTACAGTTACTCTACAGCGAAGCTTCCCCAGCTTTTTGAAAAGCTAAAACTTGTATTTCATTAAGATCGGAAAATTCATTCGATTTACATGTACATGTTATGTCCATGAAAACAACTAAATCATTTTAAATGCTTCAAACAATTTGAGCAGTGACCACAATTGCCACAGATCCGAAAAAAGTCATAAGATATGACAATGTTCTGGTATCGATTTGAATATCAAGTCTTGTCTCATACGCTATTTTTTGTCAAGTCTAGTCGTTTATAATCATTTCCAACATTTTCAAAAGAATACTATAAAAACGAATATTAATGTCAGATAACCATATCCAGCTTCTTGTGATACCTCGCCCAATCTTCCATGAGACCTTTAGGTGAGCTAAATCCGTGAGTAGAAAATAAATACCCCATTCTAGAGGGGAGGTAACCGTAATAAAATCGAGGTTCGTGGGTCAATTCTATTCCAAGTTTTTTGCATATAATCCCTAAATATACATCGTCAATAAATATGGGTTTAACCCTTTTAAACATTGTGTTTATTTTCATTATTAAATCTACTGTCACAACAATTGAGCCACCACTAGCGTACGGTGGCCAAGTGTCGTCAATGAAAACGTCTTTTGGTATATACCATTTTGAAGTTTGCTGCCGTTGAGGTTTTGCGTCCCGCCAGACAAATCCAATAAAAACGCTCTTTTGACCCTGATTATATAATCGATGCAGATGGTCCCAAATGTATTTGATATTCACGAGGTAATCGTCATCAACGAAATAGATATATTTAGCACCGGAACAATGAGACGCCACCCACTCAAACCCCATAATCGTTTTCATGGTGTTATTTCTGTAATCGTCAAGAAAATTTTCTTGTATGATGTCTTTGTGAAGATTTGATTCCATTTGGACGTAAGTTTTCATCAATTCTGAATATCCAAGAAGAAAAACTACTTTTAGTCCAGGTTTTGCGGTGACTCCCCATGTAGACCTTATGGCCATTCTGTGGGCAAGATGTGTGACGTCCGATTTCACAACAACCAAAAGAAATGGATCTTCTTTCGCACCACTAGAAATGCATGTATCAATGGGCACGTGCAAATAAGTGAATGGATGTTCATAGATGACATTTTCTGTTGTAGAATTCATATAGTTCGTTTCACTCGTAGAAACTGTCTTCTCGTCTTTAGGTAAATTCGACACTAAAACATTCGGACCGGTTGTTGGATTCACCATGGCTTTACTCACATTTTCGTGTCTCAGCACCGAAGTTGCATTGCCATGTTTTTGAAAAATAGTTTTCTGTGACACTTGTTTACTATTTTGTGTCTGTATTCTAGTGGCTGACCTTTTGGTTTGGCCATTTTCGATTCCATGTGGGTTTTTCAAGACGATAAAAAAGAAAGTACAAATGAAAAGACACCCAACAATGGTTGGTATTACCATCAAAAACTGTATCAATCTCTTCATCCATGAACATAATTTTATCTTCCTCAACATATTCGTTTCCAAGCGTCATCTTTTACATTAGAGCAGTGGAAGTCTAAAACGAAAAAGAAAAAAAAACTTAAAGAAATAATTTTCTGAAATTCGCTTCAAACTCCGTAATCATGCAATCATTCGCCTTTTGTTTTACATATAAAGAGCAACGACATTTTTTAAAATATGTTTTAGTTCCAGGAAAAAAGCTGCAGTAGGTTTCCGTCAGTGCTCTCTGTTTTATCGGATGCACTTACTAGTCGAATAAGTGTTTTATCAACGATCTTGTTATTGTAAGGGGTTTCCCACCTTGTCTGAATGGATTAGAATACTTTATATATTGTTAGTTTTTTTTTCCCTTGTAAACATTGTTTCAGAAAAACAGCATATAAAGAGGCTTTTTAAGGGTTATTATGGATATTTGCCATTTTTCCAAATGGGTATTGAACACTTTTAGTCCCCCCTTTTAAATATTCAAAAGCTACCGATTTGTTACTTCTTGTTATATGCATTACCAATTTAACCGTTTTATTGAAAGCCGCTTTGGTACTTTGTATGTGGGATACACGGAGATCGATTTGACCGTGAGAGCCGATGGTGTAGTGGTCTAAACGCGTCGGGCTACTAACACAAAAGTTTGTTGTTCGATCTCTCCAAGGGAGATAATTTCATGTTAAAAACGAAAGAATATGGAATATGTGCCAGAAAGACACGATCCACATATTGAAATGATTTTGATGTATCGATTTCCTACTCTCTCTTGACACATTTGCAAGGATGGTCACAAGAAACGATGCTAGTCCTTCGAATTGGGATCATAAAAGGTTGTGCCGTGTAAGGAGAGAGCAATACTCCGTGCCCGTTAAAGACCCCTTTGTAGAGTTCGATAAGAGTAGGCTCAATGGGAACCGCTACATAGGCCGCACAAATTTCAATGAAATTTTCATTTAACTATACTCTAAGTGGTGAATTGAAGATAACTGCATGTATGTTTCAAACGTATGATTTATCAGGTTTTTTTCTCTCATGATGCGGGAAAAGCGACTTTTTATCTTAAAAACTCAAAATATGGCAAATTTTCACGCGTTTTTCATTAAAAAAGTATGAGCGAAAATAGTTTAGCTGTTGGTGAAAATATCTATGTGGATCACAGGTTCGCTCATATTTATTTTTCCGGGAAAACTGTTAAAATTATAGCTATTTTTTGCATATTTTGTCAATTTTGTTGGTTATGTGATTTTGCGCACATGCATTATGTAACAATTTAGTTAACTTTCTGAAAATCAATGCCTTTTCCATCAAAAATAACCTTTTAACTACAAAATACTACAGTTACAGAGAAATATTCCCAAAATGTATAATATGCACAATTTTGGAGGCCAATTTGATAAGCTAAAGTTATCCTACTTTGTCCTGCCCTTTTCACCCCTGATGAGACCCTTAGTAGCCCGATGCGTTAACGACCATACCATTGGCTCTATAAAGTCTAACCTCAACTAAAAAAACAAGCGAGGTTTTATAAAACTGTTTATTTACAATGAAGTTATGTTGTATATTTCAAAGAATGACGTCTTCATCGACAGCATTTGAATTAAAAGAACTATACGCACTTGCGAATCTAAAGGGGTGTTTAGAGGGTCGAAACCCACTTTCTTTTGCTCCGATAATTTTGTACTCTTCGTGTAGATTTTCGACAAATTGGTCAGTACACCCTCTCTTTTCATTCAGTGGACTGTATGTGCAAAGTCTCTGCATCAGTCTCTTGTATGACAATAAACACGTTGAAAAAATTAAAGATAATGATAAATTAAAAGACTTACCATTCAACTCTATTATGTAGGTCCGTCTATCCTATTATTCATTTTTCATCTCAAATATAATAGATGCAACACGTGTTTCCTAACATAGGAATATTGATGTTGATATGTAAATCTATGTTAAAAGGATTTACATATAGATTTTTATAAGACTTTGTGTTTTTATTTTTCATTCACAAATAAAAATACAACTTGATGTAATCCGTGTGTAAAAATCCAATGTCATTTTGATGACCTAATGAACAGTGAAAAAAATTGAATATTCGAGCAATAAATTTCTGATTTTCACTTAATATTGTTGTCTACAATGTATTATTGTAGATGATTTTATGGTATCTGTCATGTTTATGACTATGGATGTAACTAAATAAAGATATCCAAGGTACTTTAAAGTGTTGGAAACATTTAAGATCATTTTCCCATATTGTAGTGAATTGATCGTACATACTCTAAAACTGTCAAAAAAAGTTGAATTGAAAATGCAGTCATGCTTTAATTGAGTCTTAAAGAAAAAGACTACCCCACACCTGAGGGGGGTAGGACCTTTTTCGGGAGACCGGGATCGGCCATATTTAAGCTCGGGATTCTGGGATTTGGACAATTTAAGTTCGGGATTCCGGGATAAAATTATGTTAACTTTACCGGGATTCGGGATTTTATCATTTTAAAGTCGGGATGACGGGATTTTGTAAAAATTAGTTCGGGATTCCGGGATCAGACCCCCTCCTACCCCCCCCCCCCCCCCTCACACCTGGTACATGTAAGTCTCACCTGGAGAAGTTCACGATAGATGAACAAAACTTACCAAGATTCACGTCAAAAAAGTTTTGGTAAGGCATTTTTTTTTTTTGGGGGGGGGGGGTTCTTTTGTCCGGCAAAGAAAAAAGTTGGGATTCTGTTTTGTATCGGAATTTGAATTGTCGTATTGTAATATAAATTTTTACCCAAACCATTTTTACATGATCTCACCTTACTAGGGGTGTAGTAGGTTCATATAAACTAATTCTAAATCATTTACAACACCCCCTTTCAAGTGGTTCAATGTTTGATCTATCACTTTAAATTGCACAACGAAGAATTTTCGACAAATGAAGTCATAAAATATGATAATGGATTGCTTCATAACACTACTCGTGTTCTTTGTATCCGTGCATGTTGGTCATTAGAGTAGCCATTTAATAGGTTTCAATGAATATAAGATCAATAGTACAGAGCTAGGGTACCAACCTAGACCGTTTCTGTCTGCGGGGCCCGGGTGGCGAATAGGCCCGCAACAGAGCCTAGCTTGTCGTAAGAGGCGACTATTAAGGGTCTTGGGATTCTAACGTCGGGTCAGTGCTCAGACCACAGAGCGACCAAGTGTGTACCATAAGTGGCTGAATAGGGTGGACCTCGTCCGCGGGGGATGTCAGGTCTATAATACGGAAACCCTGACCGCTGATCATAGTGGGCCAATGTGTGTGGAGAGTGCCACGCTTCATGCACGTAAAAGACTCCTTTGTGGACCGTCAAATAGTGCACCACATAGGCTAAATTTTCCGCCTTTACCCATCTCTCCCTTTTTCCTGTGGTTCTTCAAAATTTACCGGTCCTTTGTTTCCCATCCCACCCCCATATTTCATTTATCATCATCATTTCATGTTCATTTCATCATCCTTTTCATGCTCATCGCCTGTAAATAACCATATATAGCGTTGCACTGACGTAAAACACCAACTCACTCACTCGATCTGTCTACGGTTCAACTGTAACTTGAGGGTGTGTGTCATGAGCTGGACAACTCATGGCACACGTTTCGCTGTAGTTGGTACTAAAAACTTCTTATTGATTGGTACCAATTGATGCCGATTGATTTTGACCGGAAAAGGCGGAAAGGAAAGAACGTCGAGTGGAATATTTTTACGTCTATTAAGGATTAAATTTTGAGAATAGTGATGTATTCTACTCTCAGCCCACCTTTATTCTGATTGTACAATTATTTACTAGTTCAGGCCCCAGTTTCATAAAAGAATCTCAAATTTGAGATTTCCTCAAATCTGACCTCAACTCAAATATTGAATAATGAAATTGCAAAAAATATTCAGTTGAGGAAGGATTTTAGGAAATCTCAAATTTGAGATATTTATGAAACTGGGGCCTGTGAACATATGTTTATTATGATACAAATACACGATTCAGTACATCTAACAGACTTATTAGGAAAAAAAGTTTTTTATGTGAGCTGTGTCGCGTCCACTTATTCCACATCTTATTATTTTCTTATTTTCTCAAAAGCAAAACTTCATAGAGTAACATTCCTTACCTTTTGATTTGCATGGTTTCGTTAAGAGCCTCTAATGTACAAGGGCAAATTCTAATATACATGTGCAGTAAGGAAAATCAATTAATTTTACTAACCGACACTGATATTTATCATATAAAAAATGCGGTTAAAAAATTGCTTAAAGAAAACATTTTAATTTATCATTACTTGAATACATGTAGTTTCAAATCGGAATAAGCTTCTTGACAAGTTAAACAATTCTTCCCGTGCTGGGCCCGGAAGACAAAAAAAGGCAGATCATAGCTTGTCGTAAGTAGCGACTAAGGGACTTGAGATTCTGACATCAGGTTAGTGCTCAGCCCGCAGAGCGATCAATTGTGTACCCTGGGTGGCTGAATATGGTGGCCTTCATCTGCGGGGGGAATTGTCAGGTCTATAACACGGAGACCCTGACAGCCGACTAGAGTGGACCAACGTGTGTGGAAAGTGCCAAGCTTCAAACACGTAAAAGATCCCTTTTTGAACCGCTAATTAATGCACCATATAGGCCCTGCCCCTACCCGCTTCTTCCCTTTTCATATGGTCTTCAAAATTTGCTGTTTCTTTTTCCCACCCTATTTCCTTATTTCTAACCACCATCATCATCATCATCATCATCATCATCATCATCATTTCATGTTCATTTTATCATCCTTCTCTGGAACTTTGTTGCAGCTTTAATTTCATATTCGTCGCCTTTATATCGTATATATATAGCGTTGCAAGGGCGTAAAATACTAAATCACTTACTCACACTCAATTTAACAGTTCACAACTTAAAGGTTGCTGGAAGAAGCAAAGGTATACCAAAAGGGCAATCAAGTATCGTGTAAATCCGGAAAGACAAAGACACAACCGGTTGACACAAAATCATGACAAAGAACAAATAAAAGACACATATATAACCAAACCGCAATCTGTGTGAACTGGGTAACCCCGGAAGAGTAAGAAGTTTCTGCTTGCTATAGGCACACCCGTTACGTTACCAAGAATTTAAGGATGGCAATAAAAACCTCAATGTCAAACCAACATCTGCACTCATTGGAGCACAGTTAGAAAGAAGCAGAGGTACCAATAGGGCATCCGAATTTCAACTTTCATAGTAATAGACGATATTGAGATGTAGAATAAGTGTACGCGACACAACAAACATAAACAAACAGCAATTCAAAAAATCACAACGAAAAACAGCAAGCAGTCTTCAACATGACCATAGGTCACTGCTTACCGTCTTGCATTGGCCCAAGTCTGCTTCACATCAATGAAGTTCTGAAACAAATTAGCAAGCAAAGGTGCACAATTAGAAATTCCGTATATGTCTACAAGCAAGTCTTCTAATGACTCTTGAAACCCAAAAGATATGTGAAAGGGTACAACTTAAGTAACACAACACAATAATTACATGTATAAAAAGTTTTTAAATTTCAAACAAGTTGAAGAAATCTTGATCGAACCTTTTGTACCGATTGAACAAAACAAATGCAAAGCTAAATGCGTTAAATTTGAAGTACCACTGTTCATATATTCCCAGCTTTAAAAAATAATTTGATAAAAAGCCTATTGAGACGATATTGAGATGTAGAATAAGTGTACGCGACACAACAAACATAAACAAACAGCAATTCAAAAAATCACAACGAAAAACAGCAAGCAGTCTTCAACATGACCATAGGTCACTGCTTACCGTCTTGCATTGGCCCACATATCTTTTGGGTTTCAAGAGTCATTAGAAGACTTGCTTGTAGACATATACGGAATTTCTAATTGTGCACCTTTGCTAAAGATAAAAAAATTTTTAAAGATAAAAAGCCTATTGAGACTATTTCTCGTTATTACGACTTTCATTTCTCGTTATTACGACTATTTTCTCGTTATTACGAGGAATAAAAAAATATTCTTACAACGAAATTGGTCTCAATAGGCTTTCGTAGTGTTTCGATAAATATAATAAAAAATATTCTTACAACGAAATTGGTCTCAATAGGCTTTCGTAGTGTTTCGATAAATATAAAAGTGACTATATCTGATCTAAAGTTTCTAAATTATTTAATCTGGTTAAATGGTGCTTTACGAAAGCCTATTGAGACCAATTTAGGTGAAATAAATTGTTTTTATTCCTCGTAATAACGAGAAAATAGTCGTAATAACGAGAACTAGAAGTCGTAATTGTTTCTCGTTATTACGAATTGTTTCTCGCTAATACGACTTTCATTTATCGTTGAAACGACTATTTTCTCGTTATAACGACTTGTTTCTCATTATTATGAGTTTCGATTCTCGTTATTACGACTTTTGATTCTCGTTATTACGAGTTTCACTCCTCGTTATTACGACTTTTATTTCTCGTTATTACGAGTTTCAGTTCTCGTTATTACGACTTGTTTCTCGTTATTACGAGTTTCATTTCTCGTTATTACGACTTGTTTCTCGTTATTACGACTTTCATTTCTCGTTATTACGACTATTTTCTCGTTATTACGAGGAATAAAAAAATATTCTTACAACGAAATTGGTCTCAATAGGCTTTCGTAGTGTTTCGATAAATATAAAAGTGACTATATCTGATCTAAAGTTTCTAAATTATTTAATAAATCGTTTTTAGCAACGAGACTCATAAAGGTTACGTCAATTGGACTGATGCAGAAATGATAACTGCTCTAAATTATCTTTTGGGGTTTTGGGAGAAATTGTTATGAATCCCAATTTATTGCGAAACTTCAAAAAGACCCCAACAGACAACATCTCGTTGACACTTTTAATAATACATACAGATAATTTAGACGACATTCTTTCACTAAACAATCCCACCTTTTCTAATTTTATTACGGAAATATATCCCAAGGAAATAATTTTCAATAAATCTAACCTATGCCCATTCTAAGATCAAGATTTAAGTATTATCAATGGAAAATTACACACTAAAATATATGATAAACGGGATGACTTTTCATTTCCCATTGTTAATTTTCCTCTTCTAGAAGGAGGTGTACCTCTTGCTCCGTCTTACGGAGTATATATTTTACAGTTGGTAAGATATGTTCGGATCTGCAGTGGTGTGTCTGATTTTAATGATAAAAACCCTTTAACCGGTGTATTACCAAAAAAATATATACTAAAACAAGGATATCGTTACCACAAAATAGTGAAGTCGTTTACTAAGTTTTATCATAAATATCTATACCTTATTGGAAAATTTAACTGTATACGTCGAATTTTTATTGTAAAGGGAATTATATCCCATCCCGATTTCTACGGTAATGTTGTTTATAAAGCAAATAAATTAAAAAACAATCCTTTGGGAATGAAAAATTGGCTTTTAAGTTTATTGAATAAAGGTAATGAAATGGAAATTTTAGTAAAATCTTTGAATTTAGTCTTCTTTGGTAAAAATATTGATAATTTGATACTTAAAATGTTAATTGCCTTTATATCCTTTTTTACACTTATGTCATTTTTTAGCATTACAACGGTCAAGTGTGTCGGTTTTGTGTGATGATGCATCATCAAATCATGAATTAAAAAATGGTTTAAAATCTGATACAAAGATTATTTTAAAAGAAAATGACTCAGTTTAATCAAATAATGAAGAGGTTACAGAAGTTTTTAATAATTTTTTTTGTAAATGTGGCAAAGGACATTGGTAAAAAAAAAATTATAATTTTGATAAAGACAACCATCCTAGTCTGCAAAAAAATAATCAGAAGTCCTATATGAGCAATAGTTTTATTTTTCAACATACTAGTGAAGAAAAGGTAGCCAAAATTATAAATAAGTTTGATGTTTAAAAAGGCTACAGGTGTTGACAAATTATCTGTTAAATTAATAAAACATTGTAAACCGTCTATTGTAAAACCTATCACTGATTTGATAAATTTTTCTATTGACAGTTGTTCTTTTCCAGACAGGCTGAAGGAGGCACAGGTCACACCAATTTTTAAGAAGAGCGATCCTTTCCTGAAAAATAACTACATGGCTGTCAAACCACACTCCTAAAACTTTTGGAAGACTGGAAATTAGCTTTAGAACAAAATTAATATTTGGCTGCAATACTTATGGATCTTTCAAAAGCGTTTGACTGCCTTCCCCATGATATATTGCTCTGTAAACTGTCCTCATACGGCCTGTCTGGTGGAGCCTGTGACTTGGTAAAATCATATCTTAGCAACAGAAAACAACAAATTAAAATTGGTGGTATTGTGAGTCAGTGGGCAGACATACAGAAAGGTGTTCCTCAAGGATCCATTTTAGGACCTTTACTTTTTAATGTTTTTATTAATGATATTTTTTATTTTATAGATAAAGGGTCTCTGTATAATTATGCAGACGACAATACTCTGTCATATTCTTCAAATAACTACTGTGAACTAGTAAATGTTTAAGAAAGCGAAAGCAAAATTTTGATTGATTGGCTTTATGTTAACTGTATGCAGGCCAATCCAGAAAAGTTTCAAGCAATTGCAGTTGGAAAAAAGTCTCCTTCTTTCAAAATTGGTGATATTAATATTACATGTGAAAAATCTGTTAAATTACTTGGTGTTGATATTGATTTTATGTTAAACTTTGATAACCACATTAAAAATATATGTCAAAAGGCAATACAACAACTGAATATATTGAAAAGGATTGGTTGAAACTTATGTAAATTAAGTAGATTGACTATTTTTCATACTTTTATACTGTCTAATTTTAATTTTTGTCCACTGTCGTGGCATTTTTGTTATGTTGCCAACACTAAGAAAATTGAAAAAATTCAAGAGCGAGCACTAAGATATGTATATTCAGATTATGAGTCTAAATATGAAGATCTATTAGTTAAAGCAAAAATGCCTTCATTACATATAAGACGAATAAGAACCATAGCTAAATTTGTAAAAAAAAATTATCAAAGACTAGTTGAACCATATTGTGTGCTTTGTATGTACTTAATATTACCATATGTATTGTATGTGTTCTGTCTCTGTCTACTGCTTGTTGCTTGCTTTTATTGTATGCGTGTATTGCTTTTGTGTATGAAAATTGTATTCTATGTATGCATGCACTTTTATTATGTATTACACTTAATGTCGGTTCAAAAGCTCTAAAGAGCTTATGTTTGTTGTTATTTAACTTGCCGACTTTAAATAAAGTTTATTGATTGATTGATTGATTGAATTGTTTGACGTGTTATGTCGGATTTAAAATCGACATACGTAATTTTTTTACTTCAGTCGATGGATGCTTCTTAGCTAGCTGTCAGTAACTTAGAGTGTTCTAAAGAGAGTATCTCTACGTCCCATTAATTGCTTGTTGTCCTTTTGTTTCAGATACTCTCTTGTTGAATTGAACTTCTATCGATTTGATTTTTACTGTGTGTTAGTTTGTGCTTTGTAATTGATTATCAATAGGGGGAAGGTTGGCGCCAAAAACCTAGTTTAATGTGCCTGTCCTAAGCCAGGAATCTATATCAAACCTTATGTTTGTATTTAGTCGAATTTATAGCACTTTAGGATTGGGCTTGAATCATCTGTAAATTATTTTCAATCCAGGGGCCAATTGAAAAACAGCGAGCAGCGATCGCTGGTCACATTGAAGGCTGGCTGTTTTCCATTGTGGATGTTTTAATTTACGTTTATATTGTAGGTTGTGTCGCGTACACTTATTCCACATTTCATTTTCTTCTATTTGAATGGTACTAATTGTTATGAAATTTTACAAGCAAAAAATATGAGCTTCATATAAAATCAAATGTTTCTAAATAAAAAATAGTCAATCAAATTTATCAAACGCATTTTAAGCATTGTCTTATCACGTTCAAAACACTCATAAAATAAAATAATTTAAAACGTTTGTTTAGGTGCAGTTCTTGGAATAGCCAGACTCTTAAGCTGTTCGTAACTCGAGTCCTTTGTGAAAGGGCGGTCAGCATATCCGCGGGTTCTTTCCACCGGAAGCTCATGACTTTCTTGACTTTTTGTATCGCTTGATATGGATGAGCGCCTCTCTGGTTTTCGGTCACGTGGCTTTAATGGCGCTTCTTCGTGTTTTGGATATGGTCGTTTTGGCTCCTTTGCTGTCGTCTGCTGTACTCGATCCACTTTCTTCATTGGCGAAGGTTTCCTTTCTTCAATCTGCTTTTTCCTGTCGTTCTGTGGCTTTGAGTATTCTTTTTCTGGTTTTATTTCCTCGTGTCTGGGCGGCAATGGATTACCCCTCCTGTCGGCCGTAGTGAAGATATCGAATGAATCCCGTGACTTTTCTTTTTGGACGATAGCATGAAAGTTGTCATCATGATGCTTGGCAAGAAGTACCCTGACCTAAACGAAACAATTGTATATCGTATTTTTACCAATCTTATGCATAGGGAGCAACCATTTGATTTTTATGGGGGGAGTGTTATAGATATTTTTTTCATAATGCCTTTTTATTTTCGGGAAAAAATTACGGACTCTGGATGCTATTGCGTTATTTTTTTTAACTTCTTATTTGTATTTAAATTCACATCAATTTTTTTTCACACAAAAACTGAATCTTGCCTTTTTTACTTCAAAGCCCTGCCTTTTTATTTCAAATTACATCATAGCCCCTCCACCATAAAAATCAAATGGTTGCTCCCTAATCATTGCCCTCCAATGGCACCTGGGTTCACTTCTCGTTATCACGTAGGTTGGCTTTGCTGTTTTCAGTTTTCATTAATTTTTGTGTATGGTCGTTTTTTGTTGTTAACGTTTGCATATTGCTTTATCAGCCTTACGACTAGGTACTTCTACCAGCTACATGTACTATAGTTATTAAATTTAGATGTAAAGAAAACAAATAATAAGACTTTTTTGCAGTTGAATTCATTTACATTAAACATTTTGTTGTGGTCTTTTTTGTAATAAAACGCGGCTTGTAGTTAGTTTTTTTTTTATAATTTCATTTGTTTAGTTACAACATGTTCCACACTTGTTGTTGCTTTATATGTCTTTCTTAAATACAAACCCTCGAAGAATCAAAAGGTGCACAACAACAACAAACAGATGCAGATATGATAGCAAACAATATCTCACAGAACGCAAAGAAAGCCATTAGCAGTGGAACCAACCATCGGAAGCCTTCTGGTGTTATTTGGTGTCGCTGAAAGATGAAGTTACAATATCTGACTGATTTATTGAAAATTTGAAATGTTGTCCAACCGAGGGTTTAGAGCAAAAGAGAGGGTCACTTAATAGCAATCAACAACGCGAACTCAAATCGTAGCGAGAGTGAACTCGTGTGCTCAGGAAGGGTATTGCACAGAGGACCTTCATCGTCGAAATCACCAAATGCTTATCGTATGATAGGAAGTTCAAGGACATGAGATTCAAAAGTCGAAAGCAGAGCAAAGTAAATGTAAGTCATATAAATGGTCTGTGGAAATTCAGGTGTTCCATATACATGATATAGCCGTTTCTAGAGCTCATCTCATTTTCGTACAGCTAGTCTCTAACGATGAAAATCGATCTTAAAATAAGACTTGTTTAATTTTAGCTATACTAATACGATCGGGTTAGATTAATAAGTTATCATGGCCATGGACATATTCTTCAAAGTCACGGTAATTTTTTTATGGACCATCATGTAACAAAATTTATAATACTAAAAAAGTTTCGTCAAATCATTTGTATACAAAAATATTACTGATTATTTCTGGGGTTCTATGATAAGTTTATTTGACTGATAGTTATTGATTTTGCTAAATATCATGATGATGTTCAATTATAATTACAAATTTAGGTAACATCTTGTATGGAATACCATGTCTGAATTAATAAGATAATAGATTTTTAATACAAATAACAGACAAACAAACTCACAAGATAGGCAGATGTCACACTCACTATGAAACATAATGGACCAGAAATCCCAGCACATGTTATACTTAGGATTAAAAACGTCATTTTCTGCAAATAGACACATTATATTAAATCAATATATAATTAAGAAATATTATTTAACGAACAAGAAAAAAAAACAAGCTTTCGCTCGGGCGAACCTTATGAGTGCCTTTTTTTTAAACAAAGCAAGTCTTTGTAATGCCTCTTGAATACTGTTATAGAACTATATTTTATAAGGTTGTACGTGTTTAAAATTGTTTCTTTATTTTTGGGCAACAATATGTTTGATGCATTTACATGTATTGACTACACATTTGTTGTAATTTCGACATATAATATCCTATTATGGGGTATTTACATGTAGTGTGTTTCAACAAGCAGCTAGGGACTCCTAATTTTTACAACTCATTTGATTTCACTCTTTTTTATGCCCGAATCGTGTCTGGTTCTTGTCACAGTATTTTTTTTCTTAATCTGGTGGTACACATGCATTTGTTTTTTTTTTTTTTTTTTTTTTTTGTTTTTTTTTTTTTTTGTGACAATTGATATTTATGTCTCCCAAACGAAGTTTGGAGACATGTTGTTTTTGCTCAGTTCTTATTATTCTTATTATTATTTTTTTTTTCTTCTTCTTCTTTCCGGGCGCGTTTTTTCGAACACTTGTCTGCGGCGTTTCTCAGAAACCGATAGACAGAATCGCTTGCTATCGTATGACTTGATAGGCCCATACTCCTAGATGATCCTCCCGAAAAAAATTTTTCAATATGTTGGAGGGAACATATATTTTGGGGGTCTCAAAAGGGGGTGGGGTTTTGCAAAATTTTACTATAGAAGTCTATGGGAAAAGTGATATAACTTGATAATGTGTGATCTTAAACTTGGAAATACTGTGTTACCTCCTATATTTTAATTTTCATACCTGGCCACATTTAGTGGTGAGGTATTATGTAATACCCTCCGCTTCATTGTTTTAAGGGGGGGGGTCATGCTCCACCCCCTCAAATGACAAAATACTAAATATTCTGAAAACCATTGAGATCCCCACCCTATAACCACATATATTATTACTCCTTATGATAAGACAAATCATTTGGTACCATAGAGGGTCTGAGGGGGGTCATGCCCCGCCCCCCTCAAATGACAAAATACTAAATATTCTGAAAACCATTGAGATCCCCACCCTATAACCTTATATATTATTACTCCTTATGATAAGACAAATCATTAGGTTCCATAGGGGAGTCTGAGGGGGGGTGGTCATGCCCCACCCCTCAAATGATAGATTACTAAATAACTTGAGTAATTAGGGGAACCCCTGCCCAAATTTTTTCCATGAGGTTCTAAAAATGCATTTAAAGGCATTTCCAGGATTTTGCTTACTGGTGGGAGTTCTGTAAAACTTTGATTTACAGGGGAACCCCTGCCCAAATTTTTCCCATGAGGTTCTAAAAATGCATTTAAAGGCATTTTCCGGATTTTTCTAACCCTTTGGACTTCTGTAAAACTTGTATTTATAGGTAAGCACCCTCACAAATTTTTCCCATGTGATTAATGGGAGTTCGTTTGGGAGACATTCGAAACTGCATCCAGTTTCAATTATACCTTGTTCCTATTGCTTTCAAAACGTTGAATCGACAATAATATGTGATGTTATAGAAAACAAAAACATCTGTACTCACGTAGAAACTTATGTTGGCAAGCTTTTTCTGTGACAAGATGGCAGCAAAAGCTCCTGTTACACAATACTGTAAAAGAAAAAGCCGATGCTCATTGATGTTTATAGCAGATACAGGTTTTTCAGACGTATGACATTTGTGATTAAATTCATCTCGATATATTGAAAATAAATGTCGTTTTGTATTTTTAACTACTTTTGTTTATCAAACTTTCAGCATTTCTGGTGTTAGTTCATGAATAGTAACCTTGAAAATGCTAGCATGGCAACCATTATAAACTTATCAAACACATACTGAAAAAGTCTTTGATTTTTTTTTCAAATCTTACTATTGGGAAGGTGCAAACTTGAACTACGGAGAAACTATGTATTTTTTTCATTGGTCATCTTTTTTCTAACTCACTTTCACAAATCTTTTAAAAATATAAAGGGGATGGGGCAAAAGTTTCAGTTATTACCACTTCTTAATAATTTTGAAACGATAATCGACCATTCTATCACAAGTAATAGAAATTAATTAAATATAGAAAATAATGAGATAATAATTCAGAAAAACCACAATGGACAAATGGACAATGGACAAAGTAATCGATTTCAGGAAAATAAAAAGACAAACGAACAACCAAAATCTCAAAACATTCCCCTTACCCATATTCCACACCAAACTGGTGAAAACGTCTTAGTCAGTGTATCAATCTTAGCATACTCCTCTGTCTTGGTCAGTGCAGGGTTGGTAATAAATTTGTCCTCGAAGAATATAAACATTAGGAAGTCGACCAAGCCTAGGGCGATACAGATTCCTCCGATGCCTATCTGTATAGAGCCTAAGGTCTTCAAGGCAGAGAACGGAAAATCTTTAACTTTGCCAATGTCAATGCCTTCTATGGTCATTTTGTCTTCATTTTTATTGTCTAAAACAGAAAGCAAATTACTAACTGTGGTTTCATGGTTTCATTTATTTTTGTGGGTACCAATTTTCATGGTTTGATGAAAAAGGACCATTTCATTGAATCTTAAATTCGTAGTTATGAAGTCTGCAGCATACACATCAATGTTGAATTTCCTTTTCGTTTGGGTAACAAATTTCGTGGGTCAAGACCACCCACGAAAACCACGAAAATTGATACCCCACGAATAATAATGAAACCACAGTATATTAATTTGCATTTTTGTCTTAACGTGAATAATGTGATATTGATATTTTGAACAGAAAGAACAAAGGGTTAATTTGTCAATCATTGTTAAATCGAAACAAACAGTTCTTAATATTTTCTTTATTTACATCTTTTAAAACAGGGGAAATATGTTTTCTAGTATAAGACATAAGACATAAGACATAATTTATTTTCCAATTATGGTCCCTCAAAGGGCAGCATCATAAGACATAATTTATTTTCCAATTATGGTCCCTCAAAGGGCAGCATCATTACAATGATTACATTATAACAGAGAATAGAATAAAGTATAAGGTTATAATAAATAGATAGCTTAATGCAGATACTATATATATACTTGTTCAAAGAGTCTGGATACAAAAATGGACCAATATTTCATTATGCTACAATGATAAATTACAAGTAAAAACAAAAACAACAAAAAACATTTGTTATAGCAGTCCTCCCCGTGCTCAGATCACACATACAAGATTTATAAAATGATATAGTCATATGCATGCTATGGTATAAGATTTTATGTTCATCTTTTACCCATCTCAATAGCCACTTGAGAGTTCCATGTGCCAAAGTGCTACAAAATTCATCATGCACATAGCCTACTGTTACGTTAAATTGTTAAATTAAGATGAGTTAAATAATACATATAAGTTGTATACTGACCCGACATTTCTATATTATTTTCCTACTACCCATAACAAACGAAAATTCCGGACTTAAATTTACATTTGAAACCGAATCAAAATATGAATTATCGTTAGTTTTAGCAAGAATGTAAATAAATTAATCTTTCAAATTGTACTTTTTAAATTGGATTATTTAATTTTCCTGATTAGCATGAATACAAGACCCAATGCCAAACACCGAAGTCTCAATTTCTTATCAAGTGTATAAAGATAGTATACAGTCGTAATATACAGGCTTGTATGGGTGCCATTTGAATAAATTCATTATAAATGATTGCTAGAGTGAAATTATCCTTCTGAAATATACAAAAATGTTTAAAAGATTCGAAAGGTCATTGCATAATAGCGATAAAACTAGACTGTGCAATTTTTTCTTGTTTCGAGTAATAGGATTGTCATGGCATTAAAATTACAAATACCAAAACGCGGGTATAAACAGTTAGCTTGGATATGCTATCTATCGATATTTCAAGGAGTAACCTCTCATCAGTAGCATTTAAATCGAAACATTGGAAGGTCAAATTCCAAAATTGTTGAAAACGAAAAGTACTCAAAACCAAAACGTTCGAACAAGGAAGCCAAATGTCGACCATCTGCATTACAGGGAAAGAAACCTGGTGTTTTAAAAAAAAATTGAATTTAAAAATCGGAAATTTCAGCAACAAAAAATTAGAAATTTTATGATAAAAATGACATTTGGCATATATAATTAGTCGTTATTGCAGAAAACCTCTATGTTTGCCCTCGTTTAACATGTAAACCACCGTTCCCCTCGCCTTGTTTTTGTTTAATTAAGAAGCGATGATAAATAAAGTAAAAAAGCTTGAATGACCAGTCTCGTATTCCCAAGAAGAAAAGACAAAACAAAGCAAAGACAAACTAGATATGTCGAAAATTTATTGAAGATCGCAATGTTCCTGACTTGGTGCAGGCATTTCAAAAGAACTGGTTGGTTAAACAAAGGTTTTGCGGCGCTGAACCTCCCTCCTCCATTACGATCTTATGGTCCGGTAGGTAACACAGAACACAAAACGGTTGTGACACATTAGCGAGGTGATCATCTCATTACAACAAACAGCAACAAAAACTATTTGAAACAACCAAGTTCCAGACAAGAGCTTCTGTATTTTGTTCAGGATAATTTTCATATCCTACATGTCCTATTATGTTCGACTTATAAACCTAATTCCAAGAAAATTTTACAGTGTCACGCTATTCTATGTAACTATATATATTATGGACTTGAAGATCGCAATGGAAGAGGGAGGTTTGGCGCCATAAAACCTGGTTTAACCCACCATTTCGTTTGAAATGCCTGTACCAAGTCAGGACCATTGCGATCCACCAGTTCTCCGGTATGACTGATTCGTTTTTGTCATTTTCTCTGGACTATGAGATTGATCATTCAAGTTCGGTAGTTTTGTTATTACCTTTATTTCACCAGACACAATTTTGAATTTTGTTTCCAGTGGCTGATATCGAAAGAAAAACTTTTAAAGAGATAATATATTACGTATTTTCATATAAATACTATAAAAAGGCACCATTGGGACATTCGAGTGTCAAAAGTCAAAAGTGAAAGGGCAACGACAGAACAGTACGAAGAAATACAAAACATTTAAATAGACACACACAAAATCAACCGAACAGAAATTAACAACGCGAACTTAAGTCGTAACGAGAGTAAAACCAGGTGCTCCAAAAGAGTAAGCTGTTCTTGCTTTCTATAGCACCCCCGTCGCGCTACAAATTGTCAATTTAGTATGTCAAATCCGGTAAAGGAAGGCAAAACAAAACTTTATGACAAACCAGCATCGTATGGAATGTTGCTACACAAGAAGGGAAAGTTGACGATTCGAAAATAAGTCATTACGCTTGTCATAGAGCTGTATTGAAAGTCTTCCTTGAAAGTCTATTTTTAGAATGTAGATCCAAATATTAAGCATACTTCCTAGAATCCGTTGTGTCCTTTATCTCAAGTCTCTGAAGATGGAGAAAGTCACAAAATCAAGAACTGTGCAGTGAAAGGACATCATCAATATAACGGAATGTGAGGTTAAAGAGAGAGAACTAGTCTACGATGTTTTTTCTCTAGAAGTGATATGTAGGAAGTCTGCTTCATATGAATGAAGAAACAAATCAACAAGCAAATGTGCACAGTTAGTGCCCATAGGAATCCCTATTTTTTGGTAAAAAAACACAACCACCAATCTGAACAAATATGGTGTCTATTAAAAAGCTGAGCATGTCGATTATTTGGTCTCCTGTAAAGTTCTTTTTCTTAGACTCATTAAGTCTTAATATAATCGACTACCAGATCTTTGTATCTGTATTTTCCATTCCTTCTGAAAAAAAACTTTGTTAAATCAGTGGTGCTAGTCATAATAATTGGTTGTTCATGTGGAAAAGAAGTATAAAGTTAGAGAAATGGTGGATTCAACCAGGTTTATGGCCCGCCAAATTTTTTTTTTTTTAAATTATGCAACACTAACATGACTGAGGTATTTTACATTATTATTATTACTTCGTTTAAAATATTCTTAGCTATTCTCGTGTATTTTTAGCTCACCTGACCGAAGGTCCATGTGAGCTATTGCCATCACTTGGCGTCCGTCTTCGTCGTCTGTCGTCGTCGTTTGTCGTCCGTTAACATTTTTTCAAAAATCTTCTCCTCTGAAACTACGTACTGAACATAATTAAATGAAACTTGTTTTGAATGATCCTTAGGGTGTCCAGCACCAAATTTATGTTTCGATTTTTGATCCGTCAAAAAACATGGCTGCTGTTACTAAAAATAGACCAGGGGGTCAGACTACTGTTTTTGGCTTGTAAATCAAAAAGTGTAAGAGATAGATGAAATCTGATGCCACCATACTGCTTCAGTATCAAACGTTCTACAAAAGTCTCCATTTGGTCTAAGCTGTCAGATGATCCCTTATAGGGGTTACAGCCCATCAAAGGTGAAAAATAGCCTTTTTTCATGTTTGTTTTTGTTTTGGCTTATAGAATAACAACTATTGCAGAAAGAGAAAAGCTGTTGCTTCCTTAAATGTTCAGCTTATTAAGCTTTACAAAAGTCTCCAAGGGTCGAAGTTGTCAGATGACCCCTTATACGGGTTACGGCCCCTTAAAGGCAAAAAAATAGTTTTTGACCTATATAAAGAAAACTATTGCAGATAGAGAAAGCTGTTGCTTGCTTAAATGTTCAGCTCATTTAGCTCTACAAAAGTCTCAATAGGGTCAAAGTTGTCAGACGACCCCTTATAGGGGTTACGGCTCCTCAAAGGAAAAAAATAGTGTTTTTGGCCTTAAAAATGAAAACTATTGCAGATAGAGAAAAGCTGTTGCTTGCTTAAATGTTCAGCTCATTAAGTTCTACAAAAGTTTCCATAAGGTCGAAGTTGTCAAATTACCCCATTAAGGGGTTATGGCCCTTTAAAGGTGAAAAATAGTGTTTTTTGCTTATAGAATGAAAACTATTGCAGATAGAGAAAAACTTTTTCTTGCTTAAACATTTAGCTCATTTAGCTATACAAAAGTCTTCATAGGGTTGACATCAAGACAGGTGAGCGATTCAGGCTCCTGGGAGCCTCTTGTTTCACTTTTAAAAATATTTACTTTTATTAAAGTGGTCATGTTTTACGACAATACTTCGTTTGGTATATGAAATATTATTTTCTAAAAAGAAATTAATGGGTGGTTTCGTCAAGGAAGAGTTATTGTGACAATTTTTGTGTGTTGCATTTATATACATGTAACAACGGGGACATATTTGAAAAAAAAAAACAAATAACAAAGTACAAAGTATAAAGTATAAATAAATTTACACAGCGGAAATACTTATATTATTTCCTCATTGTTATCAGTGGATTTGATTTTATCTTTATATCTGTTCAATGCACTTATGTCAAAAAGTTTGATAGCATAATAATTAATAAAAAATCACTACAATTCCACGAAACACTTTATATAGTCCTATTTTCTGCACAAGAAATATATCTACAAAGATGAACATGTTCAAAAATACCAAAATGGCAAATAACAATCGATGATGTGCACTGGAATAGGCAAATAAAACAATTAAATGGAATTAAATGATAGCTAAAACCAAACTTTAACAGGTAAAAAAGTCAAAAGCAGCCAGGCTGCATATTCCAGCGCTTTTCTGGTGTTTGATAGTATAAGGGCAAATAATAGAAATAAATAACTATGATTATAATGAGCATTACTAGTACAATCAAATGTACATGTATTGATATGAGACTTTTTGCTGGTAGTGGAAGTGATAGTAATTTAAAGAGTTATGCATGACCAAGGAATACTGCGCCCTTAGGCTACCTATGCAGTCAAGCCCCTAGGGGCATTATCAAAATTCCGAAAACTTCGGCAGAATCTACATCCATAGTACATCTACTGAGCCAAGTGTCAGTTCTTTATTCCAAATAACCTGGGAGGAGATGCGTGACGAATGATATGTGCCCTTAGGCTACCTATGAAGCCCAGCCCCTAGGGGCATTATCAAAATTCCGAAACCTTCAGCAGAATCGAAATCCAAAGTGTAACAACTGAGCCAAGTTTCAGTTCTGTATTCCAAAAAACCTGTGAGGAGTTGCGTGACGAAGGAATACTGCGCCCTTAGGCTACCTATGCAGTCAAGCCCCTAGGGGCATTAGAAAAATACCGAAACCTACGGAATATCTATCCATCATAGAGCAGCAACTAAGCCAAGTTTCAGTTCTGTATTCTAAATAACCTGTGAGGAGTTGTGTGACGAAGGAATAATGTGCCCTTAGGTTACCTATGCAGTCCAGTCCCTAGGGGCAATATCAAAATTTCGAATCCTTTGGCACAGTCCCCACGAAAAATGCAATCAATGACCCAAGTTTCATCTTTCTACTCCCAGTGGTTATAGAGATTATCCTTGACATTAACGCTATACGTACGTACATCGAACAGCAAAACATTATCCCTGTGCTTTTGCTAGCGCGGGGATAAAAATTGCCCTAATTAACAAAATGTTTTCTTCTGGTCAGTTCTGGAGCTGTTACATAGAATTTACTACACCTTAGGACTAGAACAGACTGAGGCAACTTCTTTAAAATTATTTGTTTGACGTTGCCGTCCCGATGATTGTTGGTTGGGTAGGTAGGTAGGGATTTTATTTTTTAAGCCAAAATTCTATTAGCACTTATTCCACCTGATAATAAGAATAGAAAGAGATGTCATCGGTCTCATACAACATGTACAAGACCATCAATCACTTATAGCATTTCTTATGATATAGTAAATTAACAATTTTGAACATTGGAAAAGACATAAATCGCCATATAATTTTGTAATCCTAGGAATAAAATAAAGTCAGAAAATAATCATCATTAAAATTTTTGGGAAGGGCCAATCTATCTAGGTAGGTAGGTAAAAATGTCGACAGTGTGAGTTATCATTTACTAGATCTATTTGCATCTTTTCGTCGTCTGAATCCGACACCTAAAATACTGTACGATGCTGCAAGTATTAGCAAGTATAGGTGTGTCCAATTGGTTTTTTTTCGAACGGAATTGAATCATAAAAAAAAAACTATTTCACGTACATGTACAGTCTTTAAGTTTTAATAGAAACACTAAAATCTAAATTGTTTTTATCACATTTTCTGTAGTCTGAAACAAAAAATTAAAGTAAAAAAAAAGGACCTAAGGCCCCACTTTCATAAAACATCTCAAATTTGGGATTTCCTCAAATCTGTCCTCAACTAAAATTTTGACCAATGAAATTGAAAGAAATCTCAGTTGAGGAATGATTTGAGGAAATCTCAAATTTGAGATGTTTTATGAAACTGGGGCCAGAACGACTCTGGTAACGGTTTTGTTTCACTTCTTGGTAAGCTTCTAGGTCAGTTTGCTAGATATCTTCTGATTGGTAGGGTAGGCGCTTCGGAATAAGCTGCAGGAAGCAGGGGTAAGCTTCTAGGTCAGTTTGTCAGATATTTTCGGATTGGTAATTTTGGAGCTTGGACATAAGCTGCAGGGGGCAAGGGTAAGCTAAGGTCAGTTTGCTAGATATCTGCGGATTGGTAAGGTTGGAGGTTCGGAATAAGCTGCAGGAGGCAAGGATAAGCTTCTAGGTCAGTTTGCTAGATATCTTCGGATTGGTAGGTTGGGTGCTTCGGAATAAGCTGCAGGAGGCAAGGGTAAGCTAATGTCAGTTTGCTAGATATCTGCGGATTGGTAAGGTTGGAGCTTCGGAATAAGCTGCAGAAGGCAAGGATAAGCTTATGTCAGTTTGCTAGATACCGGTATCTTCGGATTGGTCGGATTGGTGCTTTAGAATAAGCTGCAGGAGGCAAGGGTAAGCTAAGGTCAGTTTGCTAGATATCTTCGGATTGGTAATGTTGGATCTTCGAAATCGACATAAGCTGCAGGAGGCAAGGATAAGCTAATGTCAGTTTGCCAGATATTTTCGGATTGGTAGGGTTGGCGCTTCAGAATCAGCTGCAGGAGGCAAGGGTAAGCTTCCAGGTCAGTTTGCCATGAAGCTTCGGAATAAGCTGCAGAAGGCAAGGATAAGCTTATGTCAGTTTGCCAGATATCTTCGGATTGGTAAGGTTGGTGCTTCGGAATAAGCTGCAGGAGGCAAGGTGTCAGTATCGAAGAAAATTCTTCCATATTCTGTGTCGTCGTCTTCTTGTTTCAGACTCAGACCCTAGAAAATAACATATAAATTTTTCACTGCATGAAATCCAGCCAAAAATTGAAATAGCACTGAAATTATTTACCGACCGATACGTGGATTTGTAAATGCTTTTTTTAACCGCTTAGTACCCGTCATTATGATTGGGAAAAACAACGTGTAAAAGAGCACTCACTGAAATCATAAATTGAAGAAGGTATTTTATATCCTTGCGTTCGTGAATTTTATACATGTTTTGTGTTCTTCATTTCATTATGATAAATGTAAGAAGATTTAGTTCCGATACATTGAACTGTTTATCAATAAATATAGAGATGTTGAGAATCATGATAATCGCATGCTCTGAATAGTTGTTTGTCAGTAGTCCGAGATTGCTCTGACGTCCTCGGCATTTTGTCAGCAAGCTGGTGCCGTGGGACGTCAGAGCTCCTTCCCTATAAAAAATACGGGATTTTAACAAATGCTTTCTAAATATTAAAATAACTCTTACATCAGTCATTTGTTACATGAGAGATGTAAAACAAGACTAAATTATTTAAAAGTATATCGCTACTAAAGTCCATTGCAAAAAGGACAGTCTCTCGCGTTTTCATAAATATCTTTCCTCATTGGGTGTTTAGCGGCGAATCTCTTTTATGAAAGTGAAAACGGGTATCTTCGGTAATTTATTTTAAACGCTTTTTGCAAATTTAGACTTATAAGAAGTTTTTTCTCAACTTTTAAAAACTTTCTATAGTAAACATACGGTACTTATTTTTGACCTATTATGCCCTTTAGACGAGTCCAATTGTTAGAAGGTATGATAAATGAGCCAAACTTGCTTAAGCAAAACAGAGTTAGCCGGTTGTTTTCTATTGAAAATCAATATGAGCAAAGGAAAAATATTCAGTGAATAAAGCGTGCCCTTTCTTAGTATTAAACAGTGTATTGGTCAACTAAGGTCATATGTCCGAATTCACGTCAAGAATGAGGAACACCAAGGGAAAGAACAAAAGTATTCATCAATAGAGCTGAAAATAAGGTAGCATAAGGTAGCCCAGAAATAACTAAAGTTACTACATGTATTTATTTGTGTAAAATATCTTTAAAATGTAACTTGTCCATTTCCAAAATGATGTGGTTTTATCTTGGGGGGCGCGGGGGGGGGGGGGGGGGTTACGAAGCATAAAAAGTGGGGGGTTATTAAAGTTTTGTGGATAGAATAGAATTATTTTATTAACCGGTGCATGGGCCCATTTCTAGGCAAATGTTACATCGATCTAACAATAAACAACATGTACACAGACATAACAACGATAATGGTGTTCTTTAATTTGTTGTCACAGAATCAGAGCCTGTAAAAAAACATACAAACATATACAGTGTAAAACGTGTGTAACAATAATGGTGGTATTTCCCTCTGTCAGCAGTTGATCAGTTTTGTCTTAATTCAAACCCTTTAATTATGAATTTATCCAAGTTTTTTATTATAAGCAAATCTTCATTGCTAGTTTACCATATAAATTTATCATCAGTAGACAGTTTTAAGTCCCTCTAGTCACGGAGCAAAAATTGGAAATACCTAAAGTATTTTATATAAACTGCTTTGTTGAATGTATGTAACCAGTTGAAATACCAATAAGAACAAGAAATCTCAGTCATTCAGTATAACATGACACCCCCCCCCCCCCCAAAAAAAAAAACAACAACAAAAAACTGCGTCGCTAAACAGAGAGTAGATATTCGACTTTGCAAAGACTAGTATAGAACCTTATTATGAAGAAAACTTCAAATTTAAAGTGTGACAAGTAGTTGGATTGAAAACTAGACGTAATGAACATTTTTAACCAATGACTAACACTGTAGTGAATGCAGAATATTATCAGTAAAGCAGAAGAAGAAATGCGACAGACCTCAAGTAGGTACTTGCTAAACAGGAACTAGCTCATACTCATATATAAGTCTCAATCCAATTTTTCAAGTCAATGTGACAAGTAGTTGCTGAGAAAATTTTCCGAAAGTTATGTTGCGGACGGTAGGACAGAAAACCAGTATACCCGGCCCCTATTCTTTTAAGAAGACTGGGCGAAAACACGTGTCATCGGGAATTTTTCTTCATATATCTTTTCTTTTCCAATGAATGTTTCTTGAAATGTCCCCTGCCGCAACACGACGGAGGGACTTAGTAATGGTTTTCGTTCGTCGGTTTATCCGTCCGTCCGTTCGTCCGTCTCGCATTTTTTTTTTGACACAACCCCTCTGCTGAACGTATTTTGATAAAATTTGGTAGAATTGTTTACGGATATGTAGTTATCATATCGCAACACCAACAATGCTACGAAAGAAAACATAGGAGTTATATTATCGGCTTTGTTCTTTTTAGATCATAAGTCCAATAAACTTCACAAGATAGGACCTTTTTTCTAAGTATCGTTGTTATCTAAATACAACATAAGACGGGGGAAAGTACGAGAAAATCGTTGCAACAGAATCACTTACAAGCATTCAACGAGTGCATGTTGTTAAGTTATACCACAGATTTAAACCCATTTAAGCCCTTCACTGTACCTCACATTTATTTTAAGTTTACCTTGATTTACCTTAATTGATTATGGATTCTACCGCAATAAAACAAGATGAAAGTGAAATTTTACCCATGCACAGCATTATAGGAAGGATGCTTACAAATTGTAATTCTATAAAAAATTACCGAAAGTCTATTAGAACAATATTCTGGTTTTATTTTTTCATCAAACGGTTGTTGGTGCGTGAAAATTAAGAAAAACCGAGAGACTGTCCTATTTGCAATGGACTTTTTTTTTTTTAGAAACTACCTGATATAATCCAGTAAAATAAGAAGAATTTAAGAGCTGATCTTGAACTTTATCAATTTCATCAAGTTCAAGATCAGCAAAATAATGTACAAATTGTAGATTATTTTATTTGTTCAAGATATTTTTCTTTAAAATATGTTGTATAACGTTTCATTTGAGACCAATGATGATAAAGTTGCTAAATCTCGTGTTTTTGATATGAAAAGAGCTCTGACGTCCCACGGCACCAGCTTGCCGGAAAATGCCGAGGACGTCAGAGCAATCTCGGACTATTTGTCAGTAGTTAGATAGCAGTCAACCCTTCAAAATACAAAATCTACCTCCTTCGATCCAAAATTAATTTCCGAATAGTTGGTTCTCTGGTAATGTATCGGGGCACGAGACATGGTTCCAGAATCCCGAATTTCAATGTGAGGATAGTTAAGTCGTCTGTCGGGCTACAACAAAAATGGTAACATTACTAGATGAATGTTTTAAAAGATAACAAGCACGAGCTACTTTCTTAAAGAGAGTCTGTTTTGTAAAGTATCCAAGAAGAATTTAAGTCCAAGGCGAGAACTGAAAGGGAAACACGTCTTTAAGTGACTTAGTCTTCAATTTTATGTTCAATTCGTACAGAATTTTTTAGAATGTAACATTCTAAAAAACAATCTACTTTCAAAACACTTTTGACTAGAAAGAAGAGTTTAAAAACAACTTTTAAAATTTGAGATCTATTATACATGCTTTTAAAACTCATTAATCTCGAGCTGGTGAACGAACCTTCATTTCATCAACAATATGCCTTAATAAAATGATTGTTACAACTTTTTTTCAGTCATGGTATAACGATGTCTACAGATAGTCCATGTACTTTAGAAAATATGTTTCAGTACTTACAAGCGTTGAAGCACGGTTGATTTTCTTCCGCCTTTCTGGTACAACTGGGACATCATGTTGTTCAATCAGGTCTCCTCCCTGGGAGGCGGACGGTGCTACACTCTGTTCGGTCTGGTTGTCTATAAGTAAAAACCCTTAAGGGTGTAGTCAAAATGCTTTGGTAAAATGTAGCTAAATAACACGAGCAGCGTTCATGGTTATGCACAATTTCTGAGATGTTTATAATTTTCATTTAGGAAAAATGATAGGAGCTAATACAATGTATTGAGCACAGCTTATGTAAATCTAGACGTGCGATAAAATATCCCAAAAAAAACGGCGGCCAACTCCCGTTGCATGCGTATCCATCCTATTCATAACTTCAGAATCACTTGATGTTAATTGTATCACCTCTTTCATGTTCATTTCCATGATATAGCCAAAGTTGCTCTGCTAATCAGTGAGTTAAGCATTTAAATAAAATAATATTGAGATGCAACGGTTTAATAATTGTAAGTCCCCCACTGAAAAACTAAATTATTTGTCTTAGAAAATGTACAAAATATTATCGAAAAAAATTATGTATAGTCATACAAGGCTGCAACAAGTGCCGCTTTGTAGCCTCTAAATCTTTAACATTTGCCATTAAAGTAAAAGACCTGTTTCAAACTATGTGAATCACCTGCTTATGTTAAATAGTTAAAATAAGGAAAGTTAAAGTCCGATGTGTACAATAGTTGAAAGCAATAGACTAAGTACTGTATCAAGACATTGTGGCTTATTTCATACAGATAGCCCGATTCTATGTCTTTTTGTAGTCATTGCAAAGATGAAGGTATGTTGTTCATGTTGTTGGAAATGGATGTATTGACATGATTCTCTATGGACGACAAAATATACAAATTGAACATTAAGTAAATACTAGTACTTTCTACTGTTATATTAAAGCGTTTAACTTTAATACTGCCTTGAATCTTTACAACAACTTAAAGGTTTACCATTAGTGCTTGAGCTTCCATTTACTCTGACGCTGTTGTCTCTGGATTGGGCTGCATGGATATTGGCGATGTCGTCACAATTCGGCAGGCACCTTGACTTTCTAAACACCGCTAGAATCGGTGGGACTTTGATTGCTGCAGTAAGAATTTTTCAATTATTTTAAAATATTCACTGTCTGCATGAATTCATATGTAAAAATATGGTTGTAAAAGCAACATACAAGTAGTAATAGCTTGACCTTGATACTCAACAAATTCAATATAAAAAGTGGTATACTTTTTCTTTTGAAATTGGTCTGAAATCATCATAAGCTTCCGTTCTAAATCATTGTGGTATTGGATGCACTAAGCAAGGTTTTCAAAATATAAACACAACTTTAATTTTCGTAACATTTACATTTAGTTTTAAATATTTCAGAGTTCTTCAGAACGATTTAATCACCACTAAGACCGTTGCAATAATACCTACCAAATTCTATACAATCGAGTTTAACCAATGACAAATTTTAAAATACATGGGCACGTGAAAAGTTTACTATAACTTTTACTTAATGCCAAGACATAAAACTCCTGTTGTAAGTTACGATCTAAAATTATCCAATCACAAACTTGATTTACTCAAAAAGTCTCTACTATTGGTTGATAACGTAGTTCATTCAAAGGTAGCGTGTGTAAATTTTATTTTGAATATGATTGGTTCGTATTGAACGACTCAGTAACGTTAGATTGAAAAGGAATTATTAAAACGACTCTAAGTACTAAGTAGTACCTCGTCTATGCTTCTTGCTGCTGACTCGGTCAACAGTATGTACGTCCGGTAGACCATTGTCCCTTTGGTATACAGCTCGGTCAATATAAACGCCCCGCTCTGTGTTCAGCGTAGCCCGTTGGGGCACATTTACGTCCATTGCTGTTGAACAGACAAGATTTAAACATAAGCAACTGGTCTAAGAACGATTTTCTTCATAACATATATATAAACTCTGGTCTCATTATTATTCGTGGGGTATCGATTTTCGTGGTTTTCGTGTGTGACCTTAACACATAATAGTGGCGGATCCAGGAGGGGGGGGTCCGGGGGTCGGACCCCCCCCTTTCCTCCGAAATTTTTAAATCTATGTGTAGATTTTCAGCAA
Source organism: Arcuatula senhousia (assembly GCA_963971305.1). NCBI lineage: Eukaryota > Metazoa > Mollusca > Bivalvia > Mytilida > Mytilidae > Arcuatula > Arcuatula senhousia. The sequence continues at coordinate 43,173,756 of OZ020306.1, forward strand.
AATTTGTCCACAGAACCCAGTATGTGGACCCCCCCTTTTCGAAAATTTCTGGATCCGCCCCTGCATAAGATTTGATACCAAACTAAAACAAAATTTGTAGATTATCCCGGCTACCAGTACTTTCAGTACTTTGATTTTATTATAAAAACGTAGCGTCTATTTTTTTTTAATGAAAATGAGGCTCGCATTCACACTGATGCAAGTTTACAGCGTCCTTAATACTTTTGAATGATGCGCTATATATTTTATTTTTTTTTCAACAAAATTTATGTAACTTTATAATTCAAGTAGGATAATATTCTTACATGCATTTAGCTTTGGTCTTCGATATAACCTCAGAAGACAAATCATCATAAGAACAAATAAAGCAGCAGAAACACCAAAGACCCCATTCTTTATGTGTTGTAAGCTGTGGCTTCCTACAAACAACATGATAATATTTGATGTATGTTACATGTAACAGTTACGTTATAACTCAAAAACCGGACTTACATACGCGGAGGGACAGAAGCAAAGGTGTATCAAAGGGGTAATCAAATATCAATTTACTGAAAAGACAAAGACAAAATCGATAGATAAAAAACATCACAACGAAAAAAAAACACACAACATGAAAAATCAAACACATAACAACAAAATCATATTCAGCAATGTGAACTCAAGACGAAACGAGACTGAACTCAGATGTTCCGGTAGAGTAAGCATTTCCTACTTGCTAAATCAAACCTGTCACGTTGCCAAAGATCGATTTAGTGTTGGTTAGATTTATAAAAAGTTAAAACAAAATTTATATTTTACAGTTCCTTAAATATACTCTGGATTTTGTTTTTTACAACAATAATCAAGAATGTTTACGATTTGTACAAAAATACAACCACATTGAAAACCCAATACGTGCTACCTTTCAAGATCTTTACAACTCGAATCAAAATAAAACGGCAAGTATACTTAATTGCCTATATTGAAACCATTCTAAATGAATTCATGGAAGTTCAAATTTTGTTTAATTACCTCCACTTGGGTCCTTAATGAAAACTGTGTATGGCTCAAAGACTGAATTAATACTTCTCCCAAGTTTGTTTTCAGCAAAAAGAACAAATTGGTATTCAGTGTTCCATGACAAGTTCTTGACCTTGTACTTCGTCGAATTGAATCTTTCCTTCCAAATTTTCGACTTTTTGTCTGAACGCCAGTAGTTGATTGCAAATGACTGGGAGAAACTTCCATTAAATCCAGGGTTAAAGGTCACGGTAAAACCTTCACTCGACACGTCAAAGATGCTGACGTTGAAAGGTTCTGATGGAGGTCCTATATTTTAAATATAAATCAGCATTTTGAATTTTGAAAAAATGACAACCATTCAAACACATACTACGTTTTTTTTTTCTTTAAATAATTTTTTTAATTTGCGAATACGGTCGTTTCAGCTATCTGTAGAGCCATGTACTTCTTTGGGCACATTTTATGACCAATAGCATGAGGGTTGAAATTCATATAATTACTTTTTTAAAACATTTTTAAGCAAGATACCCTCCATTAAATGGTATTTTTTTTACTTAATAGCATATAAGCTACAATAATGTAGCTCGATATTGAGCAGAGCTACAACGGGTCCCATTATTCAAAATGGAGCAACGCCGCAAGTGAATCACACCGGGCGTATTCCTTTTCATCATTTTAAAGTTTATTTGTTACCAAAACGTTGTTCAAAATATTTTTCCAATTACGAATGGAGTTTAAACTTTTGAACAATTTGTGCAATATTTCGTAAAAAGATTACTTTTAGACTTTTGATCTAAAACTATATACAATGAAGTTTAGGATCCGAACATTATAATAAATGTAACTTTATTTAACAAATTACAAGATACCCGTGGTTAAATCAGAATTGATAAAAACAAAATAAAAAACATTGTTGTTTTGTGTGTGTTTAGTATCTAAAGTCCGAACTATTTGGAAGCTTTGTGTTAGATATACAAAAAAATTCGGTTTGCTCTATTACAAGTAATGTTATAAGATCGAATCGTAGGTCTGCCCAATCAAAAAATGTCACGGGAGCTACAGTATTGTATAATTTACTTGTATGCAGTAGATGTATGTTTTAATTCATATATGGTTTATATGCATTAATTACAATCTTTTTCTATATTCAAATAAAAATTACAGCTCATGTCATAAAAAGTATTTACTAAAATACAAAGTGTAATGAGTAAACATATATACCTAAATTATTATGTACATGTATTTTGAGAACTCCATCCTCGGAAACCCAGGTGTTCTTCCCTTGCTTTCTCATTCATCACCCCTGGGACATAACACGTTCCTCGTTTTTTATCATATCCAGAAATCTATATCAATTTGCTAATTAGCATTTAATAAAATCAGGAACGTTTTCGGTCATAATTTTTACTATAGGAGCAAAGGGATATTATTTCTATATTGAATAAATTTCAATAAAAATATCTTGCACACCGGTTGCGGGGGTTGATTTTGGAAGCACACGTCAATGGCTTTATATTAAGACACCCCTGGACATTGGGCTTTAAAATTTCAAGGTTCCTCAGTTGTGTGAAAATTTGAGGCGTGGGGTCTTTCATGGGGTATATAAAACATGGCGGATAATTGTACAAAATGAAGAAATTTCGGTTTTGGATACATTTTTTGCAAGTAATAACAAAATGTAAACAGCTTGCGGGGGTTGAATTCAATGCATCAAACAGCAAATAATTAGACCTAACAAACCATATAACCATAGCTGATAAATTCTAGGTTCCCACGAAGCACAAAGGTGGTCAAATTCAAGTCGTAGGTTCAGTCAGACGTCCAATTCGCATCAAAATTTATTCAAAATCTTTGTTTTTATCCGCCAAAGAAACTTTGAGGAAGTCAATTTATTAGTATAAACCATATCAGTTACGGGTAACACCCTAAAATATTCCGGATTTCTAAAAGTCATAAAAGCATGTTCCCGTTACTAATTAATCAAGTTTTGTCACGTGACCAGTAATCTAATTTGCATACATGAATATTAATGAGGAACAGTGATATTCATTTCTGGCTATGTTTGTTTTTATCGAGCCTTCTGATTGGTCGCATTAAATTTTTTTAATGCAATTTAAACATGTTTCTATATTTAACTTTTATGAAGTTCAAGATCAGATCCTGGATGCGAAACGAACAAATTGATAGAATGAGTAAGCGAGAAAAGAACCCCTAGGTTTCAAAGGATGTAAGAACTCCTGTTTTTGACAACTTTCTACAAAAAAATAGACTGCTTAACATTAAGCGACCAGTTGAAATGCTCACCAATATTTTTAATGATGAACTCAAAATCGGTCATGCCTTCATCATTTCCGATCTTCATGGTATAATCCCCGTAATCTGCGACTTTGAACGAATCAATCCGCCAGGAAAATGTAACACCGTCACGCGTACTATAAGAATGATTCTGCCAGTTGAATGTCACGTGACTATCCTCATAAAATGTTCTTTTTTCTGCGCTGTTTATAGGTTGGTAGTTCTTCTTGAAGATTCCAACCTGTTGAGAGAACGGGTAAGCATAGTAACTCACTCGAACGGTCACTGGGAAGTCTGGGCCTGCAGTATATTCTTTTCTTGTGTCGGCACTCATAATTGGTTTCGCTGCAATTACAAGATTACACGGAGATTTTGAAAAAATATTCTTTTTTATTTTAACCAGTGTCCCTCATATGTATACTCTATCTGATTAAAATCAGATCATCTACCGTCTCCTCCATGGCTGAGGCAGAACTTGAGAAGGAAACGATTGATAGAGCTGGTTTAAATCAGATATTGATATATTGTACCAGTTACTCTTTATAAGCAACATATTTATGGCGTGTCCACAGGGACTTGCTCCCCTCTATCAATATTTTGTTAGAGTCAATGTGCGATACGAAAAAAACACGTTAATAATAATAATTCGTTTCACAGATGATTTTCCTTTCCAAAACACCCAAATATATTTTCATTCAATGCATTTCGGCCTCAAAATCGGGCTTTGTTCGGGCAATTTTGTAAAATTTGGCAATCGCTTGGACATGAAAATGAAAGTACATTCTCGGGACTTTACCAATAAATGTAACGTAAAACGAAAGTAAAAACGTCATTAAAATTCATTCGGATTTCTTTCGAGTTTCGAGACTTTTCCTTGACGTAATGCTTTTCATGTCCAAGCGATTGCCAAATTTTACAAAATTGCCCGAACAAAGCCCGATTTTGAGGCCGAAATGCAATGAATGAAAATATATTTGGGTGTTTTGGAAAGAAAAATCATCTGTGAAACGAATTATATAAGAAAAGGTACGAGATCAATGATTTATTAAAAGAAAATCGAACTAAACTAAGAAGAGGGAGGTGGTGAAAGTAGTATCTCCCTTGTGTTTTTTTCGTATCGCACATTGACTCTAACAAAATATTGATAGAGGGGAGCAAGTCCCTGTGGCGTGTCTGCATACTACGCCATTTAAAAATAATTGTGATATCAATATATTGCTTTGAACGGTATGAACAATCACTTTCCGGAGCATGACTGAAACACGTGTCGAAATGAAAGCGTTAAAATTGAATTTCTGTCTTAATTAATTTATTGCTTGGGGTCAGGCAGTATAAGATTTATTTGTTACATGGAGGCCGCCATGTTTGCTTAAATGTGTAATCAGAACCCGTACCTGCATCCAAATTCACATTATTCACTGTAAATAAAATCGATGTCAATCATTGTGATAAATGGGTTTGCTACTGGTTGCGTTTCAGCATCACTTTTATTCACATGCTTTTATTGTCTGTTAAAGTTTAATGTTTGTCATTATATTACAAGCAAATTGCCCTACTGAAGTAAATATAAATTTATTTATTCTTTTAATTAAATTTGCATCACTGTTCACATCATAAATGAATAATAATTTTGTTTTGTGTATATTATCAGTTGAAAATTAATTGTCATAAACGTTTATTTAATATGTAAACACATCAGCATGCAAAGATAAGGTCAGCCAGCGAACAAAACAATAAGTAGGTCATAAGCGTAAATCAAAAATTATGTTGGTGTTTTCTATTTAAACAAGAACAGCTATCAAGTGTGTTAATTTGACATATAATTAATTGATTTATTGAGCTTAATGCACGAGAAAGATGTCAGAGGGTAATGATTGATTGATTGATTTTGCCTATACTGTGGAGCAAGGTAAACGCACAGTCATGTCATATAGTATACCACGCTCAATTGCAGGAAGTGTGCCAATATCAAAAATCTATTTAAAAATTATTATACGTGATAATTATACTGAGGTCAGGCAAGCTTTTCTTAAAAGCTAATACTTGTTCTATGTAACGCTTACACAAATTAGGCGCTTTTGTTTCGACGGAGTAATATTATGATTTTTTTAGAGAGATTGCTTATTGGGTTTTCGTTAATCTTTTCTTTAAAGATTAATTAATCTAGATTTAGTTAAATTTGGGGAAGAATTGTTTATTTTCATGTGCCATTTTAATTACGGATGATATTGGTAACATTGAAAGATTTTGACTTTTTTTTCATTTTCATCCTTTTAGGACTGTTCATTTGGTTTCAGTCAGTGCTGAATTTTTGTACGTCTTTACCTAAATTTAATGTGTCATGTTTTTCTGTGGTTTCTGAATCAATTATTTCCTCTTAGAAAACTTACTTCTAAATAGAATAGGTGCCGTCGTTGCCAGCTTTGAAATGTTTCTGCCTTCCACATGGCATCCACATTGGTAGTACATTTTAACTTTTGAATCTAAGGTTATCATGATTTCTTGTGATATCTCTTTACCATTGTATGTAATGTTACTAGTTCGATAAAAGTTCAGGCATCTCCATTGCATAGTTGGCAAGGGTTCTCCACCATATACTGTGCATTTGTATGTCACTGTTTCGTTGTCCTTGAATGGTCTGTTTCCACCTACTATTTCTGTAAATGGTCCTTCAAATGTGTCGACTATGAACAAAAAGTAAGCTATTAAAAATGACTTGCATGGCCTTTTCTTTTCCTGTTCGTGTTATGTTAAGTTAAATTAATTTATGTATAGGAATATATAAGAATTCTAAAAATAGTTTTTATCCTAAAAAATTTTCATGGTTTAATGTTACTTATCTTCTTTGAGACTATTGCAGATTGATAAACTTAGTGTAGCTGAATGCACCTTTATTAAACATCTAGACAAAATCGATGCATCAAAGTGTCATGATTAATGTGGTTCGGTGTGTAAAACTAAGCATCGTTTCGGACATCTTGCAAAATTTCAGCCTAGCTGCATTTCAAGTAAAATGACTTAGAATAACACTGTCTTCAGAAATGCATTTCTTTTAATTGTTATTATTCTTTATTGTATTTTATTAAGCAAATATATATAACAAAAATATTCAAAAAGAAATTAGGCTTTTTCTGAAAAGTTATATTTTCAGGGGAGATAATTTTGGGGAAAATGAATTAGAAACGTGTAGGAAAAATTAGTTTTCCTTGAATATTTAGAAAACCCTAAGTTTTTTTTCATGTTTTTCAAGAGATAGTATATGGCTTGTCAATTGTGAAATATAAACGGGTTTTCAGTTCACAATGATGATCCATTTTCCCTTTATAATTCATAGAAAACAAGACTTCGCAAGGTTATGACCCCTTTTTTTGCGTTTAAAAAATTTAATTCTGCAAAATTAAAAGGAAAATGATGGATTTTGCTTACGACCCCGAACCACTTTAAATAATGTAAACAGAAAGAGTTACGGATAAAATATTAAGTGTGCATACGTAAGTTTCTTTTCAAAATTAAAAAGTAATAGGGAATGAGAAATGTTTGGAAATAAGTGAACTTTTGAAAACAAGAAATAAATCATAATACAGCCGCAAGTGTTCTCTGTTGGCCGTATTCAACCATGATAGATCAACGATATTGTATATGCGTATGTGATTATTCAAAACCAAAGTCAGTTTTTGAAATACAAAATGTAAATCAAATTGAAAATTCTTTAAAGTAATGTAAGATCCTACCGTTATATTGTATCATGAAGAATATATATAAATTACATGCACATTTGATGATATCTGCCATTATCATTATGAGAATTTATAAAAATTTCCGGGATATTCTGTCAATTGAATAAAGGTTTGAAGTATGATTTCCTATATCTAGCGGAACTATAGAATACATTAATTATTCAGTTTCCGAAAAATTATAAAAATATTTTGAAATATTACACTAGAGTTTAGTTAATAGATTTTGCATTTTTTTGAAGGAATGACAAAGAGGACTAGATGCATTTTATTCTCATATGTCCAGTTTTTGAAGCTTTTAGAAAATGTCTCATGAAGCCATATTAAGCCATCTATGTATATTAAGCTCAAACAATGTTAAAGATTTATGTAATCTTGGAAAATTCATATTTAGAGGCATAAAATTAAGGTCTGAATTAATATAGAGTATAATGACATTTTTTATGTTGCATAACCTTCTGCTGTATCTATTTTTCTGTATTCTATTGTCAGTGTACCTATAGTTATATGACTTTGGTTAACATATATAATAAAACAATATTTTTTTTTCTTTTTATTAAAAAAAGTTCTAATTATTTTGTTGCAGCTATTAATAAATATGTAACACAAAGTCTGCTAGAAAAACATCTACCATTTGAAACTACCAGAGGAGCTGTCAACTGTCAAAGTGACTTTTAGCATGATCTTCCATTGTGGATTTTTTGTTCAATTGCCGTTTCTTTATGTAGGTTGTTTACCATACATGGACTTGTTCCAGATTTCATTATCTTCTATTTATTAATAGTAATAAAATCAGAATATATATTCAGAGTTTATGGAATAAGGTATGGGCTGCCGATGAGCACAAGAAACTTTACGAGCTAAACCCGTTGCCTGGGGAGAGTCATGCTTCTATTCAATGCCGTCGAGACCAAGTAGTCATCACAAGATGGCGTATAGGACGCCCTAAATTCAGTTATATTAGTATTACCTGTAAAGGTTTATTGGTGATTTTTTTTCGACAGGAAGGTAGAATTTACAATATGGTAACTATTTTAGGGACCTTGTTTCCTTCTGGTATGAATTGAGCCTTTTTTAGAATTAGATTTATCTCTTAAAGACATTTTAAGAGGCCTTAAATTCATTGATAAACTCAGAGCAAGTTTAGACTGCATGTAATCTTTTCTTATGAATATTGGATGTGGATCTTCCTCACTCACTTCATGAGATTCACCTACCGATGAAATAAAACTAAAATGTGCCTTTCATGAAATAGGCAATAGTGTACCAACTGAGCATTCAAATATATACACCTGGAAAAAAGTTAAGCACCATTAGACTTTTTGTGCTGTTCGATAATTTGAAATAATTTCTAATTTTGATGAGTTTGGCCAATTTTAATTCTTCAATATGTGACTGGAAGGATGTTAGCTTTCGGTTAAAAGCACATTTTTGCCTTGAATAGCGGGAGATAACTCTTTAGGAAATAAGACGCCAAAACTGGTAGTAAATAACAAGGATTCCAGCAGTCATTCGTGCTAAAGGTGAACATACTCGAAATTGACTCTTTGACGATACAGTATCAATCTTTACATTATGATTTACCTTTTCGCATGCGATTTGACAATTAATTAAAAGTTTTGAGCTTCAGGGGACCATACTTTTCGGAGACCATGTTAATTTATGTACAAAAAACATCTTTTTTGCTATGTCGTGGGTGTACATAAAAATTTTTTTTTGTTTGTTACAAACATGTTAAATTGTGCTTAAAAGTGCATATTTTAGTTTGCAATATACAATATTTTCAAAGACTATCAGTTAATTAATGGTAAAAAAGTGTTTTGAAAATGTATGATTTTAAAAAAATATGGGGTGCTTTACTTTTTTCCAGGTGTATATGACTGTATCCTATTCGAATATATGACTGTATCCCATTCGAATATATGACTGTATCCTATTCGAATTTATGACTGTATACTATTCGAATATATGACTGAATTCTATTCGAATATATGACTGTATCCTATTCGAATATATCACTGTATCCTAAGCCCGAGAACTTTCATGACAAAATTAGCAGCATAAAAGACAAAACCTTCACAAAAATCCCGGCCAAGGTGCATGAAACATTAGGTTAGTCTTAAGGTTTGCTTTAGCACCATGATATAGTAAATTTAAAGTAGACATATTGTTCAATTACTACATATCTCAGTTAAAAAATACGATATTGATGGCAAGACAAAATAGATGATGTCTTGGGCAACAATTAAGCTTCGGAAGCAAACAATTGTTCCCAGACGCTATTTTTAAGTACTGCAACTTCCGATAGTGTTCTAGGGCACCAACATCATGAGTGAATGATATATTTTGGGTCTTAAAACGCAGAACATAAATTGCAAATCTAACAACAGGATTTGTTTCATATAATTTATCTATAAAATGTAAACAAATTAATATCAAATTCATTTCGGATTTCATTTTTTTCGCCACGCTCTCATTTTCTTTCTTTAGAAGAAGCTATCGTCAATGTACTCGAATACAATCTGCTTTCTGAAAAAGAAAAGAAAGAATAGTTTTTTAAAGAGTTTTCATAATAAGAAATAGATTTTTAAAATCCTATTTGAAACGATTGTTGTACTTCGGTATGAATGGACGAAAAAGGCTGTCCCGACCCGTGTATGGGGAGGGCAATACCCTGTGCACGTCAGACTCCTATGTAGAGTTTGATAATCTTGAGTAGGCTACAAAGTCCACACTCACAAAATGCTTACTGGAGAGAGACTTTAAAAAGTAATTTAAGCTTGTTACCGAATCCATATTAAACTCGTATAAAGGGGTATGAATGCCTTCCTTTTTACTATTAAAGAACATGGTTGTTTTTAAACTTTATATTCATTTTTCCCTAAAAGAAAATATTTCATCCAATTGCGATAGTAATTTTTTATATTACTCTGACATCAATTTGACATTTATTCTTCGTTGTCTTGTCATTTTCACATACATGTACATTTGACTAGACATTGTTTGTCAATTTAATGAAATAAATGAATATTAAATAGTTATCAGAATTTTATTTACCCTCGTTGTCTAAGTTTTCCGTTCTTGTTAAATCGTCTCATTAACTTGCCGATTTTGCCTTTTCCTCGGTTACCATGGGCTACTATCATCCTGTAGAGAGGAAAATGCAAAGGCATATACATGTATTATTTTTTACAGAACGCAGCATTAAACAATATCAACAATTAGAAATTTAAATACAAATTATATGCTCTTGTTTTGGGTGTCCTTCAAAATGACTATTGTCTTAAGTTAACTTGTCTGTTTCCAGATTTATATTTTTTCGGTTTTATAGGAATTTTTACTCGATCGATCATGTATTTTCTATTTATATGAAAATTAAACTCCTTTCTAAATTTTCAAACCCAAAATTTAAACCACTATAGGTTAATAAAAATCCTGTTTTATCCATTCATTAATACACTGAATTTCTTGCATGTGCCTTTAATGCTTTTTTCAATAACTTACATTTGACATTCGCCCTCGACTGTATCAATGACAAGTACAGGTCCTACAAATTTGTGTGTTCTCTTGGTGCATGGAGTCTCTGTTTCCAAGGCAACGTTTCCTCCTGGAACAGAAGTTCCATCGTCTACCGTGGTATCATTGGTTGTCATGGTTTCGTTGCCACTGTTTTCAATGGTATCGTTTCCACTAACTATCATGGTTTCGTTACCACTGGTTGCCAAGGTATCGTTCCCATCTGTTGTCATGGTTTCATTCACGCTAGTCTGGTTTCCAGTTTCGCTGTTACCCTCTTCCGAAATTGTCATGAGAGGTCGATAGAGAACAGATGGAAGGTTAACTTTTCTAAAAGATAAAAAAGGTGTTTTGGTTAAAGACAACTTCCTCTTTCGTTAAACATATTGCAGTTATGCTTTTAAGGCATATATGATCATATATATATTCAGATTTCTGTCTAACATTTCTGTTCTTGACGTAACGCTGAGCTTGCAAAGTGCCGATTATTGTTCCTTGCATTGAATTGCACTAACCACCCCCAACTTGAATTTATAGGCAAAGAACTGCAGTATTGCTGCTTGTAAAATAAATGAGGAAATATTTGATTCCCATTGGGTAACATGTACAAAGTCTTTTGTATTTTTTAAGTAGCACATATTTATTTATAATTAATCATTGTAATAATCCTGCCCCTTGAGGGACCACGATTGGAGATTAAATATGTCTTAATGTCTTATTAACCAAAAAAAAATCTGAACTATATGAAGTTGAATAATGTACAGGGATTTAATCTTAGTCTCATGCGAATATCTATTAGATTGATAAGAACACTCACTTGAAGACAGCTTTGACACGTCTTCTGAAGGCTTCTACTTTGCTAGCATGTTCCTCAAGCATATTTACAGAAGAAATCACCCTGAAAATACAAGAATAATAAGTTACAAAAACTTCATAATAAACTAGAATACTGACAAAGTCAGAAAGGGCCCCGCGGCAAAATATCTAAGTGTTTTCAAAATCATACGAACTTTAATTATAACCACTAAAGCATGTTCCATGGAATGCATATGAAACTACAGATCTGTATTGTTAATAGCCTTTGAGTTTTATTGTTCACAAAGTCCAATTCTCAAAATCTGTGATTTTCGATAAAAAATGAAGTTTTTTCCAAAAATATTAAACAGATTTGCACGAAATTTTAATATGCACATCATGACATGCTACTTAGCAGCTGTGCAAAGTTTCAGAACTGTGTTGTTAACAGTTTTTGAGTTTTAGTGTTCACAAAGTCCAATTCTCAAAATCTGTGATTTTCAATAAAAAATGAAGATTTTTTCCAAAAATATTGATCAGATTTGCAGGAAATTTTAATATGCAAATCAGGACATGCTACTTAGCAGCTGAACAAAGTTTCAGAACTGTTTCGTTAACAGTTTTTGAGTTTTAGTGTTCACAAAGGCCAATTCTCAAAATCTGTGATTTTCGTTAAAAAATGAAGTTTTTTCCAAAAATATTAATCAGATTTGCACGAAATTTTAATATGCACATCATGACATGCTATTTAGCAGCTGTGCAAAGTTTCAGAACTGTATTGTTAACAGTTTTTGAGTTTTAGTGTTCACAAAGGCCAATTCTCAAAATCTGTGATTTTCGTTAAAAAATGAAGTTTTTTCCAAAAATATTAATCAGATTTGCACGAAATTTTAATATGCACATCATGACATGCTATTTAGCAGCTGTGCAAAGTTTCAGAACTGTGGTGTTTATAGTTTTTGAGTTTTAGTGTTCACAAGAATTGTTGACGGACGGACAGACGGACGGACGGACAGACGGACAAAGTGAAAACTATAGGGCGTCCGCATCTTTGATGCGGGGCCCTAATAAAATGATTGGATTAATAAAAATCTTGAATCTTGAAAACATCATAAAAAATATATTAATTAAGCAATACAACTGAAAACGAATACACTCTGTCCATTTTGATGCTTAGTCGCTTATCATGGATGCAGTCTCGATTGTATGACCTCATTCCTTGAACCTTAACAAAAAGCTACAAAGATTCGGATTGGAGAATTTAAAAAAGAAGATTTTAGACAACTTTTAAGTCAATTATAGCTTCTAAGTATTGTTTTCTATAATCAAACGTAAACATTCTTCACTAGAAAAAGATCTCGTTCATTGATAAAATAATCATCGTTAGCAACAATAGCTGCCATTCATTTTAAGTTTTCGCAATTCAAACTTACATTTCACATTCTCCCTCTTCAATTTCAATGACTAAGTTATCGTCTTCGTATCTCGTGGGGAATCTAGGACAAACGACGTTGGATGAAGGCCCGACAGCAGCATTTTGCCCTCTTTCTCTCCCCTTTCCAGGCCTAGCATGGGTGCATGAAACAATGCCCAAGACTGAAAATAGAGGAAACCGGGTATTTTTAGAAACTCGATACAGCTTCTATTGGTGTTTTGTAAATCTAGATGAGCTACATGTATATGCTTTAATCCAGGACTTTTGGAATATTGAAGGAATCATTTTATTTGAATGCATATGAATGATTTCATTTTTTAATATTGCTACACAGTGAACTTAAACAAATGAAGAAATGTTTTTTAAAGAATATAACGATCTCATGAAAAGCTATTTCAAAGATTTAGATTGTGTTGCTGAGCCATTATGAAATGAGTGTAATATATTCTAAGACTTATTCTAATAAAGATATTTAAAAAAAAGGTATAAAATATAATATATTATTTTCTTACCTAGTACAACTACGCTAACCAGAAACTTGTTCATCTTTGTTCTTTTGCTTTCTAAAGCTTTCTTATCCTTACCAAGAAAATACAAGACTTATATACTATAATGGACGTTGTTTTGATTAATCCTTTGACGTCTTTGTTTTCTTTCCTATGATGTACATTGTTTCTCCCATAAAATTATTTACTTTTGACCATTTCCCATTCATCAATGTCACCATATTTGTAAAACTGTTTAGTTGCACTTTGTAAAACCTGCTGATGGATTGTCAAGTTTTTAGTACATTAATTTTGCTTTGGGCTATTATCGTACTACACATTCTTATTATATGCGTATACTGTATATTGTTAATTTATTAATGATTTAATAAGATTTGGCCAATGACGCCTTTTGGGGGATTTGATGTTTTCATATTTTCGGTACAATTTTACGCTTAAATAAATCTATACATCTTGACATAATAGGGGGCACTTTTAAGAGGGTATAGATCTAATTCAAAGACAATAGAGATTATAATGGCCAAAAGTACATGCTGGATAAAAATGATATCAGACAACAATGAAGATTCAAGAAAATGGTGCTTTTGATATATAAAGAAAAACATAATAATATGGTAAAAACAGAGTAGAGCAACTGGGGGGGGGAGTAAATCCCTTAATTCCATACTCTTTTGAAAGTTTTCTTTTACGTTCATAGTATATTTTGAAATTCGGTCATGAAAAATTCATGTCTGAAGGTAGGCGGATGCTTTGACACATTTATTATAAAATCCTTAAAGATCTGTCACTGTTACAGTGATCTCTCGTAAGAAATAGGTTAGTACTGAGTGGCATGATCATTCATGATTTCCAGTATCAGCTAGTTCAAAACGTAAGATAATAAACCGCAAAAATCTCAGGGTTTGTTTTGATGTATAAGGTATCAACAACAAAAATAAAAAATGACATAAGAAACAATTAATTTATAAGTAAGGGAAGCCACAAATTAATTCCAAACTGAAGTAAACTGGATGCACAAAATCACGAAGAGTATGTCATCATGACTGATTTTTTATCTTGAATGAAACTGAGACAATAATTATTTCGATATGATTTTCTCAGAATGAAATCAGAAGACTGGCCATTTAACTTAGACTATAGGGTGGCCTTGTTTTTTTCAAAAAAAATCTTATTCTGGTCAGAAATATTTATTTTCGCGGAACAGAGTAAGGGAAAAATATTTTTATTTTCAGGGGGGTTGTGGTGTGCATTCTTGACACTTTGTTCTTAACAGATTTATCAGCTCCTATTTGTTGTATGCTTCGCGGATATTTGGTATGATATAAAATTTTTGAACTTGTTATATCTTGTTATATTCTTCAGGGTGTTTGGTAAAGACTTAGAGTTCCAGATTCTTGCTGACTCCGACCAAAATCTTATCTTACCATGAATTCATTATTGTACACTGAGTTATTCAACGATCTGTGAAATATGTTATTTTTCAAATCATATTAATGCTTTTTAACGGATGGCTAAATTTTCAAATTGGACTCTGTCTGAAAAGAGATTACCGAAATAATTCCGACGGGATTTTTGTTTCAATGATAAAAATGGTTTCTATTTAAAGTCATGTGTTTTTTTGTATGCAATTTTATATTTCACATCAGATTTTTTTTCTAATTTCAAAAACTATTAAATTATCAAAAAATATCAAGGAAATTAAATTAATCAATAAAATTATTTTTCGGCAGGTGCTCTGAAAACCGCGGGAAATTAGAGTTACCTCCCAAGACATGCGCATTCGGCGTAGCAACGGTGTAGATTCAAGATGGACGGCGAAGGAGATAAATCAACGCCAAATCCCGAAAATACGGGTAATTCTCAACAAAAAAATTCATTACACAAATGAAATTACCTTTCAAATATTATTTCTCAATCAAAAAATTCCCATGTCACTTGCAAACTTCATGTAATTTTGCTGATCGATGTTTTCAATCAGTCGGTGCCCGTTGAAAAACAAAATTTGCAAATTGAGACTGATTATTTTTAATTTAATGTTATATGTGCCGGAATATCCTGTAGCACATATCAATCTAGGCTTTTGGGGGAGAAAATCGTGATCAAAATTTGAGATGGAAAGGTTTCTTTAGTCTGTGTAAAAGCATTGGACTTTGTTTACATCCTGTCGGTGGGCATGTTTACATCTAGTCCAAATAATTAGGCCGTTACGGGGAAGGCTAACGTTTTTATTTGGATTTTTTCTTGGACGCCTTCCTGTAACGTAGCAGGAAGGCGTAACAACAAAAATCATAAAAAAAGCCTTACAAGACATCCTAATTATTTGGACTAGTTTACATCTAGCCTGCTTACAAGCACTTGTTTCATTATACATTGGTAGAAAAAAATAGCATATACTTTAATATACCACAAGGTAATTATGTTTACATTTGGACATCAGCTGATCACTGGTGGATTTTGTTCAATTTCTCGAAAACAGACTCTAACCCAGGTTTTACTGGTCAGAGGGCAGTTCCTATCATGTGTCTTATTTTCTTTATCCTTTTTCCTTTCAAATTATCATGGAGAGGATCATTTGAAAGATCTCTTTCTCCTTTCATTTTCAAGATAAAGTCTTACCTACTCCCTTTAAATATGTCAATAAGCATGTTAAGAAACATGTATTAATATGTTAATTTAATTCATTTTATTTTAAACTAATTTAGCTCTTTAGACTAACATTCCCATTTATGATTTTTTTAACTACTTACATTCACATACCTTATAGCGGTAAATTTTCGTGAGGTGCTTATTTTCGCTATATTCACAATCTTTACTCTATCGCCAAATTAAGAACCTGCCTAAAATAGAATCAACATAAATTTGTTTTGTGAATATGATTAAATCGTAAAAATAAATGTCCGCGTAAATAAAGACTTAGTCATTTGGTACGAAATTGCGAAATTTGCACGCATTGAAAATTACCCACTATACGGTATGTCATGTACAGACATTTTGTATATGTTTTATAATGTTCATTTAATATGTTTATGAAATAAAGGTGCTGAATATTGGAAAGGCAAAAAGTCAAAAAGCTTAAAGAATGCAACGTCACATTTAAAGGCGGAAGCATTGCGTAGGTACAGATTAAGGCATTCAAATGACCCTGAATATGATCCACCAGAAAATGGAAAATCAGATAAAAAGAAATCCAGTCGTAACAAACATGACATGGATCATGATCAAACTTATGAGTTGCCTCAATTAAATGGAAAGAAAGGGAAATCTCCAGAACAACAAGTAGAAAGAGAAAGATCTTTTTCTAAAGATAAAATACTTCCTCCCATAACTCCACAACATTTGAATTCTGATTCTGACCATGCTGAAAAGGCTTCAAATGGAGAAGAATTGCCGACCAAATTGAGAGATCTTGAGTCTCTACAAACTGGGTCTGAATCAGAAAGCAAAACAAGTGTATCATTTAGAAATGAGACACCTGAAAAGTCGGGGAAAATGCCCTCTTTTGAAGCATTACCAGATGAGGAAGAAAAAATTGAAAGAAATGCTCATAACACTTCTCAAGATTATAAAGGTGACAAAAGACCTGAGTTACAAAGTAAAGAGAATACTTCTAAAAAAGAGCTTGATAGAGTTCCCGAAAAACCTTTGAACAAACCACTTGTACTTGATGTCAACATGCAGGATTCGTTAAGCAAAATGGAAGATGAATCCTCAGTTGAATTATCTGATGAAATAAAATCAGTCCAAGATTCCAACCAAGGAAGTAATCAAGATAAATTAGAACAAGATCAAAACCAAGATGACAAGGATAGTAACCAACAACCATTTAAATCAGACCCAAACAATGACATTGATCAAAATTCTAGTAATGACAAACTGATTGACCAGGCTCCAAATACTGAAGAGATGACATCAGATCAAGAAAAATGCTATGATGGAAAAGAAGAAAGGGGTGTATCTCCAAGTGAAGTTTTCATTGAAGAGCCTGAGTTATTAGATGAAAAACCATTATTAGACACTTCCAAAGAAGCAAGCCATTACCAACCAAAAGAAGAACATTTGACATTTGATGTAACTGAACATCGAATCGAACAGGGTATTCAAATGCAATTATCAAACCACTTTTATATATGCTTATAGCCTCAACATTGTAGCTCTAAAAATCAGCATGAATTCTTATTGTACAATTGATATATTTACTATTTAATACTATGATCAAGTCACTTGATTATTTGATTATGTTCTAGATTTCAGCTTTCAGCGCATGGAGAATAAGACAGCATGACTTGATGAGCACATATATTTCTTGACTTAAGCATGTTTTCAGGTTTCACCTTGTTTTTCTAAAGTGCACAAAATAATCACATTTGTTTGTGTGGCATGTGTGGTTGAATTACAACAAGGCTACACATTTTGACAGAATGTCTTGAGTAGAAAAAAAGGCTTGTTGTTTTGCATTTTGATGATGAAAAATTGTGCATGTACAATGCTTCATATAAAATTGAAATATGAATCATTTTAACAATGTACATTGTAATGTTTCAATTGCATAAAACACTTTTTACATTTCAATTTATTATGCATGTCATCACCTACCAAAATGCTGCATGTTTATTATGCATATAAAATTCTTATTATTCAATTTTTTTTTTCCCTTCACTATATTAGATTAATGGTCATATAAAATGGAACGATAAATGAATTAGATGTTTACATATAATGCATAGATAGTATGAAATTTATACATGTTTATAAGAACATAAAAAAATCATATTTATCTAGATGTTTATTTTTAGATTAATTATATTGACATCAAATAGTAGCATACATGTCATGCATGTACATTAAAACATATGATTATAATTATCAATGTTTTGATTTTCTACCATTTTAACCAATTAAATTAGTTTTTATTCTGCTTTTTTTCTTTATTTTGTTTGTTGTATTTGCTAACACATAATTCTTTGTGACAGTGATAAACTTGTATTTAAAAAAAATAAATCTAAATTTACTATTTTTAGAACAAAAGAAAGATGATGATCCCAAACCAGATGATCCTAAGACTGAGCCAAGTACAGAACAGAAACCTGAAACAACAGGGGACCAGACTGCTAAACCAGAGGGTAAATTAATCAGAATCAATATCATAAGCCAAAATATGTTCAACATGCATGTTTGATTTGGTAGAGTGGAATACATATTTGTGAAACATCGTGAAATTTTATTGTATAGTTAAATGCTGAAATGCAGAAGAATGATTTTGAAACATATCAGCACTCAAAAATAGAAAAGTCAGATATATTTCATAACCTACATGTTTTCATGTTAAAATATGATATGTTTTTGACAAAAAAGTTTTAGCTATATTAGAGTCTTTGCTGTTCAGAAAAATGTACAAGACAAACCACACCTGGAAATTTGAGTCCTTTTCAAACTTATAACTTAATATCAATCAACTTTTATTTTATTAACATGTTGTTCAACCTGATTATTTTTATCTGCAGAATCTGCACCAGAGGAAAAGAAGGATGATGTAAAGACCGAAAGTGAAACCAAACCAGAAGAACAAAAATCTGAAAGCAAAGAAGCTGAACAGATATCAGACTCAAAACCAGAGGAGCAAAAACAAGAAACTAAAACAGAGGAACAAACACAAGAGAGTAAGCCTGAAGACAAAACAGACGAATCCAAACCACAGGAAGTTAAGCCAGAGGGAGGTCAAGAGGTCAAGGAAGAGTCCAAATCAGGAGAACAAAAGGAAGAGGCCAAGCCAGGAGAGCAAAAGGAAGAGTCCAAATCAGAGCAACAGGAAGAGTCCAAATCAGGGGACCAAAAGGAAGAGTCTAAACCAGAGCAAAAGGAAGAGTCCAAATCAGGGGAACAAAAGGAAGAGTCCAAATCAGAGGAAAAGACACAGGAATCTAAACCTGAAGCAGGAGAGAAGAAAGAAACTGAAAAGGCAGAACAAAAAGTTGATGGTGAACAAAAAGAGGAAGAAGAAGATGAAGACAACAAACAGGAAGAAAAAGAGGGAGATGTTAATCAAAGTGCCAAGGAGGGACAAGAAGGTTTGTCTGAATACCACTTGTTGTTTTAATTGATTTTCAAGTTAAATAGAATGTAAAGTATTGTTTAATTTATTTCTGAGAGTGATGTAGTTACTGTTACAAACAAACACTGCATTATTATAAGTGTTTTGCATTAGAAAGTAATTTTAAATATTTTAACTAAATAGCTTGTTAATGGATGTATGATGAATGACAATAAGTAAACCTACATGTAAATTTGCATGTAAAACAACCCAATATTTAACATGTTAATAAAGGAAAGATTTTTGTTGTATCAAATGGCATAAATGAAAAAAAAAACAGAATTTGAAAATGAACAATATTTACAAAACATGTTTTACATGTATTATATAGCAACCATTTAAACCTTACAAACCCACAAACATTATGTAAATACTTGTAATTTGTTTGTGATGTATACAAAGGTTTGATTTTACTAATTCATCAACATTCATGCAAAACTTGATGTTTTATTGCATTTTTAATCCAATGTTACTGAAACTAAAGACAAGTTTTGAAACATTTTTATGAACATGTCAAATCTCAAATCTTATTACATGTATAGCCTTCTAAAGTTTTTAATTCCTTAAGCAGAAGAGAAAGAAGAAGATGAAGCTGAAACGAAACAAGAAAAGAAAGAACCAGTCAAAGCCATTGCTGATGATTTCTTCTACGAATACGAGACATTTGTATCTAAAGCTACAGTGTCAGAAGGATCAGGACTTCCACAAGACATGCTAAATTTAGTGTATCCTTTTTCATGTTTTTGTTAAAAAAAACAAAACAAAAACTGGGGATAATAATGGGCATTTTTAGTTAAGAAATTCAAATTTTAGAATGAAAGGATGATAAACAAGAATATGTCCAAAAGACATAAAAGCTCCATCTCACAACTTTGGGAAGGACAGATGGAAAAATAGGCCCTAAACACTATATGCCTTCCTACTTTTGTATTGTAGATTGGGCATAACAAGAAAAGTCTGTAGAAAACTTATTTCATCCCATTTTCTACTGTTTCACTTGTAGATCATTCCAAAGTCCATTTTATCACATATTCTTTGTTCTGTTTAAAGGAAATTCCATCTACTTAAAAATCATAAAGTTTTAAAAACAATTTGATATATGTACATTGTACTTTAACTTTTTGTGTAAATTATTTGTCCTTGACCTCTGACCAGACATTCATTCGGTTATGATTGTACAAAGCGTAACAATCTTCATCTCCTTGACGACCACACTGTTTGTTTTGCTGCTGGTAATCTGGTTCAACTGTTAGATCTTAATACCAAAGAGCAGAAGTACCTGAGAAGTACCAGTGGTGGTGGTATTGGTGCTATTACAGTAAGTTTACTTTGATATTGATGATTGGTTTTCCCATTAATGAGTAAAAGAAAAAGGAATTTGTCACCTGAGAAAAATTATCTTGTAGTAGTAAATTGCAAAAAAAAGATCAGACAAAAAATAGATACTGTTTTTTAAGTCACATTACATTTGTAAGAAGACATCAACAGATTAGCTGTAGCTAAAATTTGATAAATTTCCAAAGCAAACTAGAATATAAAAAGCACTGTGGTAAAACCAAATTTACGTAAACAGTATGAACCAAGTATCTCATTCAAATACCTTTTCTGTGTTTAACAGCAGCTGCACATTGAAATCCATGTGACATGTCAAATAAGTGTTAATGAATTTTTGTAGGTCCATCCAAGTCAGAAGTACTTTGCTGTAGCTGAGAAAGGACACACACCAAACATAAATATCTTTGAGTATCCATCTTTAAAATTGTACAGAATTCTACGAGGAGGAACAGAAAAATCATATGCCTCTCTTGATTTCAGGTAGGCTTAAAAAGGCAAATATAGACATAACTGTAGAAATCTCATTGGGAATATGCCACCGGTAAACTTTTTGAAAAGATGGAGAAAGAATACAGTAATCAGATATTAAATTTGAATTTTTTTATTTCATTTGCTGATTGTAGTGTACGTCTTAAGATATTTTTTTCATTATTAATGTTAATACCAACGAGAATACCAACAGGGAAACACAAAAATCACTGAATATCAATTAAAACCACAAACTCCAGTCACAACGAGAGTGTACTCAGGTGCTCCGGAAGAGTAAGCAGTTCCTGCTTGCTAGAAAACCTGTCATGTTGCCAACAGTCAATTCAGTGTGTAAAATGCGGTAAAGGAAGACAAAACAAAATTATTAAACAAAGTTTTGAAAGCTTTTCTAATCAAATTTATGTCATCTATCATATTAATGTCTAGAAAAATAGAATTTACAAATTCATGCATTATTATTTATTTATTAACAGCCCTGATGGTAAACTGTTAGCCTCACAAGGAGGGGAACCAGACTACATGTTAACTCTGTGGGAATGGCAGCAGGAACAGACCGTACTCAGATCCAAGGCTTTTGCCCAGGACGTCTTCAGAGTAACTTTCTCCACAGAGTTAGAGGGACAACTAACAACAGCTGGTACTTCTCACATAAGGTTTGTAATTGAAACTTCAACAAAATGAATTGATGACTATTTATAATTCTGTACTCTAATAGCCTATGTATTTAAATGTTCTTTTGTAAAGAAGATAGCAGGTTTTGTCTTTCTTTAATAATAATTTGCAGCCTAAAATTCTCATCTAAGAACTAAAACAGTTGCATGATGTATGATAAAAAAAAAAACAACCAACAAATAAAATTGATCCACTGCTCAAAGTTTAATTCACTAGTTCAGGATTGAAATTCATACATAGACAAAAAAGAGAAGTGGAATAAATGTACACGACACAACCAACATAAAGAAACGGCAATTTTAAAAATCACAATGGAAAACAGCCAGCATGACCAGAGGTCACTGCTTGCTGTCTTGCATTGGCCCAAAACTAATAATACAATACATAAGCCCTAAATTATCAAAGAAAGACCCATTTCTGGATTTAGAACAAAAAACAGATAGTTGATCATGACAGCAAAGATAGGTTTCAAATTAACAAGAGAAGTGTTAAAATTTCTCATTAATAACCATGATTGGATTTTGTGTTGAGAATGATTTGAATCAAAACATTGAAATGTCAAAAATCAAAATACTACTTTAAAATTATAATCTAACAGGAGGAATATGATACGACTCTACATTAAAAAAAAATCATTACTAATAATATGTTTATTTTATAGATTCTGGAAAATGGCTGACACTTTTACTGGTCTCAAACTCCAAGGTCAACTTGGAAAGTTTGGTCGTACTGAAATCACGGATATTGAAGGTTACGTAGAATTGCCTGATGGGAAGGTATTGTCTGGTGCTGAATGGGGTAACATGTTACTCTGGGAAGGTGGTCTGATTAAGGTAGAGATTACAAGGAAAGGAAAGAAAGCATGCCACCATGGGCCAATACAACAGATTTTACTGGATGAAGGGGAGTTAATCACTGTTGGAAGTGATGGCTTTATTAGAGTAAGTGCATGTACATATAACTCAAGGATTGTCCCACACATTAAGAATATAAGTCTGATAAAAAAAAAACTAGAATTCCTATCTATTATAAAAGTTTAGTATCCCTAAAAGCATAAAAATTATTCAACAATATTTTACAACTAAGAACTTTTCTAATGACTTATACAGAAATTGTTTTTCCTTGTTTGTTGTATAGACTTGACAATGCAGAATTTTTCTTAATTGTAAAGATTAAAAAAGATTTTTTTGAAAGATTGAAAACTTTTTTCACATTTAGATCCTAGAAATCAATTGGAATAGAAATAAATATGTAATAGATATGCAAAACACAAAACACAAAATCCTAAAATACAAGGGCCCGAAATTTACAGCTCTTTTATTAATGCTTTATTCCTTTCAAGTAAGCTTACTAATATTAAACTTGGTATACTTGAGATTTGATATGAACTTAAAAGAAATTTTATTTATTTTTTAGGTATGGGACTTTGAGAGTATTGATACTGCTGACACTACAGATGATTCTGCCACATTTGAAATGGAGCCAATGAATGAACTGAAAGTAGGAAATGATGTCAACCTGAGATCTATCATTAAATGTACTGATGCTGAGAATGAAATCACAGTCTGGTATGCTCAGGTAAGCCATCTTAAGAATGTTAGAATCAGAGATTTTAAATAACTGTTGCTTGCCATAAGGTACCTGACATAACATTTTCTATGATGTCAAAAATCATTGTGTCTTCTTAAAATAATTCAGCAGAAAATTTCTGTTCTTGGCAAAAATTGTATATTAAATTAACTGAATATGGAAAACATTTAGTTTGTGACCAAACATTGCACTCATGGGCTACTTGCATTTGTGAATTATTGAGTCCTTTGGTGAACTTTGGTCACTCCTAAAATTTTCCTTATCAGAATCTTTCATCAGCTTATTATTAGATAGCATAAATGATAATATTTCTTAAGAGGATCAATATATCTCAAATTAAATTTAAGATACTTATTTACATTTACAGGATGCCAATGGTGGAATTTGGAAGCTAGATTTGTCATTTTCTCACACGTCATCTGCTCCAGAGAAAATGTTTACATACCATGCTGGTGCTATTGCTGGATGTGACACTTCTCCAACCAGTCATCTCGTGGCCTCTACAGGAGCTGACAGTAAGTTCTTAATATTACTTTAATTACAGAGAAAACATTTAAAAGAAGATAAGGCAAGTGTTTGAATTTAAAACCCAGGGAACTCCAAGCATAGAAAGGGTTGTTTACTTTGGACAGAATAAGAACCTCCAGGGTAATGTATTATGCAACCTTGGTTGTTCTGAATTAATGCTTTCAGAAAAAAAGTTTTGTTAGGTAGATTATCATCCCATACAAAACAGGGGCTACCCACTCCTAGCCTTTAAGTTATTTGTTCAAGGTTCAGAAAAGGATCTTTTGTTGATAATTTCTGGAAAATTTTTAATTGCATAATATTTTTCATCTGGGACCAAAACTAGGAGAAGTGATCTTTGGTTACTTTGAGGGCAGCTGGGTGTTTCGAAATTCCTGATTTTACTATATCTATAGAGACATTAAATAGAAATTTTGGCAATACTTCTCAATTCTATAAGATAACTTTTATTACCAAGTGATAATAACTTTTTTCTTTCTTCAAAACTTTGTT
The DNA here is from genome assembly GCA_963971305.1 of Arcuatula senhousia. Lineage (NCBI taxonomy): Eukaryota > Metazoa > Mollusca > Bivalvia > Mytilida > Mytilidae > Arcuatula > Arcuatula senhousia. The sequence continues at coordinate 43,198,233 of OZ020306.1, forward strand.
ATTTGTTTACTTTCAGATACTGTCAGATTGTTTGACTATGTACAGAAGAAACAGATGTGTGAGAAGAAATATAATTCAAAGGGTACATCCATCTTGTGGGCTCCCAGAGTAGTAAGTTTATTAGAAAACAAATCTTGAAAATTGTAAGGCAGATCATTTTCAGAATTTTTATTTGTAGAAAGAAAATTAAAAAGGAACCACCAGAATTTTTTTTTTATATGATATGCATATGATCTATTGCTTGTTTTGTCTATTTTAATTGATGCCTAGGACAAATTGTAAAACAGCATGCAGCGACCACATTGAAGGCTGCAGGCCTTTTTCCATTATTTATTTTAAAATTGCTGCTTATAAATGTCTGTTGTGTCTTGTACACTTGTTCTAAAACCTATTATTTTCTATTGATGACCTTCTTGTCTTTACCTTTCATATTTTTTGATGCAAAACTAGAACATCTGTTATGTACTATTAATTGTTTTTGTTTGTCAAGTAAACAACGTAATTAATATTTATTGAGATCTTTGCTTTAGATAAATAATTCCTAAATCTTCAGCATACTTTTTATAGGCAATTTACAGAACATTTCACTACCTTTTACTAATTCTTTTCATGTTTTAGGTTGATCCTAAAGCTGCCACAGTAATAGCAGGTTTCCAGGATGGTGTTGTGAGGATCCTAACCATCAAACAGTTAGACGAGGAACAGTTACATAGTAAACGTCACAAAAATGAAGTTGAGATGGACATCGTCCAGGCCTTTAAACCTCATAACAAACCTGTGTCATCTATTGCTGTTGATAATAGTGGAGATTTGTTGGCAACAGGAGTAAGTTTTGAGTTTTGAATGTGTAGGAAAAGGCAAAAGCATATCATAGGAGTCAAGTCTTCTGTTGATTGTCAAAAAAGACATACCTGTGTTAACCTCAAAATCTTACAGTGGATGATTTTGAAGCCTACTTATTGATAGCAGATACATTGAAGACTGTAATTTTCATGGCCCTTTAAACTACTTTCTACTAATGTGGAAATATTACATTTAGCATTCAGTGTTCCAGCCAGACTGTTTTCAGAGGGCGGTCCGCCCGCCTGCCTTTGCCTCCGCCCGATTGCCCTTTTCAGGATACCTGCCGGTTTTCATCTCCGCCCTGCCCTTTTTGATCGTACATTTGCCTTTTTCAGTCAATCGTACATAGTTTGTGTATTGAGAATGAAGCCATTTGGGATAATTGAATGGCATATTTACAACCCCAAGCCAATTAACAAATTAAATAAACATGTGTTCTCTAGTCATTTAATTAAGGTATCTATTTTGATTAATCAATTTCAATTACAGGTAGGTTGTCCGATTGCACAGTAAATTTCTCTGCCTCAGTAATGATAATTGTTCACAAATCAGAATCTGAACCCATCTGGATATTTTCTATCAAAATTAACATTAAATATGCGCTTTTATTGAAAAATAGAAACGATGTTGATGGATTTGTGATATGCTCCATCATATATTTTTTGTTTACAAATAAATGACAGGAAGTGGAAGTTAAAAACTAAACATGAACTCGGACCGGAATGGTACTAAATCTCCGGATTTTACTAGCAAATTCAATAAAAATCAAATGAGTTTTCTTAATTTTTTTTGGGGCTGGCATTCAAGCTTTTTAGCACTGATAGAATGTACGAATGTAATGAAAAGCCTAAAGTCTTGTTGTAGAAACAAGAGGCTCCCCTTAAGCCTAAAAATGCATGTTTGTTTGTTAAAAAAAGAATGTGTGCTATATTTGATTGTAATTAGCTACATTAGTATGCCCTTTTGAAAGATGCAGTCAACGCATGAATGTGCCCTTTTTAAAAATTCATCCCTGCCCTTTTCAAATCCTGGCTGGAACACTGGCATTGTTTAGTAGAGTACCAATTTTGGTGGTTTTAATTTGTCAAGCAAGCCATGAAATTTGATATTTGGAGAAAAACACTTTACAGGAATGGGAATAATGATTTTTGAAAACCAAGAATTCATGAATCAAGGAATGTGCATTTTATTCCCAATCCACAAAATTTGATGTTCACAAATTGTTTAACCATATGGTATGTCTGAAAATGTTTATTAAGCATCTCTAAAAAGCAAAAAAAATAGTTAGATAACATTGATGGATATTTTGATTTATTTCTAGGGAGAAGATGGTACAGTATTCTTCATGTCAATCAATGGACAACAGTATGAACCTATTGGTTTTGTGGAAGTGCCAGCAGCTGTCAGAAAAGTACAATGGTCTCCTTCTAAATTTGTAAGTTGTATCAAATATTTAAACATCATGCAGTCTTCATAGTTAACTTTTTGAAGCACAAGCCCGAAATTATTATCTTTACTATTTTTCTTTACATTTAATTGGCTTGTAACTCCATATTTTAGATATATTTTGAAGCTCAATAACATGGTTCAAGGATTATTTTAATTCTTATTTGTATCTTTAATGATCAATTAGTTAGTGACCTGATTATGATTGGAATATTGTTGACTGGACATAAAACAAACAACAAACAAACAAACATTAATGATTTTCTGTTAATTGCTTGTGTGAGTATTTAAAAAAAAATATCTACAATTTTGAATTACTTTTAATTATTATATTGAAGCTAAAGAAATACCATTTTGTACATGATGTTTTTTCAATCATCATTCTAACATCATGCATTTTTGTCTTGCCTGCGACGAATGTTGCAAAAGGCGAGACTTAGGTATTGTGATTCCGGCGGCGGTGACGGCGGCGGCGATGGCGGCGGTGGCGTCCACAATTGGTTAAAGTTTATGCTTAAGTCTGTTTTGTGTGAACTAGTTATGTTACACCATTGATATTTGGTATGCAGTTGCATCAGCATCAATACAGATCAGTTTTAAAAGGATTTCACCTGTATGCTCCTGCAGTCACAGTCTACTGACTTTGAAATTTTACACTGATTTTGCAGAGGTTAACCTTTTTTCTTAAGTCTGTTTAACATGAAGCAGTTATGTCACACCATTGATATTTGGTATGTAGTTGCATCAGCATCAGTAAACATCATTTTTAAAAGGATTTCACCTGTATGCCCATGCAGTCACGGTCTACTGACTTTGAAATTTTACACTGATTTGGCCGAGGTTAACCTTTTTTCTTAAGTCTGTTTAACATGAAGCAGTTATGGTTCACCATGGATATTGGGTATGCACTTGCATTAGCATTAGTACAGATCAATTTCAAAAGCATTTCATCTGTATGCTTCTGCAGTCACGGTCTACTGACTTTGAAATTTTACACCGATTTGGCCGAGGTTAACCTTTTTTCTTACGTCAGTTTAACATGAAGCAGTTATGGTACATCATTGATATTGGGTATGCACTTGCATTAGCATCAGTACAGATCAATTTCAAAATTATTTTATCTGTATGATCCTGCAGTCACAGTCTACTGACTGAGATTTTATACTTTTTGTCTCGCCTGCGACGAATGTCGCTAAAGGCGAGACTTAGGTATGGTGATTCCGGCGACGGCGGCGGCGGCGGCGGTGTCCACAATTGGTTAAAGTTTTTGCTTAAGTCTGTTTTGTGTGAACTAGTTATGTTACACCATTGATATTTGGTATGCAGTTGCATCAGCATCAGTACAGATCAGTTTTAAAAGGATTTCACCTGTATGCTCCTGCAGTCACGGTCTACTGACTTTGAAATTTTACGCTGAATTGGCCGAGGTTTACCTTTTTTCTTAAGTCTGTTTAACATGAAGCAGTCATATTACACCATTGATATTTGGTATGCAGTTGCATCGGCATCAGTACAGATTAGTGTTTAAAGGATTTCACCTGTATGCTCCTGCAGTCACGGTCTACTGACTTTGAAATTTTACACTGATTTGGCCGAGGTTAACCTTTTTTCTTACGTCTGTTTAACATGAAGCAGTTTTGGTACATCATTGATATTGGGTATGCACTTGCATTAGCATCAGTACAGATCAATTTCAAAAGTATTTTATCTGTATGATCCTGCAGTCACAGTCTACTGACTTTGAGATTTTACACTTTTTAACTTTTTACTTATGTCATGAGTGTTTCATATAAAGCAGTTATGGTTCACCATTTATATTTGGTATGCAGCTGCTTAAGCATCAGTTAAGATCAGTTTAAGGAGGATTTTTACTTCATTTTATACTGTGTCCAGTTGCGACAGGCGAGACATGTCTCTGTGTTAACAGTTTATGTTACTAAGTCCATCTCTTCTTTTTGGCTAATTGCCCTGTTATACATGTACTGGAACACATTTTCTTGTAATACTTGATAACCAAAGAAAATATAATCACAACATCAGTCTTATACATTTATCTACATAAAATGTATTTATTATAGGTCTAATAAAAATTTGTTTTTTTTTATCTCAGAAAAAGTCAACATTACTGGTATTCTGTGAGGATGGTTACGTTGTTGAGATCGACTCACCAGAGGGAGCTAAGTTCGACACGTCCCATACCTACCATATCACTGGGCTAGGAATGAGAAGCTTCAGATTTAAAAGTATCAAATCAAGAGTCAGGGTAAGTTTTCCAGGTTTTAAACAAATTCTTCTGCAATGAAAATTACTGTACCTCTAATGGTTTGCTATTTTGTTTTTTTGGTTACAACATATAGCTGATCTATGGGTTTGCTGATCCTCATATTTGAATCCAAGGAATGATTTTGTCAAATTTAAAATGAACAAAGTTAAGAAACCTCAAAAGAATTATTAAGGTATTAAGGAAGAATCTCAGAAAATTGATACCCACATAAAAAGTTCTCTCACCGTATTACGGCTAAAAGAAAGAAGCAAAGAGGCACTTATAAGGCATTTGAGTGTCAAAAGTCTGACTGGGCAACTACAAAACCAGAAAACAGGAACAAGAAAAGCATTCATGAAGAAACAAACATACCAAAAGAAAAAAATACAGATCAATTGAACAGAAATCAACAACACCAACACCAACTCAAGCCGTAATGAGAGTGAACTCAGGTGCTCCCGAAGAGTAAGCAGTTCCTGCTTGCACACCCATTAATGATGATATGAAGTGATGAATGTACATAACATATAATAATTATAATTCATAATTTATGATAATTATACATACATTATTTCTCTCTTAGCATGAGGAGGAACTTGAAAGGAAGAGAATTGAAGAGATGGAGAGAAAGAAGAAGGAAGAAGAAGAGAGGAGGAGAAGGATAGAGAGAGGATTAGAGACTGAATCTGAACAGGGAGATGAACCTGGTATGCTATATTATAAAATTTGTTTTAAATACTACTGTAAAGAGAGTTATTTTTGCTATGGTAAATTTTCACATTATTTGTGTCCTAAGGTATATGAAAAAAAATTGTCAGCTTTAATTTTGGGCTTTGTGAATGTGTAATATGAATTAGGCATTGCCTAGCTGCAAGCACAGCATAATTATTCAACTTGCTTCATTTGATAGGGGAACAATAGGGAGAATGTTTAAACTTAATGATAAATGCGCCATGGATTCTGTGGGTTGATTTTGAAAATGGCGCCTATGAGTTTGTGACATTCAGCTCCAATTTTTGAATAATGAAGTTGACAATTTTTACTTCATTGATATTCAATGTACAAAAAATAATGAAAAGCACATAAATTATGTTGCTAGTAAATATTTGCCCCACTTATATTTAAAAGATTTCTTCCATGTTTTAAAGCATAAAATATATTTTTTGGAAACAATATTATTAATATTCACGCCGGACCTGTAAAACTTTGAGAAGCATATCCGGACAAAAAAAATCAATATTAGCATTAGGCCAATTTTTCGCAAGAACTTGCCATAGAGCTCTCTGCTCTCTTGGCGCACTTTGTGCCCGCTACGAGCTGTGCTCACTAATATATAAGATTTGTGTTAGATTGGTATATTTGATATTTAATATCATTTTCCATTATTTCTCTTGCAGAAGAGAAAAAAGAGCCAGAACCTGAATGGCATCCATATATCCCAGAAACCCCCAGTCCTATATTGAATGGTTACTACAGTGACGAAGGCAGATTTTGGCTTTCTATGGTAAGTTAATGTTCAGTTTTTATCACAGAAATATTAGATGTATACCTTTTTAGCTCTAGTGATGACAAACATACCATTAAGTGTTAAAAATTGCACAAGCTAGGTGTATACAAAAACAAAACCAAACAAATTTTTAAAGAAGATTTTTACACACAGTATTTCAAATTTATTACACATGGGATATTCAAAACTTTTGAGACTCAGAATCACTCTTTTCTTAAGGGCCAATTGAATATAGAATCTTTAAATAAATTAATTTTAGCAAATATGTATTTAATAATCTTTTAACAACATTAAAAACAACCAAGTGGTTTTTTGTTTGTTTCCAGGGAGATTTTGATGCTGGTTACCTGTATGAGTGCAAGTTTATGTCAGAGACAGAGAGGGCCAGTCTACCAGAGGAAGTACAAGATGAACCAATCAGACATATACCTGTCCTGGAGTCTAATGACATGCCCATACATAATATCACATTCAGGTAAACAATTGATGTCAATAAACAAAGTACCGGTTTTACTGGTCTTTGTAACAATACAGAGCACTACATTTTACAGAGGATAGAAATATATAGGGGATGCAAGAGAATAAAAAAGAGATGATCAATTGCAGGAAAAGAAAGACAACTCTGTTTGAATTTGTTTACTACACTGAAAAACATGCAGCATTGATAATAATGTCCTTTTTCTAGACAGAATTACATATTTAGTATGTTGAATAGTTCACAATATGGTTCGATATGTATAAACAATATATACAACAGAAAATTATAAAAGTAAAAACAAGCAAGCAAACAAGTTATAAAGGTAAAAAAAATGAAATTACATACTAGTATATGACATGAGGAATAATAATTGAGGAGTGAAATTTATGGTTTGGAGTCCCAAAATACGAATTATTTTGATAGAATAGAGTTTACCAAAATCTAGTTTATCAATTTTTATTTTAAAACACCTATTGAATGACATCAAAAGATAAATTTTCTGCAAAATTTAAGCTACAATTGCAAAAACAATGACGTGAAAATCTTGTGTGAAGAATAAAAAAATTGCTGTACGTATCATATGAAATGAAGATTCAAGTTAAAATTCTAATGTAAAACAAATAGATTAAAACATGAAAAATCATCAAAAGCAATGTGTTTCTCTTTTGAACATTGATAACTATATTAAATTTCAACATTTTAGGTTTACACATATTATTTTTTAATATTTCAGTGCAAATGGTAAACAAGTGATGTTTGGTATGGAGGACGGTGCTATAAGAATTCACAGTCTGGAAGAAGACTTTGACATCGCTACTTTGAACCAATTCTGGCAGTTGAACGTCCACGACAATAACTATGGTCATCTTACAGCTCTGAAGCTCGGATATGATTCACTCCATCTGATAACTGTCGGTGCCGATGGTAACTTCTTCATGTTTGACGTCATGACTCAGGAGAATCTTGATAAGAAGATTGCCGAGGCTAAGGCTAAACTGCCATCAGCAAAGGTTAGTTCAATTCAGTATTAGAAATTATTATTTTTCTGCTTGCCCTTTAATTTTAGCATGTAAATTATAAATTCATAATTAAAATCACTGTGTGGTTCTTATGTAGAAGTCTGTTGTGAATAGAAAAATGATTTGAAATATAAATATTTTGAAAATTAATAAAGTATTGGTTACAAAATCGTTAAAGAATTCAATCTGAATTGAAAATCTACACACACAAAATAATAAAAGAATATTGTATTAGGGAAATAGAAGAAAGGTAAAATTGAAATGAACAACTAAAATATATATAAGATGCAATGGAAAACAATGTTAGAAATTATTAAAAAAAGAAAATTTCTGTCAAATAATTTTTTTTTTGCTAATTGTTTTGTAGAAAAAAGATGATGACAAAGTAGGAGATGATATAGACGATCCATCAGCTTATAGGTAAGGAGTTTGTAAGGTGCATTTAGTCTAATTTTTCTGCGAACTGCATATTGTAGGTTGTGTTGCGTACACTTATTTCACAACTTATTTCCTTCTGTTATTCAGTTCACATGTAATCATTAAGCAATGATCTGATTCATGGAAAAAAGTTGTCAACGTTGAAAAATTACTTCAGTTGCAAAATGTTATTAACCTAGCAAAATTCTTTATAGTTTTCTGTAATACATATTTATGTCACATATTAAACTCTTTTTGTGATTTAAAAAAAAAACACTGATTTTTTCACTATTATTGTACAATTATTTATGGAATTGTAAATTTTCTGACTTGGTTATTCTTTTAGTATTGAAGATGCCAAACAGAAAGCAGAATATGACAAGATGATGAAACTTGCTGAAGAGAAGAAGCGAGAGGTCAGGAGACAGATTTCTAAATTCAGACGCCAGTTCAAATCCTTGTTGGAAAAGAATGAAACATTACCTTCACAGATTCAGTTGAAAAAAGAGGTAAGAAAGGAATGGATAAAATATTGTTATTTTAAAGAATTTACTTTGTTCCTTTGTTATAGCTAGTCTGCCAGTAAAAAACTGTATCAAAAGACATATGTACACTGTTTTAGATATTATTTGTACGTGTATTTTTGACTGAATGAATATCATGTAGTGAAAAATGAGGTTATTGGAATGGTGAATGTCAGGCAGGGAAATAATGTTCATTTTCTCAGCAACTACTCATCACATCCTCTTGATATTTTGTATGCAGTGTAAGGATGGAGTCCCAGACTATTTGATTTGATTTAAGATTCCATCTCCAGCGAAAGACAAAAAAAGTTGTAGAAAGTGAAATATAGGTACATTTTCCAGGAAAGGGCTTAATATACATTTTGTGCAAGAGTTTATGATTTACAGAAGATTTTGATTGAATTCAAATATGTCATTATCGTGAAATAATTTTCTCTATAGGAATTTGAAATGGACAGAGAAATCAAAGAAGAATTACAGAAACAAAGAGATGAGAGGATAGAAATTGTAAAGAAAGAGTTAGCTTGGGAATCAGAGAAACAAAGATTAGCTCTGGAAAAACTAAGGAAAAGGTAAGAAATTATATACATGTATCAGAGCATGTTTTATAGAAGTACATTGTACATGTATTATATGATGACAACCCAGAATTGATTTGATAGTCTGAACATACAGAAATTGGTAGGTAAAAGATATTGATAGTATCCTGGCCACAATACCACAAAACTTTTTAAAAAGCATAAGTCTGAGAATATTGTCAACTCATTGTATTGTGGAGTTGAGAATATTCTCAGACATTAGAATATTTTTGGTTTTGTTGTACCAGGGACGAAATAGATCAGTAGAGGAAATAACATTTTTATTTGAATTGAAGAGTTTGGATATGAAATATTTTAAACGTTATAAGGTTGACATTCTATCTTTTCTGATTGAATACACTGGTTAATAGAAAAGTCCAGTATCTTTGAGTTGTTTCCTAGACTTTATTTCAAATATAAACCCATCCCCTTGCTGAATGTCAATAGATATGTGCAAAAATAATAGATGAATAACAGTGAATTGTGATTTAAAAACTTGAACCAAACATAGGTAGCAGTACTGGTTGAAAGTTCTTAAATCTTTGGGCATCAATTTTCATTGATTTGGAATGCTTGCATATTTATGGATTGATGAATATGTGGTTGCAGCAAACAAATTCTTCATTGTTCAAGCAGTGTAAAATTTCTTAAACATTTCAATTTTGATTTTGTGGATTGCCTGACTTATGAAAACCACAAAAATTGGAGCTCAGTAAAATGAACTTTCAAAGTATAATATGGCTTAACTTGTGATTATAGATACAAGGATGTAGTTGAGTGTGAGAGGATTGTAGTTATTGCCTTCAAGACAAACCATGAAGTAGCCAGCTTCAGAGCAGCCAAACTCTCAGATGATTTCTATCACATGAAGGCGGAATATGAGAGGAGAAAGACAAATTTGACCAGGGATGATCTGACCAGAGACCCAACAAGAGATCTATTGACTGGTAGGTGGAAATGTCTGTGCTTTGTGGAATTAAAAACAGTTGAATTACACCCATGCTTACAAAGTTTGGGTGCTTATATTAGGAATCACAGTATCGAAACAGCTTGTTGGATTATAAGAAAAGGACTAAAGCCACGAACCCTCATATTTGGCCCTAAATCGGGGAATTTTTTCAAATTCATTTGTGAGATAAGATTTTTGTGGCCAAGTAGTCTAGAATGATTACTTGTTACAAAACAAAATCAATTTTAAAGTTTTCTTTACTTGTGACGTTATAATGACATCATAAAGTGAAGTTAAAATTGAAAATATGCTAATTTCAGCTAAATTTCACAATTTTCCACCTAGTTTTTGGTGAAACTGACATGGGCGCCACCTCTCGCCCATAAATATTTTTGCTTAAATTTTATAAATACATCATTTTCTTCATATTTCAACAAAAATTTCGATGGGCGAGGGGTGGCGCCACATAGAAAATCACAAAATTGTGACTGAAAAACAAGTCATTTGGGCAAAAAGTGAAAAATCACTGATTTAGGTTGTTTTTGAAGGGTTATGATACTTGAATATTCATTTATACACCATAATCAAATCTTTTCTCTTTTAACACAGACATCCAGCTATACATACACAAATTTTGGTGTAAAACAAACCAATTTTGATATTTGAGTATTAACAGGGCCAAATATGGGGGTTCGTGGCTCTAGTCCTTTGCATTTAGTTGAACATAGTATTTAAACTATTTAGCTTAAGTAATTTTATAATTCTTTGTAATTCTTTCTTATTTTGAATTCTGGAGTAAGTTTAAATCAACATATATGGTGTGAAAATATAAATCAAATTAGAAGTTAATGAATATTTGCATATTATCTCTTATAGTACATAGTATATTTAATATGGTAAATTAATGACAAAAATTGTACTGACTCAAATTTGCAACTATTTGTGCTTGTGCTATTTAAAGTTTCTTGCATTTAACTCAATGTAATCTTGCTTGGTTGTTGTTGGTCTGATTTCACAATGTGAAAAATCTAGTTTATATAATGGTGAATTGCGGGTAGGCAGGTAGGGACAAAAAATCAGTAAAAGTTTTCTCAGGAACTAGAAATCATACCCCCTTGGTATACAGTATCAGCATGAGGTCCAATAATAAGAGATTTGAATTTGCTCACCTACTTCCTGTTGAACTAAATATGGTCACATTTGATGTTGACAATTGTTTAAATTTCTTTCCTTTAAAGGTCAGACAAGGCTAACAGATATGGGAACTGGTGCTGGTGGAAAATCTGATGATGCTGCTTCAAAAATTACCACAACAACCACATTGAAAGGCAGCATGGGAGAAAGGATCACCAAAGCATTGGGTAAAGTGGAAGAAAAGAAGAAAAAGAGAGCTCAGAGAAAGGCACAGGTATAAATATCATAGTACTTATCCTCCTGATTTTTTATGGCCATTGGATATTAGGCTGCAACAAGCTCTTTCAAATTCCAACTTACTTTTGTGACAAAATTTGGTCTTGCCTTTTAATGTATTCTAACATAGAGGTAATTTTATTTGAAAATTTATGTTACATCATGAAGAGCTTTTATTCTATAGTTTAAAAAATTATGAAATGCAAATGACTTAAAAACTTTACTTTCCTTTCTCAGAATTTGATGCCCTGCCATATTAGTAGCTAGACCAAGACTTTTAGTCTCTCTACTCATTTGTGATAATCAAGTTTTTTTTATATGCAAAGGATTTTTTGTTATTCATGCAATTTTTATATGGATATTCACCAATTCACCTTGGCATAAAAATCTGTAAAAAGGAAATTTATGACTAACTATAACTACACATTTGTATTTTAGACACATATATTATTAGCTTAAATGTTAAATAAAAAATAGAAAGTAGCAACATATTTATTGTGCATTATTGATTTTTCACAGTGGGATGAACTATATGAAACTAAGCCAGATGATGATTTTGAAGACCCAAATGACGTGTCAGCCATCAAGGAAGCCAAGGACAACATGGGATACTTCAACCTGAAGACAGCTAAAGATTACATCGTCCCAGACCATCTTAGGATGAATGTTGAGAAAGCTAGGGGAAGACTGCTTATATTGAAAGATCTGGTAATTAAAGGGATTTTTTATTAAATAATATCAATTCACTCCTCAGTTACCAGCCCAAAGTTTGTGGTTCCCTCAGGTTTTCCTCCTTGGTTATTACTGATTGCCCTGTATGACCTAGGTGCATCAGAAAGGTTAACACACACATAGTTTGACTCCTCGTTGATAAAAAAATGATATTACAAAACCTTCTTTTCATCAATAAGAGATGTTGACAGGAATTTCTTGAAAGGATGAATGATATTCTTTGGACAAAATCAACTTTCTGCTTATAGGAGGAAAACATAGTGAACATATCAACAGAAAGTTTAGTGTTCACTGATTTCATGTTATGACACAAAAAAGAGAAAAACATTACCGTCAAGTTTCTATCAAATGTTATTTGTTATTCTCTAATTTTCATCCGATTTATCAACCTCTCAACCAGTTGTGAAAAAATAGTTCTCACCTCTAGAGACAAATTTGTTCTCAGCGTAATTGCACATGCAATTGATGAGCGACCTTTTGCAATTTCTTACCTGTAAACATTAGAAAAACCTTCTACAACTTAATTCTCAATGATTATGGAATTTCTAACATCTTGAGAAATAAATTTGATATTTTAATAGCTCGGCAAGCCTCGCCATTAAAATAATCAAATTTATTTCTCTCAAAGTTAGAAATTCCATAATCAACTTGATCACGTTGTAGAAGCTATATTTCTATATTTGTTAACTGTAAAAAAGTAGATTTTTGTTCAATTCCTCTTTACTCCTCAAAGAGTGGACTAAATTACAATGACCTTTTCACATTATCTGTCTGGTTGTCTATTCACATTTTTATAACAGATACTTAATAGATTTTTCATCTTTATTTGTAGATTCATGAGTACAAATACAACTTCAATTTAAAACTGTTGGCTCTTAGAGATAAGAAAATCAAGATCATTGAAGAAATCAAAGATGTTGTGAAGAATCTGAAGGAAGTACAAGACAAACTGGACGAATCCAATCGTAAAACTATGCCACGTGTTCCTGAACTGCAATTATGTGAAATGCCAGAAAAGTAAGCATATGACCTGATGATATGTTATCTGAACTGATGGGCCAATATAAAAAATATCATATATTTTCGTCCCGTCCTGCCCCAATTTTTCAGCCACCTGAAATTTTTACAAATTTTGTTTATTTTTTGTCAATTTTCTTTAACATGGCAGATTATTAGAATGGTAAAATAAATTTGCCTGCCCACCCAATATAGAAATTTGGAATAGAATCAAGGAATTATATTGATGACTTTCAGTGTAAAGAATAAGATTACTTGTAATTGCGAAAAAAAATGAAGAAAAGATTGAAATAGAAAAAATAATAGTTTTAGAAAATTGAAATGAAAACCAAAAATCTAAAAATGTTTTCATTTTATTTTATTCTTTCTGTTACAGAAAACTAGAATACACAAGAGAAACATTGATCAAGTTTAAGAAGGAACATGAAGAGAACCAGAAGAATGCTAAAGGAGCGTCCTCTGGGTTTGGTGGTGGTTTTGGAGGATTTGGTGGTCAAGCTAAGGTATAGTGTTCATAACTCACCAGTTGCAATATTCACAAAAATTCGTAGGTGTAATTTTTGTCGTAAATGTGGATTTCTGCCAATCAAAATCTTGGAAATTTATACCTGCGAGAAATTTTACACTTACAATTTTTGTGAATATAAGTGCAGGGCCTGGGTGGCCGAGTGGTGTGCATGTGTTGTTGGGTTTAATGACTTTTATGATGCACCCGTACCATTAAGGTTGGACAGTTAAAATGATGGAGGAAATTTGAGTACCCTGAGGAGACCACCGACCTGTGGCAGTGGCTGAGATGTCTAATGCTCTGGTTTATATACCACACTATTGATTACTAGTCATTTACCATGTTGTTGTTGGATCGTATCCCAGTTAGCAATTTGCAAAAACAGGACTTTCCCACATGATCATTAGTTACCTGCTTACATTTGGTGTTCTTGTTTCCTCCCATTAAAACTGACCAACTTATATGGCCCAGGTGTATTGAAAAGGGCTTTAAACACCAACACTCACACACAAACACTCATACCATATGAAGTGGTGAGGTATTATGTGATATCCTCCTTTTTGTTCCTTCTGTCCCCTATGGTCTTAACAATACAGACGATAATTTTAAAATGCTGCACATGATTTTAATTAGATTTTGCACACCAGTGTAGTACAAAGATTGAAAGTGAAGTTGCAATTTGTGGAAATTTAAGTTTTTATCCACTTTAAAAAAATATTCTGACTGATTTTTTTTATGATCAAAGAAAGATAACTCAAATTTGATTTTTCTTTAGAATAAACCAACACAGCATTTTGATTTACAATTTCATGTTATGGATAAAAAATATGTTACACACTTTATCAATATCAATCAATAAACTTTATTTAAAGTCGGCAAGTTAAATAACAACAAACATAAGCTCTTTAGAGCTTTTGAACCGACATTAAATTTCATATTTTAATCATTAGGCACAAAGTAACTAACTTTTGGACTGGAAATAGTTGGAAATATGCTTTAATTTGCATCTCTAATTTATATTCTCTAAACCAACTTATTTTTGTGACTGCCTTATTTTGCAGTTTTGATTCGTTTTGGCAATTTTGTGGCCATGTAGATGTATGTTCATGAATCTTTAGTACTACACTGTTTCTTAACACAAATGAATTAAATCTCGATGATTCATAAACAAGTGTGAAAATAAGTAGGTTAACAGTAATGGTTTTAGCTTTAATATTTCAATTTATTGTCCCCCGCCGCAACGCAGCGTAGGGACTTAGTAATGGTCTCCGTCCGTCCGTCTGTCCGTCCGTCCGTCCGTCACGTTTTTTGTGGGTGCAACTCCTCGGACACTACTGAACGGATGTTGCTGAAACTTTACACACTGATAGGGTACAATTAGTAGATGATCATCCCATATTTGAAATTTTCAAAATGGCCGCCGTTTCCATGGAAACGGAAGAAAGGTCAAAATATAGGACATTCAATATCTCGGTTACCTAGGTGCACAGGGTTCTGAAATTTTGTAGGCTGATAGAGCAAAAGGTACTCTATAATAATACGAAAAAAAATTTTGAAGCGATATTTACGGTTTTTGAGTTATTTTCGAATTTGTGATTTTTCAGTCCGAAAAATGGGACTTAGTCAAACGTTTTTGTGGGTGCAACTCCTCGGACACTACTGAACCGATGTTGCTGAAACTTTACACACTGATAGGGTACTGTTAGTAGATGATCATCCAATATTTGAAATTTTCAAAATGGTCGCTGTTTCCATGGAAACAGGGAAGAAAGGTCAAAATATAGGACATCCAATATCTTGGTTACCTAGGTGCACAGGGTTCTGAAATTTTGTAGGCTGATAGACCAAAAGGTACTCTATATTGATAAGAAAAAAAATTTGATGCGATATTTACGGTTTTCGAGTTATTTATGAATTTGTGATTTTTCAGTACGAAAAATGGGACTTTGTCAAACATTTTTGTGGGTGCAACTCCTTGGATACTACTGAATGGATGTTGCTGAAACTTTACACACTGATAGGGTACTGTTAATAGGTGATCATCCCATATTTTGACAACCTATTTGTATCGTTTCTCAGAGAATGTATTGCTTGAATTGACATACCACATAACTTTTATGCAGCGGCGGGGGACACATGGCTACGCGTAGCAATCTTGTAATATTTGTGATTCATTTAATTTAAAGGCTGCATCTCCAATAATGATGAGAAAGATGAGTGATGCCAAAGCAAAGTCAGAATCTGAATCTTTGGAATCATTAGAGGATGTGGAGTTAACTCCCTTAGAAATAGAACTCAAACAGGCTGAGGACATTAAAATGTTATATGAACAAGATAGATTATTTAACAGGTTGGAAGAACTTGTGACAAACTTTGATGCAGAATTGAGAATCCTTCGACATGAAAAATTCAAACTGGATATTGTTATGAAAAAT
Organism: Arcuatula senhousia; assembly: GCA_963971305.1. Taxonomy (NCBI): domain Eukaryota; kingdom Metazoa; phylum Mollusca; class Bivalvia; order Mytilida; family Mytilidae; genus Arcuatula; species Arcuatula senhousia. Next base: position 43,214,359 of record OZ020306.1, read on the forward strand.
GCTGATTTGAGGTAATGTTTTTAATTGTCCCCCACTGCAATGCTGAGAAGGGAAATAGAAATGCTGGTGTCCGTCCGTCTTTCAAATTTTTTTCTTAACAGTTTTCTCAGCAACTATTAATCATTGGCTTTTGATATTTGGTATGCAGCCTCATATGGTTGGATGTGTTTTCAGATTTGTTGCTCATCTACTTCCTGTTAACCATACAAGTTAGATTTTTCCCATTCAAAGGGCCGGGGACATGGAATTTGTTTTTGTCAAGATAAGCTTTTAGGGTAGTCTTCATGTCTAAAGTTCTGGGCAATAGACCCAGATGGCAATCTCACATTTATTCTACAGAGAAAACATTGGTTTGTTGCTGCTATGTTTTACATTTACTGTCTCCTACCATTTTTATAAGCAAGAAGCTTAGGGCTTTTGAAAAGTAATAAATGAATGAATTGTAATAACAATTTTTTCATTTGTAGACAAGTAACCTTATTTGAAGAGTTTGTTTTGCTGAAAGAATATGAGAAGAGAGAAAACATCCTTGCAGATAAAGTCACAGCCAAAGCACAGGAGAAGATTGATATGCAGAATAAGGTAACGAAAGTTGTAGTGGGTTCTTTGTCTAACTCTTGAAGTTAACTACTTTGGAAATAGCTATAGAAAAAAGAACTTGCTCAACACCTTATGCAATTTTTAAAATTTGGCATAAGCAGCTGAATAACAATATAAATATATAGGATGTAGAATAAAAGTACATGAAAAGAATAGTCATAATATGGCAGTTTATTAAATTTGAATTTATACAGGCCTTGTGCTTAATAACTAAACCATATCTTATTAATTTATTTGGAAGAAAACATATAATATCATTTGATTTTAATAGTCATCAGCCATCTAAGATTATGACATATATCTGAAATAATAATAAAAATGTTCATTTTTGCTTTGTTTTAAAGTTTATTTCAGAGCTTATGTTTTTTTTAAACAACAAAGTTAAATGCCCCTTGAAAATAATTTTCCACATTTAGACAATAAACAAAAACAACTTGTTTCTTGAAAATTTCACAATGATGAGTATAAACCATAAAAATTTTCAACTTTGATTTTCTTTTTACTACAGATTGTTGAGATAACAACCAAGATCGAAATGAAGAAGAAAGAGATTGAGAAACTTGGAGAGAAAGACCGAGGACTTGGTGTTCAGTTCCAAGGATTACTAGGAGAGAAAAACCAATGGGCTGACTATCTTACCAAAGTCTATAAGAAAAAGATTAAAAGGGCAAAGAAGAAGGTTTCTGAAGATGGTATGTTTGAAAAGGGAGCCATTATAAGTTTGATTTCTTATGTTAAGCAAGCTTATGAGACATTTAAGTGTATTTTGGAATCCTTAGGGCCGTGCTCGATTATTCTGTTCAGAGCATGTTCTGTTTACTCTGTACAACATAGAAAATCAAGTAACATGGAGCAGATTCAGAAGAAGTTTAAAGGACCAGGGCTGATAAGGCCTGTTTTTGGCCTCAAAATATGGCTGAAAATTAAAAGTTCTAGTATTCTACATTCACTGTGTTATTTTCTAAGGCAAGGGTTAGGGACATAATAAACAATGAAAATTAGTTCAATCTATCTAATCTATATAAAGAAAATGGCATTAAAAGTTGGAAGATTTTCAACATTTGGTCAAAATTAGCGGTTTTTACATAATTTTCATGCTTATTTTGGTTTCAATTGTAGTGTGTACAGCCATGTACCAAATAGATACTTTGGGAAAATATTTTTCAGGACCAACTTAATTTGTTACCAAAAAGATTTTGTGGTACATGGGTGTTGCGGTCACTTCCCAGAGCGAAAATTATTAAAAATATGGTAAAAAACAGCCGATTTGGTCAATTTTGTGCAATTTGTTCCATTTTGACGTCACTATGACTTCATAGTATGGTCAAAAATATTAAATTGTCCATGAAGCATTAAAGTACTGACATTTAAGTCTTGTCACAATTTTTACTTGAATTCCAACAAAAAAAATTTTTGGGCCAAAAATGGCCCTTATCAGCCCTAGTCCTTTGACAAATAAACGCCCAATTTTACTAAAGCGTTGTGAATGACAATAATTAAAAAGTTTCAATCTTTGTTTTCAATTTTTTATTAAATAAATAAACAAATAGCCTAATATACTAATATAACTCACTTTGTTTCATTGGTCGCCATCTTGTTTTACAACTGCTCCAAACACACCACCTCCTCAAATGGAGTAGACAGAAGATACTCCGAATACATGTTCCGTTTTACTCGATTAATGTTCCGAGTGTTCGGAGCGTTTTGAGGTAATAATCGAGCACCACCTTAGTCTTCATTTGGCTTTGTACACTTAATAAGTGTCAATACTTTGCCATAAGTGTCACTTATACACCTATGCATCATATAAGGGGAAAAAAACTGCAGGGAAAAATGTAATTTTTGTCAAATTGTAAAGAGTCAGATGCCTCGAGAAACATTTGTTTGTCAATGAATTTTAGAAGTAATTTTATTTAATAGCACTCCTTATGTTGGAGGAAAATGGACAAAAATTACACTTTCAATGTTTTCTGGTATATATTAAATAAGTTTGAAAATGATGATAAAAGTAATTAATTCATACAAAAATTATATTAAATGGTATCTACATGTAAGTAATTTTAGAAAATTTTTGAATTTGTAAAACTTCAGATGAAAGTGAAGAAAGTGATGATGATTCAGATGATGGATCAGAATGGGATGAAGATGAAGATGAATCAGATGATGATGGAGGATATGACCTTGACATTTGTCCACCTGGTTGTGATCAGGTAAAACATCTTTTTTTGTTAATAAACTTTCAAATTGTCTTCTTTTTGACAAACAAGATTGGGTTGCTTACATAATGAAAAAAAAAAAACTTAAACACAATTGAAATACCTATACTTGAAGTTTGTTTAAAAATACCTGATTTTTTTTTAAATTCAAAACTTGAAGGTTGATTACTCCCACAAAAATTTGGAGAATCAAAATACTTTGAAAATATGCATAATTACATACGGTGTACTCGCTATCTACAAAGTTTCCTTAGTGTGACTGGGATAATATTGAAATCACATCAAAGTTTATAGAATCAAATTTGTTACCATCTCAGCCATTTAGTCATGACATTTTCTCATTATAAGTCAGACAAGTTAATGGTCTTCAGGAAGTAGAAGAAATGGTACAAATACTATAAGTTTTACAAACTTCATTTTGGGTGACCTAATAATGATGTTTTTACATCCAAACCCATCCAAATAATCTATTATATATCATTTTGAATGAATGGTAAAGTTTTAATATTTCCCTTTAATTACAGACTCTGTATGACAATATATGTGCCCTTAGAGAAAAGAGACTGGACATTGATGAAGCTTTAACAGAAGAAAAGAAAAATAATGAAACACTGAAGAAGGAATTAGAGAGTATGAATAAGAAGTTGAAGGTCATCATTAATGCCCTCAAAGCTTCACAAAATGACCTTGAAGCCTTCCAGGTAAGATAAACGAGCCATTTTAATCAAATTTTTCTTTATACTTTTTCCATCTGGACAACAAAGTGAAATTCACTTTGTACTTTACAGAATGATCATCAAAAAGAAATATGAATCATCTGATTATGACCAAAATTGTAATTGGCAACTCATTACAGATTCACTTTATGTAAATGGGAAGGTTACACTTTATGTAAATGGGAAGGTTGAAATAAGATTTTTAAAAAAATATACCTCCTTTCACCTTCTAATGTTGATTACACAGTATCTGAAAAAAACAAAAAGATCTGTATAGTTTTTAAATTTGTATGAAAAAAAAATTCTTTTCCGTTTACTAGTACTGGATGAAAAATGAATAGATACACATTTGTACAACGTTTTATTTTTTAATCCTTCACAGCTAGAAAAGCAGCAGAAATTGAACGAGCTGGATGTAGTGGTGACCCTCAAACTCCACCAGATACAGTACATGATCAATGCAGTATTACCACAAGACTTGTCATCGACGCTGGTGTTTGAGTCTAATGGTGTGGCCAGGTTACAGCAACGTATCAAAGAATTAGAACACGAGAAACAGTTACAGAAGAAACAGATGAAGTAAGTTGTATTTTTGTCGCATCCTTTGAACAGTGAGAATGTATGCAGGGTTGGCATGCAATCTTTTCGATTTTCACAGGTTTTCAAAGTATTAAGATCTTATTTATAAATGAATATGACATGATACATCATACAAATGATTAAAACCCCTTGAGAGGAGATTTCCAAAAGTTTGCAGCCCTGTGTATGTCTGTCTGTCCATGCTGTTAAGGCTAGCTTTTACATGCCTTTTCTCAACAGAATTTTAGAATTAAAATTTATGATTGTTTGTACTTTGAATACCTTAAACAAGTTTTGAATTCAATTCCTTTAGAGCTGTGACTTATATTGCGAGACCATAAAAATGTACAAAATTATGATTGTATCATTGGATGGATAACATTATGATGGCAGCTTTTGAAAACTTCCTTCTGGCTGAAATGAAATAAAAATCTTATGACAAGTTCTTATAACATTGATGCATGAACATAAAAAGGATGATACCTTAATGATAAATATCATTTATTTTACAGGGAAGCAAGAAAAACACATGTTACATTAATAAAGGACAGAAAAATATTTGATGCCAAGATTTGTGAATTGGAAGAAAATGCCAATGAGATGATGGTTGCTAAATTTGGTCGCATTGTGGATCTGGAGAAGTTAGAAACAATCACAGTTAACAGAGCCATTGAGGAGCTAAAGGAGAAATTACGTATGACAGAAATACAGTGTTCAGAGGAAATCATAGAATGGGATGTAAGTGGTTAAAAAAAATTGGTTACTCTTACAGTTTGCCAAAGTTATCTCTCATTTTGATAAGGGATTTGTTCAGTTAATTTGTATCTTGTGCTGTGTCATCATTTCAGTAGGTGACATTCTTTGCTTCTTTGTTTAAACATGTCACCATCTGAAAGGGGGTTCTGTAAGACATATTGATAGGAAATCTAGAGTTAAGGAATTAATAGAAAATTATTTTGCAATAGGTAAGAAATTTGTAGCATAAGAACATATAACCATTTCAAGCTGAGTTCTATTTTTAGCAAATTCTAAGCAACTACTGATCACAGCCATTTGATATTTGGTATGCAGCATCAGCATGAGTTCCCATACTGTGGGATTCGATTTCAGGTCTGTCCCTCACCTTCTTACTGTAAAATGGAATTTTGCCATTTTTGACTTTGACAGATTTTTTAAAGTATAAAATGATTGTATGCTGTCATTGGCTTATTTGAGTCAACCTATTAACAAATTTCATTTGTTTATTACAGGAAAAGATCAAAGACAAGAAGAATAGGATTACATCATTAATCAGAGATAATACCAATAGACTGGATCAACTAAATATATTAATGAATGAACAGAAACAGTTTGAAAAATCTCTAGACTCTAGGCAGAAAAATTTGGTAAGCTAATTTTATTGATTGGATTTCACGGAGTGAAAAATCTGAGTTATAAAATAGTGAATGGTGGGCCACACGCGGACGGGGAAAAAATTTAGTAACAGTTTTCTCAGCAAGTACTAATTACAGCCACTTGATATTTGGCATACAGCATGAGGGTAGGGTCCCAAAACGTGTTATTCAATTTCAGTTCTGTTGCTCACCTACTTCCTGTTAAACAAAATCTGGCCATTTTTGGCAGGTTCTTTTACTCTTTTTTATCAGACTTAAGGTATTAAACCTTGTTTACCTTGTATAAATCAATTATTGGAGGGATAACTTATTCTTAAAGTTTTTATGACCGACCATAAAGTTTCCTTGGCTTAAGAATTTTCAGTCTGTTTGTCAGTCACACTTCAGGTTTACCTTTCTGTTTTTGCTGATCTCTTGAAAATCATAAAGTCAGGGTCTTCATTAAATTTCATACACTTATTCACTTATTAACCATGTCAAGATGGGGCCTGGGTGGCCAAGTGGTCTAAGGCGCTTGTTTTTAAATACCACACTATTGATCACTAGCATATCACCTCTCAGCTGGTGTTCAAGTCTGGATTTATAAAATGATGAGCGTCGGGTGGGCGGGAAAGAAATTTTGGTAATAGTTTTCTCAGCAATACTAATCAAAGCCACTTGAAATTTGGTATGCAGCATCAGGGTGGAGTCCCATAAAGTGGGATTCAATTTCAGGTCTGTTGCTCACCTACTTCCTATTTAATGAAATCCATCCATTTTTCACTTTGACAGATTTTTATACATTTTACTTTTATGTTTTTCAGGGCGAAGAATTTTCAGGTGGTAGAAAGGTTGATTTACACGAAAAACAGAGACTACTCCAGCTTGTACAGTTACAGGCACAAGAAATAGATGCTCTTAAAGAAGAAATTATGTTATTATCACGGAAAGGTGGCCACATATTGCCACCAGCTCAACCGCCTTTGCCACAGACACCACCTAACCTTAGAACTATCAGCAATTAATTTGACTTGTTTATTTATTTATATATGAAAATGATTGGTAAAGTTGCAATTATGAGTATTTTAGCTATAAAGACTGATTTATTTATTGTTTCAAGATTTTACTTGAGTTTATTTCACTTAATATGTTATAAAGTGTTTGGTTGTTTTTTTTTTCCAAAGTTTGGAATTTAACATGATATAAAGACTAAAGCCTTATGGCAATTCTAGTTTTCTGTGATATTAAAAACAACACATTATGATTATAACAACATGAACAAAAAGAAGTACTGTAGTAGCTTAAGAAAAATCAAATTTGGTATATTTAACCTGATAAGTTCAAAGTTTTTGCTTTGAACACTTTAACATTTGTATTTATTTATTTATGTTATTTTTTCGTTATTTGACAAATCCTGCCATAGCATTTATATTTTACATATAAATATTTCACGTCTACAAAGAAAATGTTGATTTTGTGATTAGAAAATATTATTTTCTTATCCGTCCATAATATGAAAACATTATTTTGTTTGCTTGGAAAATTGACTTATTCTGTCCTTCTATTTATATCTGTGATATAATGTTTTGTTATTAAATTATGAAGATTTATTATTATGCTGTGACTTATTTATGACCAACCTACAAAAGATGATACGTATTAGGTTTTTTTTTCGTGATAATTTAATTCTTGATATATTTGAGGTAAATGTTGACTCTCAAAATCATAACACACAAAATATCAGCTGATATTTGAGGTAAATGTTGGAACACGAAATTATAACACACGAAATATCAGCTGATATTTGAGATAAATATTAGGACACAAAGTTATAAACACACGAAATATCAGCTGATTATATTAAGAGATACATAATGAAGATGAAACTGTGAAGATAAAAGAATCCCCTTTTTAAAGAAAAGCATGAAATTTTCAACCCACAAAATAAACTCTCATTTTACAATTTCGCATCAATTTGTCTGATTATTTGGTAATTAATCTGGTTCACCTCATTTTCATATCACTTTTCAATAAAAGAAGTGTGCTAATGTCATGAAATTTTAGACATATATTCATTTGGTATTATATAATTTCATACCCCCATTTTGAAGAAGAGGGGCCTATACTGTTTACCCTTTTGTCAGTCCACAACTTAATTTCGGCCACAGTTTTCTAAGCAGCTACTGAGCGCCAAGGTCTGATATTTTGTACATAGCTTTATCCTTTAATACCATATTGTATATAGTGATTTTATGCTTCTAGATCATTTAATTTTGGTATCACTTGTGAGCATAAAGCTTACAGATCTCCTTGTTTTTGCATTCAGAAGGAATCGAACCTTCAACTCACATACAGATGTGGTCCTCCAAGCAAATGCTTTATTATTATTTTTTATAGTTCTACACAAAACAGTTGTATCTTATCTGTTCTTTCACTTTTCATACTCCACACTGGGGGTTCACTTTTGCAATTATGCTATGAATGTATTTCTCTTTTCGTTTTTCCTCCATCTCTCTTATTACTCCGGGAGTGATGAAAAGAAAGAAGAGGGAAAGTGCGATGAAGAGGGATAGATAATAGGAGGAAAGTAGAGGGAGGAGGATGGGATGAGAGGGATAAAGCTGCGGAAAGTATAGAAAAAATGATCAACTAGGGAGGGAGGAAGGGTCAAGGAAGAAGGAGAGAAAAGACGGACGGGAACAGGGAAGGAATGGTAGAGGAGGAAGGATAAAGAGTGAGAGGGAATTTGTGATGGAGGCTAGAGGATGAAGAGGGATGAGAAGGGAGGGGATAGAAGAAGGGATGCAGAAGTTGCCTGAGGAAAATTTATGGGAGTAAGGGAGTGGAAGGAATGAGGTATTATAGTCTGAGAGGGGAAATGAAGGATGAGAAGGAAGGAAGGGAGAGTAGGCATGGGACAGAGGGAGGGAAGGAGAGTAGAGATAAGGAGGGAGAAGGAGAAGAGGTGAGGGTGGAGGAAGGAGAGTAAATATGAGGAGGGAGGAAGGAAAGAAGAGATGGGTGAGGCGAGCAAAGATTAAAAAGGAGAGAAGGTGGGTAAAGATGAGGGGGAGGTAGGGGAGATGAGGAGAGTAAAGATGAGGAGGATGGAGGGAGAAGAGTGAAGATGAGGAGGTTGAAGAAGTAAGGAGGGAGGGAAGGGGAGTAAAGATGAGGAGGGAGGAAGAAGAGAAAAGACGAGGGAGGAAGGAGATTGAAGATGGGGAGGGAGGAGAGTAAAAGATCAGGAGGAGGGAGGGAAGGAGAGTAAAGAGGAAGGAGTGAGGGAAGGAGAGAAGAGATGAAGAGGAGGGAGGAAGGAGAAGAGATGAAGAGGAGGGAGGAAGGAGAAGAGATGAAGAGGAGGGAGGAAGGAGGAAAGAGAAAAGTGATGAAGAGGGAGGAAGGAGAGAAGAGATGATGGAGGAAGGAGAGGAGAGTAAAGTTGAGGAGGAAGGAAAGAGATGAAGAGAAGGGAGGAAGGAGAAAAGTGATGAGGAAGGAAGAAAGAGAGTAAATTTAAGGTGAGAGGAGAGAGGAGATGGGGAGGAAGGAAAGAGATAAGGAGGGGGAGGAGAGTAAAGATTAGGAAGGAGAGAAGGCAGGTTAAGATGAGGAGGGGGAAGAGAAGAGATGAGGAGGGGAGGGAAGGAGAGTAAAGATGAGGAAAGAGAGTGAAGATGATGAGGAGGGAGGGAAGGAGAGTAAAGATGAGGAGGGAGGAAGGATAGTGAAGTTGGGGAGGAGGGAGGGAAGGAAAGTAAAGATGAGGAGGAGGGAGGAAGGATAGAAGAGATGAGGACGGAAGGAGAGTAAAGATGAGTAGGGAGGGAGGAAGGGTCAAGGAAGAAGGGGAGTTAGAGTATGAAGTGGTTTAACAATGGATGAGAGTTTTAAGGAGAGATAAGACGGACGGGAACAGGGAAGGAATGGTAGAGGAGGAAAGCTAAAGAGTGAGAGGGAATTTGTGACGGAGGCTAGAAGATGAAGAAGGATGAGAAGGAAGGGGATAGAAGAAGGGATGCAGAAGTTGCCTGAGGAAAATTTATGGGAGTAAGGGAGCGGAAGGAATGAGGTATTATAGTCTGAGAGGGGAAATGAAGGAAGGAAGAGTAGGCATGGGACAGAGGGAGGGAAGGAGAGTAGAGATAAGGAGGGAGGAAGGAGATTAAAGATGAGGGAGGAGGAGAAGAGGTGAGGGTGGAGGAAGGAGAGTAAATATGATGAGGGAGGAAGGAAAGAAGAGATGGGTGAGGAGAGCCAAGATTAAAAAGGAGAGAAGGTGGGTAAAGATGAGGGGGAAGTAGGGGAGATGAGGAGAGGAGGGAAGTAGAGTAAAGATGAGGAGGGAGGAGGAGAAGCGGTGAGGATGGAGGGAGAAGAGTGAAGATGAGGAGGTTGAAGAAGTAAGGAGGGAGGGAAGGGGAGTAAAGATGAGGAGGGAGGAAGAAGAGAAAAGACGAGGGAGGAAGGAGATTAAAGATGGGGAGGGAGGAGAGTAAAAGATCAGGAGGAGGGAGGGAAGGAGAGTAAAGAGGAAGGAGAGAAGAGATGAGGAAGGAGTGAGGGAAGGAGAGAAGAGATGAAGAGGAGGAAGGAGAAGAGATGAAGAGGAGGGAGGAAGGAGAAAAGTGATCAAGAGGGAGGAAAAAGAAAAGTGATGAAGAGGGAGGAAGGAGAGAAGAGATGATGGAGGAAGGAGAGGAGAGTAAAGGTGAGGAGGAAGGAAAGAGATGAAGAGAAGGGAGGAAGGAGAAAAGTGATGAGGAAGGAAGAAAGAGAGTAAATTAAAGGTGAGAGGAAGGAGAGAGGAGATGGGGAGGAAGGAAAGAAGAGATAAGGAGGGGGAGGAGAGTAAAGATTAGGAGGGAGAGAAGGCGGGTTAAGATGAGGAGGGGGAAGAGAAGAGATGAGGAGGGGAGGGAAGGAGAGTAAAGATGATGAGGAGGGAGGAAGGAGAGAAGAGATGAGGAGGGAAGGAGAGGAAATATGAGGAGGGATGAAGTAGAGTAAAGATGAAGAGGAGGGAGGAGATTGAAATGAAGATGAGGGAGGAAGGATAGTAAAAATGAGGAGCAGGGAGGAAGGAGAAAAGAGATGAGGAGGGAGAAAGATGAAAAGAGATAAGGAGGAGGAAGGAATGAGAGAAGAGATGAGGAGGGAAGGAGAGGAGGGAAGAAGGAGAGTGAAGATGAGGAGGGAGAAAGAAGAGTGGAGATAAGGAGTGTGGAGGGAGGAAGGAGAGGAGATATGAGGAGGGACAACGAGAGTAAAGATCAGGAAGGAGAGAAGGAGAGTAAAGATGAAGAGGGAGGAAGGAGAAGAAATGAGGAGGGGAGGTAAGGAGAGTAGAGATAAGGAGGGTAAAAATGAGGAGGATGGACGAATGAGAGAAGTTAGGAGGGAGGAAGGAGAGTAGAGATGAGGAGCAGGGAGGGAGGATATAAAAAAATAGGAAGGAGAGTAAAGATGACGAGTAACGAGGGAAGGAAAGAGATGAGGGAGTTGAGTAAAGATTTGGAGGGAGGAAGGAGAGTATAGATGAGGAGGCGGGAAGAAGGAGTGTAAAGATTGGGAGGAAGGAGAGTAAAGATGGGGAGGAAGGAGAGAAGAGATGAGGAAGGAGAGAAAGCGGTGAGGAGGAAGGGAGGAGAAAAGAGATTAAGAGGAGATAGGAAAGAGGGTATAGAGGAAGAGGGGGGAAGGAGAGTAGAGATGAGGAGAAAGGGAGGGTAAAGATGAGGATGAGGAAGGAGAGTAAAGATGAGGAGGGATAAAGAAGAGTGGAAATAAGGAGGATGGAGGAAGGAGAGTAAATATGAGGAGGGAGGAAGGAGAAAAGAAATGAGGAGGGATAAGGAGAGTAAAGATTAGGAAGGAAATAAGGCGGATTAAGATGAGGAGGGAGGAAGGAGCAGAGATTAGGAGGGGACGGAAGGAGAGTAAAGACGGGGAGGAAGGAGTGAAGAGATGAGGAGGGTGAGGGAAGTAGCGTAAAAATTAAGAAGGAGAGAAAGCGGTAAAGATAAGGAGAAAGGGAGGAGAATAGAGATTAGGAGGAGGTAGGAAAGAGAGTAGAGAGGATGAGGGAGGAAGGAGAGTAGGGACTAGGAGGGAGGGAGGAAGGAGAGTAAAGATGAGGAGGGAGAAAGAAGAGTGGAATAAGGAGGGTGGAGGAAGGAGAGAAAATATGAAGAGGGAAGAAGGCGAGAAGAGATGGGGAGGGGCAAGGAGAGTAAAGATTAGGAAGGAGAGAAGGCGGGTAAAGATGAGGAGGGAGGAAGGAGAAGAGATGATGGGACGAAAGGAGAGTAAAGATGAGGAGAGGAGAGTAAAGATGAAAGGGAAAGGAGAGTAGAGATGAGGAGGGAGGGAGGGTAAAGATGAGGAGGAGTAATGAGAGTAGAAGTGAGGAGGGAGGGAGGAGAGTAGAGATGAGGAGCAGGGAGGGAGGATAGGAAAAAAATAGGAAGGAGAGTAAAGATGATGAGGAACGAGGGAAGGAAAAGAATGAGGGAATTGGGTATAGTAAAGGAGGAAGGAGAGTAAAGATTGGGAGGAACGAGAGAAGAGATGAGGAGGGGGAGGGGAGAGTAAAAATTAGGAAGGAGAGAAGAGATATTAGGAAGGAGAGAAGAGATGAGGGAGGAGAGAAAGCGGGTAAAGAAGAGGAGGAAGGGAGTAGAATAGAGATAAGGAAAAGGTAGGAAAAAGAGTAGAGATGAAGAGGGAGGAAGGAGTGGAGAGATGAGAAGGGAGGGTAAAGATGAGGATGAGGGAGGAAGGAGAGTAGATCGGAAGGACAGTAGAGATGAGAGGGAGGGAGGAAGGAGAGAAGTTTAGTAAAGATGATGAGGAGGGATGAAGAAGAGTAGAGAGGAGGAGAAAGGAAAGAGTAGAGATGAGGAACTGGGAGAATGGAGAGAATAGATGAGGAAGGAGACAGGTGGAGTAAAGATGAGGAGGAATGAAAGAGTAGAGATGAGGAGGGGGGAGTAAAGATGAGGAGGAGGGAGAAAAAAGTGGAGATGATGAGGGAGGAAGGAAAGTAAAGATGAATAAAAGGGAGGAAGAAGAGTAAAGATTAGGAAGGAGAGAAGAGATGAGGAAGTAGAGAAGGCGGATAAAGATGAGGAGGGAAGTAGAAGAAGAATAGAGAGGAGGGAGGAAAGAAAGTATAGATTAGGAGGGAAGAATGAGAGTAGAGATGAGGAGGAGAGAAAGAAGAGAAGAGAAAGGAGAGTAAAGATTAGGAGGAGGGAGGAAGGAGACTAAAGATGAGAAGGGAGAAAGAAGTGTGGAGATAAGGAGGAAGTAGAGTAGAGATGAGGCGGGAGGAAGGAGAGAAGGTGGGTAAAGATGAGGAAGGAGGAAGGAGAGAAGATGAAGAGGGGGAGGGAAGGAGAGTAAAGATGAGGAGGGAAGGAAAGTAAACATGAGAAGTGAGGGAGGAGAGAAAAAATGAGGAAGGAGAGAAGTAGAGCAAAGATGATGAGGAACAAGGGAAGGAAAAAGATGGGGGGTGAGAGTAAAGAGGAGGAGGAGGAGGAGGGAGGAAGGAAAGAAGAAATGAGGGAGGAAAGAGAGTAGAGATGAGGAGGGAGGAAGGAGAGAAGGTGGGTAAAGATGAGGAAGGAGGAAGGAGAGAAGATGAAGAGGGGGAGGGAAGGAGAGTAAAGATGAGGAGGGAAGGAAAGTAAAGATGAGAAGTGAGGGAGGAGAGAAAAAATGAGGAAGGAGAGAAGAAGAGCAAAGATGACGAGGAACAAGGGAAGGAAAGAGATGGGGGATGAGAGTAAAGAGGAGGAGGAGGGAGGAAGGAAAGAAGAAATGAGGGAGGAAAGAGAGTAGAGATGAGGAGGGAGGAAGGAGAATGGAGATGAGGAAGGAGGACGGAGAAAAACTATGAGGAGGGAGGAGGGAGAAAGGAGAGAAGAAATTAGGAGTGAGGAAGGAGAGTCAAGATGAGGAGGAGTGATGGGAAGACAGTAGAGATGATGAACAAGGAGAGAAGAGATGAGGTGGAAGGGAAGTAGAGTTGAGATGAGGCGGAAGGGAAGGAAAGTAGAGATGATGAAGAAAGGAAGGGGAGTAGAGATGAGGTGGAGGAAGGGAAGGATAGTTGACATGAGGCGGGTGGGAAGGAAAGTAGAGATGAGGAGGAAGGGAAGGAGAGTAGAAATGGAGATAGGGAAAGAAAGTTGAGATGAGGAGGGAAGGCGGGTAGAGATGAGGAGGTAGGGAGGAATGGAAAGTAGAGATGAGGATGGGAGGAAAAGAGAGTAGAGATGAGGTGGAGGGAGAGAAGGAGGGTTGAGAGGAAGAGGAAGGAAGGTAAGGAGAGAAGTGATGAGGAGGGAGGGATGGAGAGTAAATATGAGGAGGGAGGAAAGAAGATGGAAATTGATTGAAGTGAGGAAGGGGAAGTAAGAGAAAGAAAAGGTAGTAGGGAAGGGAAAAGAGTGAAAAAAGGAGGGATTGAGATTAGGATAAGGAGCTTGGAGGAAGGACGAGGAGGTAGGGATGGAAATGTATAAGAACAGGAGAAAAGTAGAGGAGCAATGAATGGAGGTAGGGCGGGAAGGGATTAGGAGGAAGAAATAGGGAGAAAAGGAGAGGAGAAGCAGAGGGAATGAAGAGATAGGAACAGAGGCTAAAGAGGAGAAATGATAAGAGGTAAGAAAGGATAAGGAGTAGGGAGGAAAGGAAAGAGATGAGGGATTAGGGAGGTGGAGTTAGAGAAAGGGAAGGAAGGAATGAGCAAGGGGAGAAGGGTGTTTGAGGATCAGAGAGGGAAGGAAAAATAGGAGAAGGAATGAGAAGCAGAGGGAAGGAGAGGAATGCATGAGGGAGGGGGGGAGAAAGGAAGGGAGGAGAGTTAAAGGGGGAAGGGAAGGAGATAGAGAGAATGGGAAAAGGGGGTTAATAGAGGTAGGGAAGAATGTGGCAAGGGAGGGAAGGGTAGACAAAGGAACGAGGAAGGCATAATAAGGAGGGATATGGGGGTTAGAGGAGGAGCAGGGAGGGGGTAAGAGAAAGAATTAGGAAGGTGAAAATGGAAGAAAGGAAAGGGAGTTAAATCAAGGACGAGCCGACTAGGAAGGATGAGTTAGAGATGAGGAGGAAGGAGAGTAGAGATAATTATGAAGAAGGAGAGGGGAATGAAAGCAGTGACGAAGGGACAAGGAGGTAGAGGGAGTTAGAGGAGGGATGGGAAGTAGTATGGAGAGGAGAGGGGGCTAAAAGAGGAAAGGGGAAGTGGTGGGGAGGATGGAACAGGCAGAAGAGGAGGGGTGAGAAGGAAGGGGAGCTAGAATAGAGATGTTGAGGAGGGAGGGGGAGGGAAAATGAAATGAGTGAGGAAGGGATATGGAGTTAGAGGAGGAAGGGATAAAGAGGGAAAGAGATTATGGGTAGCGAGGAAAGGAGAAGGTGAGTTAAAGGAATAGGAAAAAGGGTTAAGAGAAAGAACAAGAGGCTCCCAGGAGCCTGAATCGCTCACCTGACATATGTGCCTGAAGTAAAGGTTATTAGGCAAAATCTATTTGACGTTGAAAGGGTCATAAGATTAATAAGGGGGTCATCTGACAATATGGTGGATATTAAGGTGCTGATCTCTTTTGTTTTCAATCAAAATCTAAAAATCTGTCACACTTTTTGAGTTATTTGCAAAAAAATGCAGTTTAACCTAATGTTCTATTTTTAGCCACAGTGGCAATGTTTTACGACCAATCAAAAATCCCCACAACAGTTTTATACACCTAATGATAATAAACAATAATACCAAGTTTGGTTCTGATTGGACTTAAAGTGTCAGAGGAGTTAACATTTTCAATATAATGAGGAAATGCAGTTAAAATGCTCAATTTTGAAGTTCCAAGGGCAATAACTCCTCTAAGGAAAGGTCCTACAACGTTGACCCTGTTACATATTTTGTAGATCTTGCTGCGCTTAACAATATGCAATTTAAATTTCTCAAATATCTTGTATAGTTTTCAAGATATTGAGCTAAACAGGTGCAAAATTTGCAAAAAATCCACAAAAAGGGCAATAACTCCTACATGGGTTGTTGGATTATCTTCAAAATTTCAGAGCTGGTAGATCTTAAGGTGCTGATCACTTTTGTTCCCAATCAAAATTTTGTAATCTGTCACCGTTTTAGAGTTATT